>BSUD01000003.1:3130315-3218568 GCA_033239045.1 Fagopyrum esculentum
AAAAAAAAAAAAAAAGTATCTTATGGTATGGGTGGCATACTGGTGTAACTGGTATAGCCTTTTTTACTCTCAAGTTATATGTTTTTACCGTATGAGTAAAAAGTATCGAATCAATGTAAGATCCCCTACAAATCACATGTTTTTTTTTCACTTTTTTCGAATAATTTGGTAAAAATGTCAAACCTATTACATCTAGCGAAATGGGATATTGACTTTTTAACGGCCTATTCTATTCTGATTTTAACATAGGACATTATAGTAGGTTATTAAAAGTTTTATTTGAACCTAAAAACGAGGGTGTGTGCATACGAGTAAATTAGCGTAAGGTCAAAAAACTTACTATATAAGTCTGGTGGAGTTCTATCACAACATCAAATAACCGTCGGAGTATTCCACATATCTTATAGTATACAAGGCTCATAATCTGTCGACTTTAAATGTGAAAAGTCTATTATCTGTAATCTTCTGATTAACGACTACTTAATCCATTTTTAATTGCAAAAAAGTGCATTCATGTGTGCGACAACTCGATCTTCTTCGGACTAAAACAACATGTCAAATGATACATGAATCGAGCTATTCGATAGTGGTTTATACTCGCCTTGAAGAAAATCGATGGTTGTTTGACTTACTCAACTAAACAAATCGAGTATGAATACATTATCAAGTTACATTTGAAATTTAGTCTAGGCCTAATTCTCAACGATTTAAACATTAGCATATAAAAGTTTAACTCGAATAGCAGCAATCCTAGAATGACTAGACGAGTCGACCTTCATACTAAACAAAGTCAAACCTAAAAAATATCTTTTTAACTATATTCTAAATAAGTCAAATATATAATATCAAAGATTAAAAAGAAAAAACTAGCCGTGCAGAAACACGTCTATGATTCTCCGTCTGCAGCCGTCAAAAACATGGTTGATCAAAATAGTTGACGGCGTCTCGAATGACTGTGTTCTCGAACCTTCCTTGTAAGTGAATTTAGAACACGTGCTAGTTCCATAAATCGATACTTAAGTATATGGAACGAAAATGCGATTAGAATTTTTTTAAAAAAATTTGGCATTTCGCAATTAAATGTCACGTAGACAGTAGACTGGACTACATTGTTAATAAGCAAATGTGTAATATAGTATATAAGGTCGGTCATTGGTGAGTTTATTTTCTATTAACCATTTGATATTTAGGAAGAAACCAAGCTAGTTGTGTTAACCTTATTAAATACACGTTTTAACATTCGCGTTTTGAAAATGTAATGACAAGTCTAGTGGAACGAGACCTAATAATCTCCGAGCAGTCTGTCTGAAAAAATGGGTGGGTACGAGCAAAAGAAGAAATCCGACCCACTAACACAGAATTTAAAAAATATTAAAGGGCGCTCGGTTAGGATATATATATTATCTTAAATATATCCTTAAAGAAAGATTATATATATAGACAATTATTAATGTGAGTTTTTGTATTAAAAAGGTACATGGTTAGTCCGGACATGTACGGGTACAACTCCATATCCGTAGGTATGACTCGGCCCAAGGCCGGATGAACGGATAGTTTTTTATAAAGTTCGGATTGAACCCGACACGAGTCCAGAGTTGAACATGTCTAAGTGAAACCAATGCCTTTCGGGTTAACAAGCCGACAAGTTCGGTTACAACTTTATATAAAAAAAATGAAGTACAATTCGTTGATTTTTGACAACCTACAAGACTAGGGGTTTGTTTGTTATACTAAGACTGAAACTGAATAGGACTGAAACTGAAACTGTAAAATGTAATAGAAACTAAATAGAATGAAATAAATTGTTTTGTTTTCATATTTGTTTAAGTTGAAAATGAATGAGATGAATTAGGTGTTAAATTATATCAAATAGGCTTTTAAAAAATACTATTTTTCACTTTTAGTAAAAGGAAAAATCAAATAGAAGCCCTTTGTACACTTGATTCATTATCAAATGGGCTTTCATGTTCGTTTAGATCTCTTGCTCCCATTACAGCCATTACCCGCACTCGATAATCTCATATTCTCGTTCAAATCGATCTTGTCAACAATCGATCATGGAATTTTAAGCGTTCAACAATGACACAACCCAGTTCTAGGAATTTGTGTCTCACAACAACGAATAACACAATGAATACACAACAACATTGCCAATTCCCGCCGACTTCGTGGTTGTAGTCCACCACAGGTTGCGTAGAGAGTTGTATGTTGCAACGGCACAAAGGTTCATTTGCTATGAAGAGGTAGGAGAAAGCTAGGTAATTACTCGTTTACTAATTCAGGTCAATCAATTTGATGAATTTATAAATGAATGTATGTGTATGTGTATAGGGTTTTTTGGGTTATTTGTGGTTTAGTGAAACTGTACAGATAGACATGATTTGTATTAATTATATACTAGACAATATGCAGACATAATGCAAGCCGAAGCAGGAAGAGAGCAATGAAAATGGCCGAAGTAAAGGAGGGTTGAAGGGTACAAATGGCATACTGATGCGTCCTTGGAGGTAACCAAGGATAACTCCGGATCTAGATCAAGCAAAACTCCAACTACTCCTTGATTCTTTGTGCAACGTTGTATCGTTTCGGATCCAAAGGGGCGGAAGCGATGAAGAAACAAAGGTTACTTCGATCTAGAGAGATCGAATAAACCTTTTTGTGTGGATCGAAGGTTGATTCTTAAGAAGAATCCTCGAATATGGATTTCTGAGATCAAAGACGAGATCCAAGGAAGAAATTTGAGAGATAGAAGAGAGGTTTTGATGCCCAAGCTAAGTCGGAGGAAATTTTTCTCAAAATTTAGTAATATTGAACATGGAAAATAAGTGAGGCAAAATATCTCTTATATAGAGAGTCTTGCCTACCTATGGGCCAACGGGCCAAACAAAAATACATGAAGAAAAGCCCAAAAGGGAAAACCTAAAAGGATAAGTTCAAAAAGGAATATTCTTATACGGAATATCCCTTTTATTACATAAAAAAAATATGAAAATATAGTCCGAAAATAAGCTAGCTTCATGCCATTGAGTCGGAAAGACGAGACATGCCGCTAACGGAACCGGTAGCCTATGCCATGGTGGTGTAGAGACATGGCATGCCGGTAATGGAACCAAGTGAAGAAGTAATGCGGGCGATAATGGAGCCGGTGGCTCGAGCAATGGCCTTAGCTCGGGATCGGGTGATCGGTCCATCTGAACGAACTCTAAGAGCCTCGTCCTCCTCGTCTATGGTCAACGTAAAAGGGACATCCAAGGGCGCATCACATACCGACTTCATTCATCCGATTCAGTCAGTAATTAATTTAGTCGATTCATTCGACTGAATTACTGCTCCAAGTTGCTACCGAACAGAATGAAGTGTGCCGAACGCACCCTATGAGAGGTTTATTCAAAATATATAATTGTATTAGATTTAAGATTAAAAAGATCACAAAGATTGAAATCGAGGGTGATAGTCTTTGTGTTATCAAAGCACTTCAAGGATTGTGGAGTTATCCGTGAGAAGTTGATATGATTATTTCCGATTTCAAACTGGATCTCCGTTCTTTGTCGAAGTCCATATCATACATATTTTCAGAGAAATCAACTGTCTGATTGACCGACTGATCCATCTAGGAATATCGAACCTCAGCACCTGTTTTTCCGATTATCCCAAACTTCGTGTTCTCATCCGCAATGATGCTTTAAGATAGACTACCTCTATGAGATAAACCAACCTATCGCTTTCCATTTATATATATATATAGATTTTGACTCATATGTAAACAGTTCTTACCATGTGAACATGTAAACACTGAATATATGTAACTATACCGCCGAATATATGTGATTATACCGCCGAATATATAGAGTCAGGTTCGGCAAATATTGCTTCCATTAATAACACGATTTTTTCCCCTTTAATATCGCATAATCTCAACCATCTATTTAACGATCTAACAAATAGAGGTTGTTCTCATTGTACATGGTAAAAGTTGTTTACATGGGAGTCAACCCCTCTCTCTATATATATAATTGTATTCACTTCTATAGAATAGTAGAATGTATATATAACTACATCAATGGTTGGTGTATTGTGAAGTTGGCTTCCACACAATAATGTTTTATGAAGAAACACATGCAATGCATGTATTAAAATATTCATAAAATATAGTTGAGTGTGTTAAGTTCTAGGAATTTAAAAATATAAGTTCGGTGAATAATGATTATTATGTTACTAAATTAATTAAATTTATCATTATACAATCAATCTGTAATGGACTTGCTTAGAGTCTTAGAGATTTGATTTTTCCGCTAGTATATTAGCAATACAATTATCAAATACAAATAATGCCTTGCACGCAGCCCTAATCTATATAGATATATTAAAGCAGAAGTCTTTACTTCAACGTGGTTTATCCTAACAAAAAAATATGTCACATGTCATTTTCCTAAAATTTTAGTTTCTTTTAAATAATATGTATAGTTACCGTATTTTAATTATCCTATTATAGAACTTATATTTATCTACTTACCAAACATATATGTATGTATACTATTAGTGTTAAAATATATATCTATATACTAATAATAAAGTATAAGCCTTTAATGCCATTTTTTTTCGTTCTTTTTGTCAATGCAGTTTAAAACGCACTCTCATTTTAAAAAAATTAATTAAAAAATTATATAAACTAACTATCTATCTATCTATATATATATATATACACTAATATTAAAAAAACTTAATTACATAAACCATGGTTCCATATATTTTTATATTACGGGTCATTTTAACGTTCAGTGTCATTTAAGACCTTTTTTTTTATCAAAAACATGTAAAATATCATTTATTTAAAAATATCCTTTTCTGTTTTTATTATCTTTTATTTTCCCTTATAATATTATATTCCAATTGACTTTAATTAATAACTAGTTTAGTGCCCGCACCTTGTGCGGGATTGTCTAAATAAATATTATATTTTCACTTTCTTGCATCATATATATGATATCAATTTAAAGTAAAAATTATTTTTATTAATGAATATAACTAACAGATGAGAATTAGTTTTTTTTTAAAATAAATGAAAGAACATAATTAAAATCATATTACAAATATTATTATTCGAGTATTATATTTATACCTTAATATATTATCACTTTTAGTTAGATTTAGATAGAGGAGCAAAATTTGATTTAGTTTTAGATTAAATAAATGTGTCAAATATTGTTAGAAGATTTGCGTTAGATTTTCTCAACAAATCGAGTTACAGTAGATCAGTTTGTTAATTTTGATTGGTTGATAGGTAAATTTATTTTTTTTAATTATTTATTTTTTTAATTATTTATTTTAATAAAATTGACGTGGCATGATGACGGTTTACAAATTATAATAAAAAAAATTTTTTATAAAATAATTAATGGCAAATCTGTAAATATATTGTGGCAAATCTGTAAATAAATTGGAAAAAAGCTGACGTGGACGGCCTCAGAGGTTGACACGTGGACAAAATGGGTGTTGCTTTAGTAATATATATAGATTAGATTTGTTTTACAATTTATTAAAGCTAATCCCGCACACGGTGCGGGTATTAGACTGGTGATATCTCAATATGAAACAAATTATACAAGAATAAGTAATGATAGCGTTATTGGTAAGTAACCACCGTTCGAGTCGATATTACCAAAAATTATTTTTTATATCGGCTCCGTCAGCAGAATAACACCTCTGTTACTTTTTCGTCTGAAAATTTGTGAAAGGGCTCCACTTTTAAATGTTATAATAATATATTTCTCTGAATCATAAACTCCTAGATTTATCTATTTAACACTGAACTGATTTAAAAATTATGTTTGAAGTTTGAACCAACCCTCTTCTCCCCCAAACAAAATGACATAACCCCATGAGCTTAGATGTGCTTCCACCCTCGTCTCTCCATCGCTTCGATTCAGTCGGTGGTGTGGAGGTTTAGCGGTGGCGGCGGCTACATAACTCTCCATCTGTTTTTAGACATGGGACAGGTTCAAACCAAACCGCCAAAACGGCGTTTTGTGAACCGGGTCAAACCGGCGGTTTAAGTTTGTCGGTTTGGTCAAACCAGAGGTTTGCGGTTTAGGTTTAGGTTTGACCCTCGGCTAAACCTAAAACGGCGGTTTAACCGCCTGTTTGGACTTTTTTTCTTCTTTTTTTTTTTTTTTAAACCCGCGGATAACCGCCGGTTTGGCAAATGCACCAGTTTTAGATTATAATTTTTTTTTAAAAATATCATGTGTCAAACCGCTAAACTGGCGGTTTGAGGAATGACGGTTTAGATTTAAGTTTGCGACACAAGTCTATCTGTTTCGTATCTCTCCTTCCTAAAAAGGGTGAATTCGTCTTTTTATCGCATGCCATTGTGCTAATACAAGTTAGTTAGATGATAATTGTGAATTATTGATAATATGATCAAATTATTTCCGCTAAGCAAAATAATTGTTTTAGATTTGATTAATTTTTAATAATTCTCTTATTCTGTGACACCTATGTTCACCTAAATGTACTTAAATCCATAATTAAAAAACTATGCCACATCATTAAATTATCTTTCCGAGTAACATTTGATCTCCCAAAACTCGTCGTTTTGAGAAACTTTGATCTTCTTATTAAATAAAATTCTTCCTAATTAAGGTATTTAACCTAGGCACTTAAAATAATATTTTGAAAAAACTAAACATAAATTATTGGATGAAATCATCTTTTTTTTTAAAAAAAAAATTATCTTCCTTTAGTTGGTGTTTTTTTTCCTATATTTATTCATGTGATATTTTTTTAAAATTCTATTCCTAAAATTTATCCAAATTTTAAAAAATTATATGTCCTAACCTATACTTAGGATATGTATAAAATAGACCATTGTCATAATGCAAAATTTCTAATTTTATTTTGCATATTAATACGTGTTATATATTCATATAACTTATGGTTGACATTATTTGCTTCGTTGTACTTAGAAAAGAAATAAAGATGCATTTTTCTTCCATTTTTTATGATTTAAAAAGTCTATAAAAACTTAATTAAATTAAATGCATGTATTGCATTTAAAAAAAGATATTCAAATGTCACTATATTCCATCCTCATCTTGCCTCCAAAGAAGACCATATTTTCTGCCACACAAAACCCCTTTTAATTAGCAAATATGTGAGATTTTTTTTTAAAAAAAATTAGTCAAATAGATATTTTTTAATTTTATAAAGTTTCTGTAACCGTCAATTTTTACAACTTAATATTAAATTAAAGTTGAAAGGTAAGATATTTGATTAGAGGTGTATTTATTAAACATATTTATACTATAAGTCTAGTTATCTGAGATAAATCTCAAAAATGTTTACTTAGCTAATTTGAACAGATTTTTCTTTTAAGGTAAACCATTTTCCGATTTCATAAGTTAATATTCTTAATGATATGATAAGAATGTGTACACAAGGCAGAAATCTGTATAAATACGATAGGTTTGGAAAGGATGTAAGTTGAGTTTGTAAGAGAATACTATCTTATTAGGTGAATTATAATGTGATTTTTATGAAATTTGCATACATATGTGATTTTTATGAAATTGGATAATTGATATCTTTATTCGGTATGTTTTAGTAAAGGAAAGAGGAATGGAAAATATAAATATGTGATACCTTTAGTTTTTTTTATTAGGAGATTTTATTCGTTCGGCGATGGATTAATAATATACCAATCTGATATGCAGTGCGATTGTGCGTCTTTGGTAAGAAAAAGAGAGCTAAATATGACGTGTTGATGCGCATGTGCAGTGCGATTGCTCGTCAACACGCCATATTTTATTTATTTATTTTTTAGTAGGGTTACAAAGAAAAGAAAAGACTCAAACAAACTGCGCATCCAAAATACAACTCTAGTAAATATGTCGTTTTGTACCTAGTAGACAGGTTTGAGTATATCAAAAGAGGAAGAAAAGTGGATTAAGAGTATATCAAGATAGGCCCTAATCATTCAGTTATATCAACTTAATAACTGATTAAATTAAATCAACACAAAGTATTTGGTAGTAGAAAATTTCACCCTATATCATTTTTTTTTTAAAAGGAAGCGGTTAGATTGGTCTAACTCCTAGAGGTAGTTCATTATAAAGCATCTTTGCGGATGAGAATACGAAGTTCGGGATCGTCAGAAAAACATGTGTTGGGGTTCGATATTCCTAGATGGGTCAGTCTTTCGGCAACACATTTGAATATGCCTGATTTGGATTTCGTCAAATAAACGGAGATTCAGCATGCAATCGAAAATAATCATCTCGACCTCCCACAGGCAACTCCACAATCCTTGGAGTGTCTTGATAACACAAAAATTATCACCATCGATTTTGATCTTTTTTTATCTTTAACTAATAGCCTCTTGTTGACCCGGTTTGAGAGCATAAGCTTAAGCTTTTATTACCGAGTTAAATTTATTTGTTGTCGCATTAAGGCTAGCAACCTCACCCTTGTGATTCTGAATCACAAAGCCGATGAATGTTATTCCCGAATCGAGTTTAGATCCATCAAAGTTAAGTTTATGGAAATCAGATTTTGTTTTATCCCACTTAATATTGTTTTTTTTCCTTTTGGAAGAACTAATGTACTTTTGTTGTTGTTTTATATCGTAATCGTCTTCACCAATGATGTTAGTTTTTCACATTTTGATTTGATTTTTAATAAAGTTGCAACCTTATTGCATGGACCAATACGCTCGTTCCCAAAAATAATTTTGTTCTTGAAGAACCATATATTCCACTAGATAGTTGCGAGACATGCAAACTTGTTAAGTCCAATTTTATTCTTTATTTCTTGTAGGAGGTCTTGAACTTTTTTGTTAACAAGGCCAATGTTGTTTAGTTCGGTTAATATTGACTTGTCGATTCTGGCAAGGATTTGTTTGCTAAAAGGACATTCAATGAGCAAGTGGAACAAGTCTTATAGATGGTGGTTGCATAGTTCACATTGCCTTGTTACCACAATTCTTCTTTCTTCTAATTAGCCTTTGTTGGAATTCCGTTTTGAGGTTTCGGAGCCAATCACATGTATACTTTGGGGACGTGCTTGAATTCTTCTTAATCATTTTCGACGCAGATTTTGTAGTAAACCAACCATTATTACTACATTTTCAATATAATCTTGTATATCATTTTTTGGTATAAATGTTTACTTGATTTTTTTTCCTAATTTCTAGTTAGTGATGTTTTGTAACTCGTTATCAATTTTGTTGATATCCAGTTAAGTTGATTGGTGTTCTGAGCCATTTTCGTGATATTGTTGTTACCCAACTGTCATGTCAAAAATTGATGGTTTTACACTATCATATTGTACGTCTTATAATCAAATGATCGTATATTTATCAAATACCAAATCATTTCCCATTTTGTCTAACAAAGAAGACACTAACTTTCATCAGAATATATGACAAAAGTTGGTAATATACACGAGAAAATAAAATAAATAAATAAATAATCGAATTTGTATTTACTGATATTTTTGGAAGGACTTTATTCATATAATAATACAACTCGATGGGTCAGATGCACCACATTTATGGACAAACATCTAAGTTTTACGACAATATAATGGCAACAAAAATTCTGTAATTTATTCACATGTATACGTTTCATCAACATTATTTTTAAACTTAATCTTTTAATCAAACTAAGATTTTTTTAGTATATATTGTAAAAGTCCATAATGGGAATTGATTTTTTATTTGTTATAAAATTGGGTTATAACTCTATGGTATGTGCATTTTTAAAAATAAATTAATTATTATTTAAAAAAATTTGTATTAGTAATATATGGGTTTTTATAGAGTATTTTATGAGAAGATAAGATTACAAGGATTATGAATATATCATGTTTATACTTTTGATAAACTAGATTATTAGACTAACTGCATCTCACTCCGTCTTATGCACAATATTTCTTTACGTATTTGCGTATAGACTCCGTCTATATAGCTTTTTGTTGCATTTCATTCTGTCTATAATTTTATTTTAACCTTACTTTCTCTTTTTTCCATTAAATTTTTAAGAAAAAATAAATTATAAAAAAAAATATTATTGATTTTTTTGAAGAATAGGGCCCATTTTAATTTGCACCCTTGGAGGATGACGTCTATATTTGAACGGGGTGAATTTTTATTTAACTATTTAAACGGAGAAAATACATGGAATGTAGGAATTTGTTTTAGATAAGAGTGTAAAATTTAACCCTTTTCAGTAGGGATGTAAATAGTCTTATCTTGCTAATTTAGGATAGTTTGAATTTAATCTTATCTTGTTATTCTCTTATTATTCTTTTATAATCCCTATAAATAAGTATTATAATAATTTTAAGTTTATATTAAAAATTTATAATGAAAAATATAATAATAGGGTTAAAATAAATTTATAAATTTTATTATTTGAAATTAATGATAGTAATTTTGGGAGATGATGTGATAATTAATTAAGCTTGATACATCATTAAGTATTCCAAGTCTCCTACCTATTTCTAATTATAATTTGTAATTATTAACATGTAGGTGGCATTTGTATTCCAAACTATAATGGCCTAATGTATTTATATTATGTGGACACCAAAGTCTAACACACTAATTAACAATAAATCAAAATAATTCAAAAAATAAAATTCTAGATTCTAACCTTCACTATTTATGGTTTATTTCATAATTTATTATTTTATTTTAATTTCATAAGTTGTGAAGTTTTCCTTCTTAATTTTAGTTTTGATTACAAGATTTTAAGTATACGATATAGTATAACAAAATATAATATTAAGGGTGTGCTTGAACCATATTCTTTTTAAACAATATACATTTTAAGTATACGATCAAACACGTACTAATGGTTAGAACACTTACAAATGAAATTCAAACACAATCGGAATACATGAAATTTGTCGTTGTTGTGATCGTTTAGAGAAGTCGTTAATTTGTGATCGGTAATTATATGCTTACTATGATCAAACGCGTGCCGACTATTGAATCGAAAGACCGATAAGAATCGGCAGACACACTAACCGTCATGAAAGACCACAACAAATAAGAAAAAGAAAACACAAAAATATATGATAAAAGTCCGAAAGCAAGGGCTCTAATTATTCTAATTATCCTCTTCTCCGATATTTTTCATGCTTTAATGTTTGTCTTGAGTTGTTTTGCTCTCATTTGCCTTTTGTCAATCTATTTTCCTTCTCTCTTTTTTGATGACGATTAGTATCTATGTCATTTACTCATTTTACGGCGTCTCGAGTAATCAACCTATTTTGTGTCTCGAATCCATTTCTAAATAAACACTAAGGGTATATTTGGTTCTCATATTCTAATATCCATATATCAGGTATCGATATCATGGATATGAGTATGAGATTGATATTTCATATCTATGTTTGTTTACAACATACAAAAAGTGTCTACTTAATACTACAATATACAAAAAGTGTCTACTTACCCAACTCATCCTAATAAATTCTTCCATATGAATACATGGATATTACATTGATATTCTAATATACTCGGATACTCCTAATACATTTTTTATCCTCTTTTCATATATTAAAATCCAGGGTTGTGCATACGGTCCGGATCGGACCGGACCGATGGACCGTAAATTGATAAAACCTTGGACCGTAACGGTCCGGTTTCGGGTTGGACCGGTTTGTACCTAAATGGTGCAATTTTGGTGAGGTTTTCCGGTCCAAAATCGGACCGGATCGGACCGAACTGAACCGGACCGGACATCCGTAGTTTACGGTCCAACCCGGGTTACGGTTTTATACGATCCAAAACCGGATTGGATTGTAACCCAGATTTTCAAAAAACCCTGGACCGTAACCGGTCCGGTCTTCGGCCGATCCAGTACGGTTTTCCTGTCCAATTTTGCACAGCCCCTATTAAAATCTACCAAATAAAAATATTGAATACCATTCACTTACCATATAATATAATGATATTCACATTACAATATGCCCTAAAATTACTCTATACGAAAGTACTAAATTTCAAAACCAAATTACAATTCACCACAAAACCGACCAATACTTCCATATCAAACCACAAGACGTAATCACATCAAAAAATATTCCTCAAAATATTTTATTTAGAATAAATGCAAATAAATATACATGATTAAGACACGAGAGTCATATTAATCTTTAAAAAATATACATTATTTAAGGCAAATGTGGTTAAGTTGACACATCAAATTTCATTGTCGAAGTAAGCTAATATTTCATCTTATAGTCCTCTAGACAACTCCATTTTTGGTCAATATATAATCTCCATCGTGATTTTTCATACTATTTTTACAATTTATTTCCAATTAAGTTTATGTTTTCTTTTTTTGTGCATGAACTCTGCCGGGTATGAAGTGACTTGTAACTTTATCTAATCGATTAGTTCATACGTCCCTAGAGTTTAGGGTTTAGCCGTGATTGGATTAGTGTTGATTGTGCTATAATTATGTTTATATGTAGTTTAGTGGAAGTCATTTGAAACTTATATTAGAAAAAATGTTAGGTTATGTTGTTTAATAAAGTTTTCGTGTATAAAGTTATGAGAATTTGAGTTTAAGATCTACGAGTCTATAGAACAGATCCTGTTCAAGTAAGATCGTTATTTGATTTCGAGTTTAGTATAAAAGTTCATTAATTGTTAATTATTAATTTTAAAATAAAAGTCTAAGGGTGTTTATGTGTTGAATATTTAACCTTATGGGTATGTGTTTATGTGCATGATCTTGGCCTTAAATTTTTTGAAGTTTAATATATAAGTTTAATGAACTAATTTAGTTTAGCTCGATGATAGTATAAAGTTTAATATATCATACGATTAGTGCAAGTTGTGTTTGTTGTGCACCAGATCATTATTGTCATTATTGTATTGAACGATTGAAGAGTCGTGCAATTTCAGGACAAAATACTGAAAACTTTTCAATTTACTACGGAAATAATTATAAGATTCGGTGATTAAGAAAAAAATATATTCACCGTATTAATAAGGTACTAAGTAATATATGATTAATTAGTAGCTACTTATAGATTTCATCATAACCATTGAATTATATAAATCGTGTGGTTCATAAATATTCTCATTTCTTACCATAACACTTGTTCTCACCTGATCATATATATATATATATATATATATATATATATATATATATATATATATATATATATATATATATATATATATATATATATATATATATATATATATATATATATATATATATATATATATATATAGATAGATCCTATGAGAACACCCCCTAACGTGAGATAATGAGAACAAATTCGTAATTATTATTAGTTTTGTTATGAATGTGCCATATCGTTTAATGTATTATTCGTAGTTATTGTTGGTTGAGTGAATTATTCATAACCCTTACTACTCACATCCAACAGTGTACGATTGTTCTCATGTTCTCAAGTTAGGGGTGTTTTCATGGAAACCACACCCTCTATATATATATATATGAATATCGTTAACATCATACGTCAAAGTTGACAATAAGAAAAGTCTATAAAACGCAAATAAACTTGTTATAAGGGTAAAATAAATTCACGTGACTTCATCCTATTCTCCTAAAGGTCAAATATTAGTATTAAAATCGTATACTTATTCTCAATGTTAAGCTAAAATGAATCTTACCAGAAATAAATAGAATTAATCCATTATTTCTAACAAAAAAATTATAATAATTTGACCCCAAAAATGATCTCTTAAAATTGGTATATTTTCTAACATTTTTTAATAATAAATCCAATATTTAGTATAAATATCGTGTGTGCATTTATAACACTTTTATTGTTTTTTTTTTCTCAAAAAATAAAAATAAAAATTAGTGTAATAGTGACAAAACCCCTTTGTCGTCGGTGACATATTATTAGTGGTGATAAAGATAGCAAAAGCCCAAAAGCAATTCATTTATTAGGTGAAATGTTCTTTCGCCTCTAGTTCGAATGCAAGTATCTAAAACCATTTTAATACAGAAAAAAGTGTCTTCATTTTTATTTATGATTTAATATTTTTATTCATATTTTAAAAATGAATTCGAATTTTTTAAAGAAAAAAATTTCACTAAAATATCCTTAATTAATCAATTTTCAAAGTAGGATTTTTATCATTTATTTTTCTAAAACACCTCTTTATAATTAAAAAACTAATATTTTTTTTTATAAATGCCTTAGTTTAAAATTTTATTTTCTTATTTTGTTAAAAAAACTAGTCTAAAACTCCTCTTTATGATTAAAAAACTAGTCTTTTTTTAAATAAAGTAAGCAATTTTTTTGCAATTTGATTCATAATTATATAAAAATTTAGCATATTGATTCATATTATATAAAAGTATTTGTTATATGTGCTACTATAATCAACCGGGATTTTTTTGATTATAAAATAGTTGTTTTTATCTGTCGGTAAAATAATTTTATCTTTTAAGTGAATATTTTCGGTTAAGTTGGCAAAAAAACAACTTGATTATAGTAGCACAATTAATGAATATTTTTATATAATATGAATCAATATGCTAACTTTTTATATAATTATGAACCAAATTGCAAAAAAATTGCCTACTTCGGTAAAAATGTTTTTTTTTATTAAAATAATAATGATAAAAAGGTAGGTTTTAAAAATTATTTTGTCTCCAAAAATCACAAAAATTAATTTGTAGAGGTTATTAATATACAGAATAAATAAATAGTAAATAAATAGTGTAAAAATTAAACGGAAGTGGTATTCGCACGGTTCAAGATTTCGTTATTGCACCACGCGTACGGATCCCGTAACCGTCATAAGGTGACGATTACGGGTCTCGTAACCGTGACCTTTCGAATCCGTCATGATTACGGTTCCGGATCCGTGATAATTTCTACATAAATTCTAACCCCAAATTAAAAGGGCCCACAAATAACTTGTTGTCAATCTCATGGTATGATTTACCATTCTTCAAAGGTAATCCATCCCTTCAAAAAATGCATCACACCGACGCTTTTTGGCTCTCACAGTTCACAAATTCCATACCATAATGTCACAATAAATAACCACAAAACACTTCATAGTTCATGCCTTCTCTCTTCTCCCTCTCACCTGTTTCATCCTCTTCTTCCATCATTACCCCCCCAAATTCACAGGCTTTTCCCCTGGATCTGATCCTGTGTTCATCACAAAATCCATTATTTAGCTCCCTGGTATCTGGGTTTGGTAGATATCTGTTTGCATTTTCTGGGTCTTCTTCCATTCCTCAGATTTCTTCTACTTTGAGCAATTTGGTTTAGTTTAAGAAGGTTAAAGTTTTGATCTTTGAGTTGCTTTGGTCATAGAAGTATACAATTGGGTCTTTTTCAGCATTAGCTAATCAAAACCAGTTGACCATTTTTGACAACTCCAAAGAGTTGAAATATTGTTAAAGTATTCAGGAAGAATCGTCGTGCTTTGTAGCAAAACATTTTATATTATTTATTAATTCTCTCTGCATTTTCTTAATCTTCACTTCAAGTTCTTTCCAGGAGAGTTCATGATAATGATATCTTAGGCTAAAAATCCTTTCTTTATTACATATCCAATCATTTTTTTTGTTCTGCATTCATATGTGTCAAGGTTCATTATAAGGGGTCAAGGATTTTAGTTTTTCTGCATTTCTTTCAAAAATGGCGGGTGAATTGGGTGGAGAGAAAGTGTCAAACATAGATCAAGAAATTAGAGAAAGAGATTGTGTGGTGGTTGAAATGGGTTTGAGAGGCTTGATTTTGAGGCAATCTAGTAAAATTGAGAAATTGAAGGTTCATAAATCAAGAATGAAGCTTTGGATGATTAGGGCAATGACTACTGTCTTGCTTTGGACTTGTGTTGTTCAATTGATGGCTTTAGGTGAGATGTGGAGCCCCAAATTGTTAAAGGCTTGGCCTTCATCTTCTTCTTCAACCTTGAATCATCTTACTTCATCCTATTCTTCTTCTTCTTTGGATTCTGCCATGGCTGCTCAGCTCAATACTTCTCCCAAGGTCAATCTTCCACCAAAAAGTAAGTTCTGGGTCGTGCTCATTTTATAAAATTCTTCCATTTTGTGAATTTGATTAATTGTTGATTTTGAGATTTGCTGTTTTTTTTCCTTCTTCTCAATTTGTATGCAAATTCTGTTCCTGTATGCAGACATAGAATTCTTAACTTTTGTTCAATTTTGCAATATTGTTGTTTCTGGTTAACTTGATGCTAGTTGTGTCCTTTGGCTATGGGGGACCAAAAACCAAATGAGAAAAGAGACATAAAACTAGTCTTACCATCAAATTCTTCTATCTTAACATGGAAATATTCTGCTTTGTTTGATCCTTATGTTAATGTTGCTATTAAAATCTATAGGAGTTTACAAGAACAATGGTTATCTTATGGTCTCTTGCAATGGAGGACTCAATCAAATGAGAGCAGCTGTAAGCTTACTGCATCACCACAAGCCGTTTCACTCGAAATTCTCTACCAAACATATATATCTAATTTCCGTCTTCTGAACTCACTTGCAGATATGTGACATGGTTGCCATTGCCAGATACCTTAATGTGACTCTAATTGTCCCGGAATTGGATAAAGCTTCTTTCTGGGCCGATGCAAGGTTTGTTTATTCGCCTTGCCTTGGAAAATCTCACTGGACTGTCATGAATTACAAAGAAAACAAGTGTTCATAACTTTCTGTGCTATATATACTTCTTGTTTGGTGACAGTGACTTCCAAGACATATTTGATGTTGATCATTTCATCGGTTCATTGCGGAATGAAGTAAGAATACTGAAAGAGTTGCCTCCTAGGCTCAAGAGGAGAGTTGAGCTAGGACATTACTACTCATTGCCACCTGTTAGCTGGTCTAGCATTTCCTACTATCAAAATCAGGTCAATTTACAATCTTTGTTTCTGAGATTTTGAATGTGTTGAAGGAAATGTGACTGAATTAGTTTGATTTGTGTTGAACAGATACTTCCTATGCTGCTGAGATACAAAGTTGTACACTTGAACAAAACGGATACCCGTCTTGCCAATAACGGGCTTCCACTGGATATCCAGAAGTTACGGTGCAGAGTTAACTTTGATGCCTTGAAGTTCACTCCACAGATTGAAGAGCTAGGAAGAAAGGTCATAAACATGCTCAAGAGTAACGGTCCTTTCCTCGTCCTTCATCTTAGATACGAAATGGACATGTTGGCCTTCTCTGGCTGCACATATGGCTGCACGGAACAGGAAACCACAGAACTCACACGAATGAGGTAGCTAGCCAGTAAAAGATAACTATAAAAGTAATTGGACAACTTACAAGTGTTATTTGGCTTGTTTGGTTCATAGGTATGCATACCCTTGGTGGAAGGAGAAGGTCATAGACTCGGATATGAAGAGGCGAGAAGGTTTATGTCCATTGACACCCGAGGAAACAGCCTTGACTCTTGCTGCATTGGGTATTGACAGAAACATCCAAATTTACATTGCATCCGGAGAAATATATGGTGGGAGTAGGAGAATGGCGTCGTTAGCTTCTGCCTTCCCAAACTTGGTTAGTAAGATCTTAGTTCAATTTTGAAACCTAAGATGATTTAGACATTGATTGCTGAGGTTTACGGATTTGATTCTCGGATCAGGTCAGGAAGGAGACACTCTTGGAGCCTGAGGAGTTGAGTTTTTTCCAAAACCACTCCTCTCAAATGGCGGCTTTAGATTACATGGTCTCAATAGAGAGTGACATATTCATTCCTACTTATGACGGAAACATGGCTAAGGTTGTCGAAGGCCATAGAAGGTAACTAAGAACAAACCTTAAAAGACTAGTTCCTATACTATGTTTTCTTACACAATCTTGTTCATGTGTGACTTCAGATTCTTGGAATTCAAGAAAACGATCACATTAGACCGAAAGCTTCTAGTCCATATGATTGATGAATACACAAACGGGTCATTGAGTTGGGACGAGTTCTCTTCCTTGGTGAAGAAATCTCACGCAAATCGCATGGGAAGTCCACATACAAGAACCATGATTCAGGACAAGCCCAAGGAAGAGGACTACTTTTACTCAAACCCATACGAGTGTCTTGAACAATCACCCGAGCTCTTGCAAACTGTGTGATACTATGAAGTTGTTCATTCCTTAGTCCTAAACCAGATGTGCAGATTGTGAATAAGTTCGCGAACCGCCACAAAACAGTGGAGCTGAACTCAAGCCTTCACTTCAAAGGTATCAGCATTCAAGAAGCTGTATTTTTAGCAGGAAAATATGTTTGATTTATACATAAATTATGCTAAAGGAAATTGAAAGGGTCATCATGTATAGAAAAACTCACCCTTTCATCATAGAAATGTGTTTGATCAGAAAAGTGTGTGCAGGCACAGATTATATACAAATAGAAGTATTTTCATTACTTGCAGCAAATTTTGTTCTTGTTTGGTTTGTATTTCAAGAAATATGTAGCCATAAGCTTTGAAAATTTTGTCTATGGACAGATCTAACTCGAGTACTGTAAGGTACGTAGCATTGCGTCACTATGTCATAAGTGTCATTGTCCTTGAACTAGAAAATGAATATCTTTGATGAGTATGGGTACCACAATGTCACCCTTAACTCTATAATAATTGACTTACATATATTGATGTAGGACATTCACCCCCTCAAATCACTAGTATTTACTCATGTCTCACTTTCAAGTACTACTTGGATGGTTTGGGTTTTACTTGAGTTGAGATACTCTATTTTGGTTTGGACTCGACTTAAAAAAACTACGCTCAAGATTGTTTTATTTATCTAAAGTATCTAAAGAAACGAGTATAAATACATATTAAACATGACTAAAATTTAGGTTCGGTGATAGATTAGTCGATCGTCAATAAATTTTAGATTCAACTCGTTTTTCAACTCAAAACGAGTTGAATGTGAGTATGAAAGTATCCGGACAAAAGGTCCGAAATCTACTCGAAGGGAACCCCGGATTTCAAGAAGCAATCAAACAACGAAATATTCTTTTTCTCTTCTTACGTTAATTCATTCTCTAATGCATCAAATCACTTTCCTGAATCGTTTTCCCGGCTCTCAATATCAAATCACTTTCCTGAATCGTTTTCCCGCCTCTCAATATCAAATCACTTTCTTGAATTGTTTTCCCGACTCTCGATATCAAATCACTTTCCTGAATCGTTTTCCCGTCTCTCGATACACTGGGAAACTCTGAATCGTTTTCTATCGAGATCCATCTCTCGATACACCAGGAAAGTCGTGCATCCAATCGCTTTCCTCTTTTTTCCAAAAAAAAAACAATAGCCAGCAAAAGGATCTTAACAAGACAATGATCATTAACAAGGCAATGGTCATGTTCAGAAACACATGGAAAACTGTTGTTCTTTTTTTTTTCCATTTAATTTTGGGAACAATCAATGGCAAGGCTGAATGATAGGCTTTTTATTGACAGATCTCAGTGTACCTGACTGGCATTCAATTCATGTTTGGTAGCATGTAAATGAGTGTTTTCTGCCTTAAAACTTAAATTTTGTGCCATCCTTTTCTGGGTAGTTGGACCGTGTTTGGTGTGAGTTTCAGATGATCCCACATTCACATTTTACTCCTTTTTGCCTTTTTGCCTGTCAAAACCCACATCAGATTTCCATCCAAACAAGCACTGCTAGCTTTTCAATGTGATCTAATTTGGTACAAGGGATTTAATCATTAGCTTTACACTTCAATGAAGACGTGACTCCACTAATCAACACCACTTAAAACGCAGAACCTAGAAAGGCAAAGACCAAGAACACACGACGAAAAGCACCTAAGGCAGCAAAAAATAGCAATCACAAAGTTCAATCTCATTCGTGGAAGCCTATGAATGCCAGAAATCATATAATGTCAAATATAGCATGGGTTTTTACTGTCTCAACAAGATACACCTATTTGAAAATTTGAACACGCCATAGATTCGGTGATGAGGATGGCAAGTAAAAAACAGATGGAAAGGGGAAAACCTGGAAAACGTGTACCTACAAATATACTTGATACCGGTTGAGGAAATCGTTCTCGGTTCTGCAGACATTATCAGTAGATATAACAGTGTCGACGAGTTGAGGGAGACAGTTGAAGCCGAGAAGATGTCACCCCCAGGTAAAAACCCACTTCCATTTTCCCAGCCATCGCTTTTGTGCTGCTCCTTCCATGGCAAAACAGGTGTAAAATTGTAGGAATCTTTGTGAAGCAAGCAAGTTCTCGTTCTTCTCTATTTTGTCTTTGTTTCTCAATACCAAGATAGCGTGAAGGATTCAAAAGGAAGCAGGGTTGAAAGGCAAACAAGACTGAGGGAAAATCTAGCTTTCTCCAGTTCTGAATCTCTTTGCAGCTTGGTTAGAGTCCTGTGTGTTACCCTCCCTGTATTGCATTTGAGGCTGATCACTTGATCCATTGCCTGAATGCTGAGACCAGAAGATTTAACAAAAAAGTGTGAGAGAGGAAGAAAGAGTGTCCTGGGTGTTTGCAAGACTCGGTATCTCAAAAGCAAAGTAACTGTAACTGAGCCTGTAGTTAAAATTGCTACTTTCAATGCGGTAATGTAATATAGAATGTCTTGATGCACATATTATTTAATGGCTCAATAGCTTTACATTAATATTTTACTCCTAGGGATTAATAAAACGGAGAGGGGATGAATAGACCAGGAAAACCACTGAGAAAACTGAAGGCATTGATCAAATGACTGAAATGAGCATTCAGCACATACCCCATGAACAGACGTCACAATTGTATGGTTACTGCTTTCATTTTTTCCAACATCAAGCTGCACAGAGATATTGGCCTGTGACAGATCCACACCTGATGTTTGCAATGCTTGGGTAAGATTCTTCAGTAATCTGGACAGGACTCAAACCAGTGAGTTGAATAATAAAAATTATTAAACACATCACTAACCAACAGTACAGAGGCCATGCAAACATGTCTAATGAGGAAGATAAAGTCAAAAAAAGAAACAAAAAAAGGCTACTCCCATTTAAGGGCATATGAGATCTTCAAGTTTCAGAACAAGTTCAAGAAAGCATAACAGATATGAAGTGATCAGGAAGGTTTAACCTAATCATCCAATTCAACTTAAAATTCACATTTAGGGAGCTATGGGAAGCTCACAGACAGCAGAATACATGACAGGAGATAAGACATGTCAAATTGGGAAAGTTCTAGACGGTAAGATACATGGAGGGAATGAGACACTATGGATGGCCTCACCCACAACTCCATTTGGTTGTTCTATGAGCTAGGGCTTGTTAAGGCCTTGTTCGGTATCATCGGATCTTCATTTTTGAGTTTTGAAGGATTATCATTTTCCTACATTTCTTAAAAATAATGACTTCAATATATAATAATCACTTTGATTTCAAAAAATGGGAACTAAAAAAAAGAAGTGTTTCCATAAACCATTTTTCAGCTTTGTGAAAAACTGAAACATGCATCAAACACGCCCTAGAAAGTAGAAAGTGGTTTCCAAATGCCCCATACCAGCGTAAGAATAGAACGCTTGAACAAGCAAACAGAGAAGCCTCCCAATATGACACCATGCATATAAGTATAGAATTGTGATATGTAATCTTATCATCTTCAAAATGCATAAACAGAAGGTTAATTCCACAGCTCATGCGGTGTAAAAGTTTTCAGTAATAAGAACACACCTTTGAGAATACACACTGGAGGTGTTAGTCAAACTACTTTCATGTGCTCCGTCAGGATCACTCACTGTGTTTCCTGTGAGAGTACACTCCCCAGCAGATGATGGAACATGCCAGACCTGTGATTCAGATTGGGAAGCAATATTCTCAGCCTGTAAGATGCTTGTTCCAGAAGAGTACATAGTTGGTAATGATGGCATGTTAGGGGGCAGAGCAGAAACTGGCTCAGCCACATGATCTGATACTCTGCATATAGGATCATTGCCAAAATCAGATCCAAATGTGCTCTGCATATTTGCTATTGGCTGGATTACATCATTATCATGACCAGTGGCATATTTCAGGACTTGAGATTGATCGGCATAGCTCCCCTCGTGCCCATGATTGCTTCGCTGCATCAAGGTAAAACAAATGAGGAATAGAAAGTCAGTTTTAGAAGAACAAAAGAGAGAGAGAGAAAAGAAGATAAAGGGTGAAATCCTCTCTTAAAACGCCAGCTATCTCAACCAGATTCGTCTACTACACATTTACACCAAATTCCATGCATGAAAACATACTTGAGCAGATTGATATTGTATAAAGATAGAAGCAATGAAGCATCAACAGGTATCATGAGCCTTCTGAATATTCGATAGAAATTATGATACACATTTGAGGGCCATTACCAAAGATATTACAAATATAGAAACGTCATCAGATGAAAGTAACAACAATTCACATCTTGGCATCACTATGCAAAAAGCATTTTCATATCAACAAATTCAAAATGCTAGGCCACAAAGGCACAATTGTACAAGCATACAAGGCAGTAATCAAGCTCGTCTAAATCCATAGAACACCATTCGTCATTTGACATCCTCAACATCGAATTATGAAAATTCAAAATCCATTCTGCTAACAGTATTTTTAACTTTACACATAAAAATACAATTGGACTACAGAATTCCTGATCTCACACTAAGATTGCAAGGTTGCATCAGGTAGAAACTAGAAAATCCAAAAGGAGTGAATGCTATCTGTCAATTTTGCAGATAGGTATCTACATGGGAACAACTTTCAAGGAAAACAAATTTGAAGACTAAGGTTGGAATATAGCATGGGGCATGCATGCGTTAGACAAAAGTGACCAAGGTGGACACTTTAACACATATCATTTAAGATGAAAGGAGTTCAAATGTGAAATGTGGTTGTCATGTTCTGAATATAGGAATGTTGGTTCCAAGCAAGTAATATTGAGATAAGCTGGGGCAACAGGCCGAACTTTGTAGGACACATATTTCAGTGGTGTGAATAAAAAAGATCTTTGGATCATAATAATACAGTGAAAAAAGTATAATAAAAGGCAATGATAAATATTGATCACTGTGCCAGCACAAGAACAGAACAATTTTTTTAATTTCCTTACCCATGGTATCAGCTTTGTTGGTTCCTGACTCCACCTTTGATATGAACCCTCATAAAATTGAATCTTGTCCTGTAGAAACTGAATATACTGAATAACCTGCATATATACCACTTTTCCTCATCACAACAATCATAATAGTCAAACATATCTGAAGCTCTGGAAGAAACAATAGAAGATAAATGCAGAAGGTACAGCTGGAAAAAAACCTCTAACAAGAGGGAAGCTTTGTCTCTTTTCTGATCATTAGGTGGGATGAGATCTTTCAATGTCTGGAACCTGATAAACAAATTAAAATTTAGTAAGATCAAACCCCACAAACCAAGACTAAATAGGTGAAATAGCTCCAGTTCATGCAATATGCTCCACATCACTCAAAATAATAACTCTATGTCCCACATCAGAATGATTCCAACAAAAAGGAAACCTTTACCTTTAAATCTATAACTGCAATGTGACGAGGGATACACTCAAAGACAAAATCTCAAATCACCACGGGTCCATGACTAAAAAAAGCTCTACAACAATCTAAACAAAACATTACTAAATTAACAAGCAGCCAAACATGCACATAGATGAGGGACTCGCCGACTCTACTATCATACTCCGATCATCTGCAAAACATCAGTAATTGCCAAATGCAACCTTTTGAAGAAGCTTTATTTTCGTCACTCATCAGTTCAAGTATTGAATTGACATCCAAAAGGACCCCAACTAGAGCTATAAGGCGATCTCTTCCGAAATAGAATTGTCAAGAGAATAAATCCTTTGAGCATCTTTATGCAAGCTGTACATTGGATCTAATACAGTTATACAGGTAGCTTATACTCTCACTTATATTATACAAAGTAAGCCATTTAGCCTATCTTGCAATTTCATATTTACTTATTTGTCCCTATGGCATCTTGTTCATCTAGATTACACAAACCAATCCCAAACAAAAGTCCCCTTAATTAATCTTCTAAAGGCCTCTATAAAATTAAGTGACCTGCCATTCCCATCACTTTGTAGACACGTGTATATCTACTTCTACTTGAAGTGTAAGAACCCAAGAAACCCAATTAAGACACTGGAACAAATATAATGACCTCATCATAGCAGAAGTTTGGAAACCAATTGTGTAAATATCCAGCATCATTAAAAATGGTAAGCAAAGCATCAGAGCACAAAATTCCCGAAAACTACTACAATCAAAATCCGCCTCAAAAATCACAAGAACAATGCTGATCAAATTTGAT
Source organism: Fagopyrum esculentum (assembly GCA_033239045.1). Classification (NCBI taxonomy): domain Eukaryota; kingdom Viridiplantae; phylum Streptophyta; class Magnoliopsida; order Caryophyllales; family Polygonaceae; genus Fagopyrum; species Fagopyrum esculentum. Next base: position 3,154,629 of record BSUD01000003.1, read on the forward strand.
AATCAAAATTAATTCCCCACACCATTTAGCTTACATAAAACAAGATTATGACGATTTTTTTTAAAATAAAAAGAATCCAAAAAACGTGAGACGGAATCTTAAAAACTTGCCTCTCGTTGATTTTGCTCCTCCTGCGCTGCTCCGTCTCGGAGTGTTTCGACCTAGAATTGCTCGTCTTCCGCTCGATGCTCTTGCCGTCTGCTCTAACCACACACCAAAACATCAACGGACAAAAACAAAAGATCCGCGAGAAAAGAAGACAGAGATTGGAAAGAAATATAACCTCTTTGAGAAGAGCCATCTGTGGTTCCGGGAGTGAGTTCTTCTCCGTCATAATCGTCCTCCTCTGGCTGATAAGGAATGGATTTCGGCGTCGTTTCCATGTCGCCTTCGTCTTCTACAGGAAGTATGAAAGAGAGGGAGGCCGGCGATGGAGTTTCATGGCAAGACTTCAGTCGGAAATTTGAAGGATTAACGCAGAAGAGAGAGAATATGCATTTGTTTTCTGTTAGGACACCACAAACACAAATATCATGCCCTAGTGAAAATATTAGGGGTTTGCTAAAGTGCGCACACTCTTTATATGGGTGCCGTACCACTTTTTGAAACGGAAATTTCTTTTAAAATTTTTTATTTTAAAATACTGTAATTTAGACTTTAATGGATTATGACCAATAGTTTTTCAATTTTAAAAAAGTGCCCTCAAACTCTATAATATTTCGGAATATGTACTTCTATCCTCTATAAGTTAACATTTTGAAGAAAAACAAATAACTTACGAAGTTTGTGTTTTATTCATTTCGGTGTAATATTTCGGAATATGTACTACTATCATCTATATGTACTACCATCACGTAAGGAGGGTTATTACCGTGCGGCATTACGGTGTAATTTTGGCTTTTGATTCACTTGATTCAATGGCTTACGAAGTTTGTGTTTTATTTATTTCATTCAATAAAAAAAAAGAGTCTTTGATCGTGTGTGTTAATCTTATTAAAGATTGGTGATACTGAACAAACTAGTCCGTTTTTGTGCTTGTCTTATTTAGAAGGGTTTTATAAGGAAGAGTTAAAAGGTAATTATTTGGTGAGAGTTTTTGATTCTATTGATCAAGTTCTTTGCAAGCCTAATATTTAGTCATATCTTTCTATATTCCCATATATCGTTCCATATATCATTTTCTTATATGTTCATTATCAATCCATCAAACTCACGTTCTTTGTGTTCGAGTTTCACAAATCTCGACTTGTTCATGCAAATCTCGCCCGAGATTTGAACCGAGTCGTTGTCTTCGGGAACTTCAGTCTAGATCGGGAAACTGCGGTAACATCATATATCTCATCACCAATGTATCGAAATACAATGCATGCTTTACACATGACTCTATTGAAAACCCTTAAACAAATTTTAATATCTTATGAACATGTGAATTTTAACTTACAAAGCTTCCTTCACTGACCAATAACTACTTTCAAGTTCCATCACAATTTCCATGTACACACTAAAAAACTCAGCTTCTCAAGATCACTACTTGCAACAACCAATCTCAACCATGCTAGATATTCAGACATGCACATCACAGAAGCCTGAGCCGCATATTCGACTCAATGACCGCTCGCCGACCTAAACCCCCTAAATCCAACCAAAGAATTGATCGTAAACCCATAGACAGAGTCTGAAACTAAGCTTTGTAAGGAATTGGATCATAATGTGAGCAATGGAAATCCCCTATTTACATGGTGTCAAGAAACAACTACCTATTTTCAGCTTTTCAAAACTATGTTGTAATCAGTGTGTCATCTCTCGGCGCCCTCAAGGTCATCTTGGTCATCCAATGGTGTGTCTTCCTTGGTATTTGCTTCACTACCACTGGTACTACTACTACTACTAGGTCTTTCAAAGAACGCCCCTGATGACCACTTCTCGATTATGTCATTCATTTCATCTTCGTTTTCCTTTTCATTGCTCGAACTCGGGTCAGAACTATCCTTCATCCAAGAAGGACAAGTTGTTAGAGATCCTAATGCTGATGGGAGACTTGAATGCTCAAAAGACGTGGCGGCTTTGGAAGTGGTTAAATTGTTTCTGCTACTCGAACAAGAGCACTCTGGGACCGGATGGGCGAGGAAAGACTTGGACTTTAATGTCGAGGTCGACTCCACCAATCCATCGATTAGAGTTTCTCTCATGTGCCTGCGTACAGCCGTGAGCCACGTTCGGTTTGCTTGGTAGAGGTTGTCTCGGATTTCATCTATGAACTTCATCATCTGCTTTCTGAAATAGGAGCCGAAAAACCAAGAGCTCCATTACACATTATGAATACTACGAATACCATTTATGAAAACAGCAGATTTGGTATTGAAGCGATAAGCATCTCCAGTATCAAAACGGCGGATTTACCTGTCAGGCCTGAATGTGACATAGGCTGCTGAATGATAAAGCCTATGACCCATGATGAGGCTGGCGAAATTCGGCCGACCCTTACCATCAAGATCGAACCCGGAAATGAATGCATCAGCTTCACTACAAATCAGATAATCAATTGCTTCCCAAAGAAGCTTATGAGCATTAGTTCTCAGCTCCATCACAGTGCTATCAGGTTCATTATCACTCTCGGCCACCCATCCCCACCATCCTTCAATATTGTACGTCTTGGGACGAGCTGGAGGTGGAGGCAGTGGACGAGGTCTTGGGCCTGCGTTTTTCCACGCTACTGACTTTGTATCTTCGACACCTAGATCTTGTTTGCTAGGAGGACTAACTACAAGGTCTGACTCCCGACCATAGACCTTTTTAAGCTCAAAACTTCTGCTTAACGACGTCCTGTCGACTACATTGTCAAACATGGCATGGAGCGGGACTAAAATCCGTTGGCCTCCAAACACTTCACCGCCTGAAATGTATATGATTGTGTCCGATGGGTACCCATACGCACGGAGAATGAGACCAATCTGTAAAGCGACAAAAGTTGGATAAGTATTGTGCTTTTTAGGCCATGTAGTTTAAGCATCAGTTCGAAAAATTAATTTTAAGCCCAAACAGTACACTACTGGAAGCTTCAAATATTCTCAAAAAGTGATATAGCCACAAGTAATCTCAAAAACATTTTAGCACCAGCCACTGATAAACTTCCCACTGTTGAAAAGAGCACAGCATTTTATTACAGATTTCTTAATAAGCTTGTAACGGGAAAATGCGCATAAACCGTGCATAGTCAAGTGCCGCATAGATTTTTTTAAACAAAATGGTGATATAGCTAAAAGTATTCTCAAAAAGATTCTTGCACCAACCACTGACATATTTTCCACTATTGAAAAGGGCAAAGCATTTTTAAAACACATTTCTAAATCAGCTTGTAACGAGGGGGAAAATCATTTTAATCTAAATTTCTAAATCAGCTTATAACAGGAAACAAATGCATAACTGAGTGCCTTCATGGCCTTAAAACTTGGCCGCATAGAATTTTTTTCCAACAAAAAGGTGACATGGCCACAAGTATTCTCAAAATAGTTTGCACCAAACACATATATTCCCCACAGTCGAAAAGAGAAGATATTTAGTCGAGTTACTAAATATATTTTTTCAAACCGTGCATAGTTGAGTGCCTTCATGACCTTAACACTAGGCCACATAGATTGTTATTTAAACTAGGGGGAATCCCTACTGTAGCATCAGATCATAAAAATATCAAATTTTAGATGTGGAGATATTCATTTCTTACCTCTTCTGGTGTAAGAGGACAGAAGCCATTCATCCTTTTTCGTGATGAATTCACAAAAAGCTTTTCTTTGATAAACCCACGTTTTATCATCCATGCTCTCTTGTGTTGGATTAGCTCAGTATGTACATCCTTCAATACAGAATTTATAGTTAGTTAACGAGTTATCAAATTCAGGATGAATAAAAAAAATTTAACTGGCTTCAAAAGATTAGATTCAAAAATTTATTGTGGTCACCTGGAACAGCTCTGCACAACCATGAAAAGCTAAGGTCTCTCGAGTTAACCCCGGCTCATAGGCAATAAACGGTTGTCCAGGAGCTCGCAACCTGATCGGAATATCTAAATCAAACTGTAGATCATTGACAAATAACAAGAAGAGAAGGCTCAACACTTACCTATTCAAAACCTTGGTGGCGAGCTCTTGGACTTCCTGACGAAACTGAAGGGCGTGAAATGTGACTCTGCATCTTAGTCTTTGATATTCTTCAAGATGGGGAGGAAGAATCGCCTATGTTAAGGTCAGGCCAAATAGCATTAGGACTGTTAAAATATGAACAAAGGTGGAGCCTTTGTCTCTGATGAGGACCACCATATCATATCTTTTTTTTAAAGTAAACTGTATGAATTTATTGCAAATCCAAGTCTGCTAAGGCGACTATGCCTTGTGGAATACCACCATATCATATCTAGAACAAGCACAATTTGAAACCTTTTCATGCAATTTTTGGTGAAAAACTTCAGACAAACATTCCAAGCATTGTACATTTTCTATGGCTATCACATCAATAACTAGAATCTGCTCGGATATTTATTATCTGATCTTAAATTAAACTATATGAATTATTTGGTGTAACATCAAACATGCGGTATCAGATTTTAAAATGCAGTAAGGACTCCAAGAGACAAAAGTCTTTCACTAAATACATTATATAAGTGGTCATCCAAACAATTATGTTGACATGCATTATAGCATTTACAGGCCATAACTTTATAAGACTTGTACAATGCATCCAAAGAACAAATCACGTATAAAAGGGTGAAATAGATTCAAGTACCTGCAAACATCCACCATCAGAGACAACTAGCTCGACTACCGAATATTTTTTCAGCATAGGAAGCACATGGTGCAAATAATAATATGGTGATGCTGAGTTTGAAACTCTATATGCAGGAATCTCCTTCCTCCTCCGCGCCTCCTTCAGATTCTTTGGAAGGGTTTTCACAACTTTGACATCGTTCGTTAATGCTGCCATGAACTGCTCTTCATTATATAAATATGCAAAACTTTTGAACTGCGAGCTGCAAAGTGGAAACCATTAGAATTTTTGCAGTAAGTTCCAATAACATTGTGAACAAAACTGGAGTCAAGGTAACAAGCAAACCTGATTCCTTTGGTACTTGTGGCTGATAAGATCTCGGGGATAACTAGAGTAGCGTTAAGCAACCGTGCAACCACAACAGCATCACAAATCTGATGTGATTTAGCAAGAACTATTAACACGTGCTTAAAAAACATAAAACAAATCTTAAGAACTTAACTTCCATAAAAATAAGATCCTCACAGCTGTTCTTATCTCATGGAAGCCACCCTGTACCCGGACAAAGACAAAGCCAGTGGATTGCGAGCTGGGTGCTGTCAGAAGTTAACCAAATCAATACAACTCAATCTAGCATCCGAAATGCTGGAGAAACCCGTTCAAGCATTGCCGAATTGTAACATGAATAAGGCAAAATCGGCACAATAGATCGAGCCACTAACCAGCATACTCTCCTCTAGGATTTGAATATGGATGCAAAAAACCAAGTTGTGGCACGGGGCCCCACAACCTTCTTCGGGGAGGACCCTGTTAAGAGCATACAGACTATACAGTTCAAATGCCATGAAGAGTGATAAGAGAGGACCACAATTATTCTGTACAAAAACCTTAAAACCAACAACTGTGACAAATACTACCAAATAACACATGAATTTCACATGCATTACAACAAAGAATAAGAACCACATCTTGATTCGAAGTAAAAGCAGCCTTCTCGATCCAAAAATATTCAGATTTTATGGCCGCACTCAAGTTATCCATAACAGCATATCCAAACCCCTATGCAAATTAATTGCAAAAAGACTACATCACACATTCAAATTCACCGGGTGGGTTACTCGTGAAAAGCGGGAATTTCACATTAAATCCCAAGATTCAGCAGATTTGGATAACATAACTAAAGATCGACAGAATTGTTACAGATTTGAGATTGAAGAGACGAATGTCACTTACAGTATTGCGGGGAATTGCGTTGTCAAATACGGTAACTGAAGAAGGCTCGGTGTCGCCACCATAGTCAGTATACTTAGCAAGCAGGAAGTGGGTAGAAAGTGAGAAAACAGATAGAAAAAGACCCATTAACCCGACCCATTTCATCCGGGTCATCATTCCAACTTTACATCCTCCTCCAACTCCTTTCATCTTCCTCCACCACAACCACCGCCAACGCCACTTAAAAACCAAGACAGCCACTTAGCAATCTCGTGACAGTGGATGAAAATGAAAACTTGGTAAAGATTGAAAGGGACAACAACCCCTCTTACCCAAAATTGAATAAAGTAAGTAAAACTACTCTAATCCTACGATTTCCCTTCCCCAGGAGAGCAATTAATAAAATAAAAAGAGTGGTTGAATCTGGATTTTTCCCTACTGTTCAGACCTACTATCTTCGATAACTAATCAAAGAGATTCGGATATAGTAAATGAGGTTTAATAAGAGATAGAAGTGAAACTTGAAAAGCAAAGAAGATGAAAATGAAGAAGAAGATTTGGGTTTGATGTGTTTAGAATTTGGGTAATGAAGAAAAGTCAAGAAGATCCAGCATAGATTGCCACATGGGACAACATGCCTTGTGCGCTGAGAAGAGGCGCTTGTGGGTTGTTGCAGAGATCGCTGCTGCTTTTGCTCCTCCTTCGATCAACAATTAAAAGAAAAAGAAAGAAAGAAAAGCCTCTTCTTTTATCTATTATTTTTTTCACTTCTTTCTTCTTTTGCTGCTTTTATGGCGCACACATGGATTGAGATGAATTTCCAGACAACTTCGAAGACTTTCAAGCACTCTATTCAGTGAACCAAATAGGAAGATTATATTACAGTACTTCATAGTATAAAAAATGATTAACATGTTTTTTTTTTGAAAAATAACATTGTTAATTATTTTTGATCAATTTTGGTAGCTAAGTTTTTTTAAAAAACTATAATAGTAACTAGACTTTTTAATGTTTTAATTAAGTAAATATACCATTAATTTTTTGTATTTATTCTCAAACTCTACTCACTATTCTCAAGGGTACATTTATTAAACACAAAACTAGAAAAAGACCAGTAAACTAAATTGTTTCATATTTTTTTATACTTTTAACAGTTACTTTTAAAGTTATATTTCTAGATTTAATTGTAGTATTAACTATATACCATTTCTATATCCTGTTGCTTATTAGTTGATCTTTTATGATAATCTCATTTTCTAAAAAGAATATAATATAGACTATATAGTAAATATAAGGTCGTCATTCGTTAAAGATAAATTCTTTTTTTTTATTCATGAAGTTATTATTATTAAATAAAAAAATAGTGGTGTTGGATATTTTTCTGGATGAAATTTGAGTGCATTTTGGTGGTCACTTGTTACGGTTTAGTGATATACAGCAAATGTGGGGCACGTGATTTGGGATCTACTTTCACGTGACATTGATATGAATTTTATATAATATTATGTGGTCAGTTTGGAAAAGTTTATATTGGATAAACTAGATTTGACACATATTTTAGGTTCTAATTAAAAAAAATCAATAACGAAATTAAAATTGGTTTTGTGGGCTACAGATAAAAACAAAAAAAAATGATAATTAAATAAATATATCAGGTGTAATAAGTTTCGTTCTCTCAAACGTTCATCAAATATATCAAGCTTACGAAGGTTAGAAAAAAACATAAGATACGAGATGGGGGTGTGAGAGTCAAAACTCAAAAATAAAAGTTTATGTTATCTTACGGGAATTTTTTTTTTCTTATTTCTTAAAGAACGTGAAAGAAATTTATGAAAATTAATAACTCTTATGGAATGATATATTACAAATACAATCCTATAAAAAACATATTTAAATTAAAAAATAAACTCGTTTTGATAATTTTACATTTACATAAACTTTAATAAGTTTCGTTCTCTCGAACACCCATCAAACTTGTAATAAAAATAAATTCGTTTAATCAATAATCTATCTATCTACTCAATAAGTTTAAGCTATCGATAAACTTTAACATCGATCATAAGCTTCTCAAATGGACCCATATCCAATATTTTGATGCCATCACCATATAATATAATTTGTGGGATGCATTTGTAATATCTTTTAAAAACTAAGTCTATCATAACATCAATATCAATATCAAATATAGTCACCTTTCTATATTTGGTTTATAGACATATATAACGAGTTGTGATAGACTTGATAGATAATTCATAATTGTGTTTGATCAAATGTCCTATTCAAATAATTAATGATGGTGGTAAAGAACAAGGCTCCAAAATGCAAATAGTGGTATATTTGTTTGTATTTATGGACATAATTTGTTTTAATGAACGTTTAATAGAAAATTAATAGGGTTTAATGGAATGAAATTGAAATATTTCTCAAACGACTAACCTCGGTCAGTCAGATTTAAGCATGGAGTATATATGTTACAATGGACTAATTAATGAGATTTAAACATGGGGTCAAGCTCTTAGGCCAACTTATCACTTGGTATGGGTTCATCATTATCTAATGTAAGAGATTTTGGTCGTTCGGTATGCGGACGGCGGGCAGGGGCGGATACAAGAGAATAACGGGGGATTGTGTTGATCCAGGAGCTTGACCGAATGTTTAACTATCCTCTAAATAAAAAAGATATACAACGCAAGCTCTAATTTATAGTCTGAAAATTATAATATATATTTTTTAATTTATAAATTTTAGTGTTTAATTTTTAACTTAATTTGTGAAATATCTTATACAATTTTTTTTGTGGCCCCCTCATAAAAAAGTTTATGGCTCAGACGCAATATGCAGGGACGAAGGGTCGAAGATAAAGATGTAGATGTTGCTCATGTGATTTTGGACTCCTTGCGGGTTTGAGTGGAGTTGGATTCCCTGTCGGTTCTCGTCTTCTCAATCTTATTAAAAAAGGTGTAGATGTTGCTCATCCGCTGTTTAGCTTGCTAGCAAGATGTCAAGGTTTTGTTATCAGGGAATGTATCATTAGTTTCGGTCATATCTTCGGAGATGGTAGAAATGTTACGAATTCGTTAGCCAATTTTACTCTCTTTTGAGGTTAGGGTGCATCGTGTGATTTTGCCTCCCAAATGTTCTTTAGTGCTTATTTTGGATGATACAAGAGTAGTTAGTTTTTTCCGTATGACTCATTTGAAGTTTTTGAGTTTCCTTTTCGAATAAGCGAGCATAGCACGAAGCGTGTGATTTCTCTCCTTCACCCAAAAGAAAATTACAGTAACATAGGGTCCGTTCGGTGCTTGTTTTTGGGAGATTATTGAGATGAAAATACCAAAAGCTCATTTTAAGTGTGTTCGGTACCTTGAGATGAAGGAGATGAAGATGAATTTGGGAGATGAAAATCCAAATTATTTTCATCCTTCTAAGATGGGATTCTTGGGATTATTTGGGAGATGAAAACAATTCATCCATTTCTATCCTTGGTATTTGTATTAAAAAAATTATTCTTCGTACCCTTTTTCGTAATTTTACGTACAATAACCTCCTATAATCCCTCGTTACACCAAACACGTAGAAAAGATTATTATTTTTTTCATCCCTATAATCATCTACTATTTTCATCTTCATCTTCATCTACGATAATCCCGTGTTACCAAACGGACCCTATGATCCAAGAATAGATGGGAAGGCTAGGACTTCTTTGAAAAGAGAGAAGAAAAAAATACAACTTTGGTGTGAAAGTAAAAACTTACTTTGAATGGCATGGGTAGGGCTAGTTTGTGTGGTAGAATTGAATGCTGTCCATATGTAATAACTCATATGATTCTATTGCTTCAGCTGCTAAGTATGATAATGGACAGTAGGCCATCCTGCTACTATTGTCTACTACATATAGTAATGAATAAATGACCCTACATCACCTCTTTCCTGAACTGTTTATAACTTGTATAGTTTCCTAAATTGTTTATAACTCACATAGTTTTCCCCTACAAATTTGAATTCAACGTTTCGATTAAAATTAGTGTACTAGGGAATGTTTTTTTGTGCCATCAGTCTCCGATTGCACGACTCTCCTTTACTCGATCAATCTTCAAGATCTTGTAAATAACATTGCCCCTGCATAACTCGCCAAACATAATGTAATTGGAGTAAATAAGGGTATTTTCAGAGCTACAAAATGGACCATTACTTGTTCGGAGCTAAAGCAAGTATCGCTTATAGAACAAGTAAAAAAAAGTGGCATTTTCAAGTTTCTGTAAGAGAAGGACCATCTTTGCTCACCATTTTTTTCAATAATTCATGCTTGTTTTTGCATCACACAGGAAACTTTGTACTCCCGATATGGTATCTCGTGTTGAAAACTCCTACATCGAGTATAAAGATGAAAAACTACTCTGTATACATAAATTAGGTATTCTCGGGACATGACTAGGAGGACTGTTAAAATATGAACAAAGGTGGTGCCTTTGTCTATGATGAAGACCACCTTATCATAACTAGAACTAACACAATTTAGAACTTTTTCATGCAATTTTTGGTGATAAAAAAACAGACAAGCATGCCAAGCACAGCACAGCAAAAACTAGAGTGCCCACATCCATCAGTGCACAAAACTGCAAAACTACAGATAGAAACTAGAATCTGTTTGGATGTCATGCATTGTCCGGTTTTAATATTATGTATAATGCATCCAAACAACGAATCAGTAGAAAAGGGCGAAAAAGATTCAAGTACCTGCTAAAATCCACCATCAGAGACCACTAGCTCGACTGCTGAGTATTTTTTCAGCAAAGGAAGATCATGGTAATGCTGAGTTTGAAACTCTATATGCAGGAATCTATTTCCTCCTTCAGATTCTTTGGAAGGCTTTTCACAACTTTGACATGAACTGCGAGCTGCAAAGTGCAAACCATTAGAATTGCTTGCAGCAAGCTCCGGTAACATTGTGAACAAGCAAACCTGATTACTTGGGTACTTGTGGCTGATAAGATCTTGGGGATAACAAGAGTAGCATTAAGCAATCGTGCAACCACAACAGCATCACAAATCTAAGGTGATTTAGCAAGCACTATTGACATATGCTTAAAAACATAAACCAAATCTTAACAAGCACTGGTAAAAATATCATTTCATTTCAAGTGCGGTACAATGTTTTCTTGGTTGCTTAGCAGTAACCAAAACCACACACTTATACAGATATATGAATAAAAGGACCTGTTCTGACTAATTTCATCACCTGCATAATCTGACAATTAAACCTCATGGCATACTAAAGCTTCATTGGCAAAGATGGCAATGAAACAATTGCATTGTGAAAAACTGAAAATAACAACAAAATCCCAATATTTTCGACTATTTCAAGGTCCGAAAGCATTGGTAATGAGATAGTGTTTTAATCAGTTGTAGCTGCACCCTGGTTGAGCTCTGCGAATCTCAGACCAACGCGCATTGAGTGCTTCAAAAACTTCTCGGCACACCTTCGGACGCATGTCTCCTCTTGCTTGTCTAGGGTTTTGCGCCTGAAGTTGTCCACGCAATCATTGAAGCATCTCTCCACCAATGAATTGTACATCCTCAAGCTGCAAAGAGAGATATTCATAATTCCATTTTTGTATGGACATACAAAAACACATAACATACGCAGATATGAATTCAGATGAATGACACCCTTGGTAGTAATGATATATGCAAACATTGTACCGCACATATAACGCCACAGATTGACTAGTAGTAGCTATTCAAGCAAGACAACTTCTAACCTATTCAAATCACAGTCATAATAGTCGAAGGATTACATCTACACCAAAATCAAATCGGAAAAAGGAGAGTACCTGTCACGCATCTGTTGTTGGTCGACCATGGAGGCCATTCGAAGCTTATCTTCCTCAGGAAGATTATCGAGATCGCCCAGCATGCTCTTGTCCATTTTTTTCAGACAGCTCCTTCCTCTCTCTCTGTTGCGGCGGTTTAGGGTTTTGAAGAGGCGATATACTGTGAATTCAGGTCACTCTTTGGAACAATTGGATTAAAATATTGACCCTCGGATTAAATCAAGACACGGATCGGACCGGGTTATCCGGGTCCGGATGGACCGGATTTTTAAAAATCGGATCGGAACTACATGTTTCAGGCCGGATCCGAGATTGGATCAAAATTCTGTCCAAATCGGATCCGATAATTTCTTTTGTTTTTAATTTTTTATTAATTAGTTTTCGGTCTGGTCCGGATCACCTTTTTTTCGGTCTTGGACCCGAGACTCCGGGACTATAGATTCGGTCCGATCTAGATTCGCAACGCCCTAAGTTGCACCATGGTTGTCATTCAAGCGTCAATATGTGTTGTGATCCTCTTTAGACGCATCAACGTCTTCCCTTTGTAAAATTGTATCATTTGATCCTCTAATGCCAACCAATTTGTGGCTACCTCTCTCCCCCTTATTCTCTTTTCAATTAATCCGTGATTATCACAAAGGTTTTATTCTATCTTTGCAACTTTCATGTATGTCTCATATCAGTTTGACAAAATGCAATTGTGCCTACCTCTTTGTTGTCAATTTGTGCCCTCGTTAAAAGTATTATTTAAACATGATACTAGTATGATATGTTTTAATAAAATGAACATGTCCACCACCAATTTGATAAAATGTCATTGTGTAAGAACGGATTTCATGATAACTTATGTTGCGTTTCAATTTCTGATGTTTTGATTTATAATCGAATTTATGTTGCATTTAGAAAAACATGGTAAGAATTTCTTACACATGATACTTGTCTATTTGGTTTAATAAGATCACTTAGATATTGCGCTTGAGATTTTGAACAACTCAAGCATTATACTTCTTCTCAAGGTGAGAGACAAGGAGAGGGGCATGTGTAGGGGTGTAATATGAGCCGAACGAGCCGAGCATCGGCATGCTCAAGCTCGGCTCATTTATAAACGAGCCGAGCCCGAGCCGAGCCTAAAATTTATACGAGCTTTAAAACGTGCTCAAACTTGGCTCGTTTAGAAAGTGAACGAGCTTGAGCCGAGCTTTTAACGAGCCGAGCCCGAGTTGAGCCCGAGTAGCTCGGCTAAAATAATGCTCCTATAGTGTTATTTTAGCCGAACGAGCCGAGCTTTACTCGAACGAGCCGAACTTTGACATGCTCAAGCTCGGCTTGTTTATAAACGAGCCGAGCCTAAAAATTATACGAGCTTTAAAATGTGCTCAAGCTTGACTCGTTTAGAAAATGAACGAGCTCGAGCCGAGCTTTTGATGAGCCGAGCCCGAGCCGAGCCCGAGTAGCTTATCTCATATTACAGCCCTAGGCATGTGAAACCCTAGGTCTAAAATGTGTTTGAACGATAGAAAAAAACGGAGTACATTCCTAATAACAAAATGAGAGGGGCCTAATTAATAGACTGGAATAAAAAAAGGCCTAGTTACTCAATTTATTCGAGATATTTTGAGAACTTGTGTAAATTAAAGTGTATAGTTGAAAATAGTTTTTTTTTTTTTTCCTTTCAATCTTTCATATATATTTTATGAAAAATCACATTTACTCTCTTATTTCCTAAATTTAAAATTTTCCTCTAAATTGAATGCTATCCATTTGTAATAACTCACATGATTCTATTGATTCAGCTTCTTTAGACCACTATCACCAATAATTTTTTTCTCATCAAGAACTTTTTTTTTGGGCTAAACACAATTACCTGAGTAATTTTTTTCCATAAAAATCTAGAGTTTATAAAAAAAAACCATCAAAACTTTTTTTCAACTCACTTTTTACATAATTTTGCAGAGACGGGCCCACCAGAGTAACAAATCTTTCATTTATTTCTATTAAATTTAATTTTATTTGATGGGTAAATTAAAAAAGGGCAATTTTGGTAACTGGACTTTTTTGAAAAAATAGAGTACTAACTAGGCTTTTTAATATTTCAATTAAGTAAATATACTCCAACCTTTTGTATTTATTTTCAAACTCTACACACTCTTTTATCAAGGGGTATATTTACTAAACACAAAACTAAAAAAAGCCTAGTATACCAAATTGTTTCATTAAAAAAATAAGAAAGAGAGAGAGTTGTAAGAGAATTTTTGAATTTATTGTTGGTGGGATGGAAAAAAAATTTGGAAAAAAATGATGATGTAGAGGGGAGGAAAGTGTAGAGAGTGGTGAGAGATTTTTTATTTATTTTCACCAGTGTGCTTGCTCTAAGTATGATATTGGACAGTAGGTCTCCTGCTACTACTGTATACTACATATAGCAATTAATAAATGACCCTACATCACCTTTTTCCTAAATTGTTTATAACTTATATAGTTTTATTTCTTACATAATTCACCAAAAATAATGTAATTTGAGTAAATATAGGACCATTATTTGTTTGTTAAAGCAAATATCTCGTGTTAAAAAAGATCAGTATTGTACTCCTAATATAATATATCGTGTTTAAAAAAACTAAAGATAAAAAATATTCTTTTCAAGAAAATGGAAAATATTATATACATTAGACATGTTCAAATCCGGGCAGCCCGCCCGATCCGGCTCGCCCGGAAAACGGGCGGGTATGAACATGGAAACAAGCCCGATTGGGCCAAAAAGCCCGGCCCGTCAGCCCGGCAAAAAAATAAAAAATAGCAAAAATAAATATATTATAGTATAATTATTATAAATATTAAAATAAAACATCTGGTATAATTATAATAAATTTAATATATTTTAAATAAAATATGTTAAATATAATTTATTAATTTTTAAAAAAATCAAATTAAAATATTTTTTTTAAAAAAATTAAAAAACGGGTACCCGCGAGCCCGATCGGGCAGGGTACGACACCCATCCCAAGTCCGGTAGCCGGGCCTAACCCGACCCGAGTCCAGTTAAACGGGCTCAATATTTTATAAAGCTCTCCCCGAATCCGACCCGGGTCCAGATATGAACAGGTCTAATATACACTTATCTATTTTTATTTTTTTAAAATATAATTTTTTGGTCATGTATGGTACACTGATAATATTTTCAAAAGAAGGGATTAAATAGATTTTTTTAATTATTTTATAATAAAAAATATTTTTTAAATAAATTTATGTTATATATATTATTAATAGAATAATATTGATAAAAATTTAGTTTGTCATAATTTTTTTCTTAATATAATTCACCGTAAATATATTTTTTGGTCAAGCTTTCGTACAATCATACACGCCGAATCTCACGCCATTTTATATGCTTACCCTGCGACTCAACACTGGTAAAAAAAGCTTTTCACTCCCAGTAACCCGGATGCCACGTCACGATTTACCGAGGCCACATATACGTGGCGTAAATTTACTGCTGGGTAATTAAATCGATTTTGTAATTGATAACAATTGTCCATCTTACCCTTCCGTTATGCTAAAAAAGGGCGTGCAAGAATCTGTACCAGAGCGGGAGAGTGAAACGGAGAGAGAGCAAGAGAAACTGACGAGAGAGTCAGAGGGGGGGACACTTCGCTTGTCGGAATCACTCGGTCGTGGCCGTTGTTTGTTTGCAATTTGTAGATCTCCACTGTCCGATCGTCATCTCTCTCGGTTCATGCTCGTCAGTACTCTCTCCCCTCAACTCGTCGTCTGCCATCGGAGAACGAACGGCCGTTTGGCCGGCGGTTGTCCTTCACAATTCGCCGTCATTTCCGGTCGATCTCCGATCTATGATTTTCCCGGTGAGTTTTCAGTTATCGGACTTTCTCTCATTCTTGTATGTTTGTTGTTGATCGGACAAGTGTAATGGTGAATCTTCATTGTTTTGATTCGAAGTTGGAATCGAAACGAATCTTCGTTACTTGGAAGCGGCGATTTTTTCTATTTTTATTGAATTTTGAGGCTTTGAATTTGTCTGAGTTATTTCTGCAATGCTTGCATGTGATGATTTTCTTGTTATGGCTGTCTGGGTGAAATCATTAATCGCCAGTTTTTTGTTCAACAGTTTGTGTCAGTACTTAGATCTGTCTAGTACTGGTTTGTGGTTCTATTTCTACCAAAATTTCTACAATGTGTGTGTTTGATTGTTTGGAATGGGTGTCTTTTTTATACAATGGCGAAAAGTACATGAGTTTTCTTAAATAGGATTAGTGTCATATATTTTCCGTTCTTATAAATTTTGTTCATTTTGTTTGTTAATTTTATAAGACGGAATAGGAGGGTGAGGCAAGCTATGTTAGAACTTTGAATGTATAGAAAATCACATCCTTCTGATTTTTTTGCATTTTGCAATGTTTCTTGTCACATATCTGATGTGTGTGTAATAAGTTTGTTGAGTTTATAAAATGAGGGCTCTTTATTGAAACATTAGAGAGGCATCTGTTCTATGCATATGTACGCATAGCCGCATAGGTATACATAAAGATCAATTGTTCACACAGAAGTTTTGGATTATGTGTCATCTTTTTGCTATATAAATAATGGTCTTGACCCTGGCTTCTATTTGCTTGTGACAGCTTATTTTGTTTGAGAAAATCGAGGAATTCAAAAGATTGCGTCTTATATTTACAAATAGTAGGGCTTAAGATGTGTGGATATATTGTCCCACATTGACAATATGATAATAACCGAACCTAATATATAAGCACTAGGGCTACTCCTTCTAATGCCAATTGGTTTTAGGATGGAACCCCGAAGGCTTATATGTAAGGTTCACTTACGTGCATCCCCTCCTAATTTAATAATATGTACATGTTTCACGAATTGAGCATGAGCATTTTCTTTCCCTTCGGGGCCGTACATATGAAGCTATTCTTTATTAAATGCAACAATCTTTCCCTGCGGCTTTTCGCATGTCTTTTGTGTGCGTACATTGCATACATGACTGTTCTCGAATATGCCCACATTTACAACACAATCTTTGTGTTCATGTACGCAACTATTGGATGTTTATTGTGTTTGCTAATGCACCAGCAGCATATATGGATGTATATTGTTACGGTTGCTAGTGTATTGTCCATTTTATATCTAGTTACTTAATTTATTTTGTTTGCCAGTAAAGATTGAAATCCTTGCAGCAAATTAGGTTACTTTGTACTATTTCCTTGGTTTGGATGTAATCCTGGAGTGCAGATGCCTTCTTGGCTGCCTTTCTTGCGCCTGCCCTGCTGAAGTTATTTGCCTTGTTGTTATTGTTATGGTTTAGAAAGTGGATAGAGGTGTCCCTTTTCCAAATATTTCCAAAATAAGTTTCTTGTTCTGCAATTTTTAAATCAACTTCTTTAGTTAATGGCTTAACTTATAGGGTGTTCATACCTTGTATCTAGGCTATCAAAGTCATTATATAGGAGCCAATTGTATCTAGCATTAATCTAGTTATCAACTTATTATTCTCAACTATATTTGTGCAGCAAACTCTGCATACATTCTATAATCTGACTGTTTATTGATTTTCCTTGTGCAAAAGTTTGGTGATTCACAGCAAGTGGTAAAATCTTACCTCTCAATGAGAATCCAACTTTCAGCCATTCCACATATCCAGATATGGAAAGCACTTGACCTCAACACATGCATGGTGGATTGAATTTATATAGCTCCCACTTTCGAGTTACCTTCGAGTGTGTGCCACTGATTGTTAGAGTTGACATAAATGGCAGTTGCGACCTTGAAAGGGCCACTTAACTGTGAGCATCACAACATTACATTGATTAAGCGAAGTAACTCTGGAAGAAGACGTGTGTTTGTGCAAACCGAGACTGGCTGTGTTGTGGGCTTAGAATTGGACCCAAGTGATAATGCCCATACTTTGAAGAGGAGATTGCAGCTTGCATTAAATGTCCCGACTGAAGAGACATCGTTGGTTTGCGGGGATCTGGTTTTGAAGAATGATTTGAGCACAGTAAGAAATGACGCCCCACTTCTTTTGACAAGGAAAGGGATGCAGAGAAGCTCATCAACGCCATGCCTATCCCCGTCTGGCAGCGACATCCAAGAGATAGATCAGAGTGGTCCAATCGAAATCATTGGATGCTGCAGCCATTTGTCCGAGGCGAGAAAGCTGGTAAGAGATGTTGTCAAGGCCATCGAGTGTGACATTAGTCCCGTTCCTGTTTCAGGTGGTCTTGGAGGTGCTTACTATTTCAAGAATTGCAATGGCTTGAATGCTGCCATTATAAAACCAACTGATGAAGAGCCTCTTGCTCCAAATAACCCAAAAGGTTTTGTGGGAAAAGCTCTGGGGCTCCCAGGATTGAAGCATTCTGTTCGGGTAGGAGAAACAGGTTTTAGAGAAGTAGCGGCTTATCTTCTGGACCACGATAGTTTTGCAAACGTCCCACTGACAGCTCTGGTTAAGGTTACACATCCTATTTTCAATGTTAACAGTGATAGTAGTGTTAAGGGAACCAAATACAACAATGAGAGGAAGACCAGTAAAATTGCATCATGTCAACAGTTCATCCCTCATGATTTTGATGCTAGTGATTATGGAACTTCTAGCTTTCCTGTTTCAGCTGTCCACAGGATCGGCATTTTAGATGTTCGTATATTAAACACTGATAGACACGCAGGCAACCTTTTAGTCAGGAAGCTTGGTGGAGTTGGAAGGTTTGATCAGGTTGATCTTATTCCAATTGATCACGGCCTTTGCCTCCCAGAGGACTTGGAGGACCCGTATTTCGAGTGGATCCATTGGCCACAGGCCTCCATTCCTTTCTCAGAAGATGAATTGGAGTACATTGAAAAGCTTGACCCGTTTCGTGAGTCTGACATGTTAAGAATGGAGCTTCCTGTGATCCGGGAGGCTTGCCTCCGTGTTTTGATTCTCTGTACAATCTTCTTGAAGGAAGCAGCGAGATTCGGTCTGTGTCTATCTGAAATTGGTGAGATGATGAGCAGGGAGTTTCAGGGTCATGATGGAGGCCCAAGTGAGATTGAAATGATATGCATTGAAGCCCGAAATCTACTAAGCGTTAGGGAATTAGTCATCCCTCTCAATCATAACATAGGAGATTCAGAAGACTTTCTCTTCGATTTAGACTGTGAAGGAACTGGAGGATCATACAGTGGTTGCAAGTCTCTGTTTAGGCTTAATGAAGATGATGACATCCTTGGTGAAACAAACGCAAATGCAGGAGACCGAGTTTCTTCAGTATCAAAGCTTTCGGTGACAGTAAAGTCCGGTAGTCCAGGTGAGAAGAGCTGGAGACACCAGGTGGCTGGAATCTCTTCTGGAAACAGAAGTGTAAACGAGCAGCTTTTGTCGGTATCAAGCTATGTGAAGCTTTCAGACATGTCTGAAGAAGACTGGCTAGTATTCCTCGGAAAGTTCCAGAGGCTTCTGCATCCGGCATTTGCTAAACGTAGAGCCGGTAACATTGGGTTTAGGCAGGTACAGAGGATGGGAACTTCTTGTAAGTTTTGAAGCTCTGGTATTATAAATAAGAAATCTGAGCATATACATAAGTAGAAGGTTGAGAAGGTTGAATAAGTGCAGGTTACAAAGGAGCCAGAAACGTGTATTTTTGGATTCTGGTTTACATAGGCAATATGTTGTATTGTGGTTGTGTAAATACAAGGTCAATTTGCTGTTACAATAAGATATCGTGTAATGGTAAAACCAAAAGAAAAGAATCTAGCGTCCTTATTTAAAAAGATGATTACATGTTGCATTTGTAACAACAAACCAGCGTTATTATTCGGGTTGGGCTATTTCTGGATTGACTCGTCTTTCGGATAGGTTTGGATCGATTTGGAATCTAGGGTTTTTGAGCTGCAGGTCAAAGGATAACACAGATTTACATTGACAATAGGAAGTTGTTCGGTTAGTTCATTAGGGGCGGGACGTGTTGGATATCCATATCTAGATATCAGATATGAATATCCACATAAAAATTCATACCAGTGTTTGATATATAAGTATATAGATTTAGATCTGCTATACTCGTATTACACTTTTTTGATATACTCCAAAAAGTCGAATAGCTACGAATACCAAACAGTCGAGTAGGGGTGAGCAAAAATATCCGATATGACTAATCCGATTCGCTAATCCGAAGATCCGATACAAAAAATCCGAATTCAAAAATATCCGGCAATTGGTGATCTGAGTCCGATCCGATTCGGACATATTTTTCGGATCATCGGATCGGATACAGATCGAGGTTTAGAGGAAAAATTCAGATCGGATATATCGGAATAGTCTAAAAATAAATGACGGATCAGATCGGATATCCGGATTGGATCATCGAGTCGGATATCCGTCCGGATACACCTGTCGGATATTCGGGTGCTCTCGGATCGGATTCGGACCAGACTTTTTAAGATTGTGGGATCGGATCGGATATCCGGAAATGTCCACCCCTACAGTCGAGTAGCTATGAATACCAATCTACACTTTGGGAGCAGCTATGGTTGCCATCACCAACCTAGATTATGGCGATTTGATAGGGTACCCGAAATCAGGCATCTAGGAAAATAGTTTGGTAAGATGGTATCCAGATCCGAACCCGGATAGTTGTAATAATGGTTTACAACATCATTTAGTAGCACCTGGACTTCCTTGCTTGTTTCCATGTCGCATGTAATGTGGAGGCATGTAAGTTGTGATAAAATAACTACTTCAGGGATTATAATGTATTTGAATGCATACAAAAATGTTTCCCAAGCCCCGTGACGTGCATTAATTTATGTCAATATGTCACTATTGATTACCATTGTTACTATTGCGGCTAATCGGCTACAAAGTATTTACGAGTTTCGCTGAAACTGATGTAAATATACAACACGCTTTCTATGTAAGAGCAAACAACTATATTTATCGCCTGAACTACGCAACTCGCATGCATAATTTAAATTTTCACCTTACGGTTATAATTACCCATATGGTGTGCGTAGTTGGAGCTGCTCTTAAGCCGATCAACTATGGAAGGCAGTCATTTTCAAACCGATACCTAATGAATCCAGTCAATCCGACCCATTCTCCCGGAGGCAGTCATTTTCAGAAACAATAACTCGGGTAAGAAACCTAGTAGGGATGGGGGGATAACTCACAGAGACAATGGAGGCAAGCATACCTGTGGATCTGAACATGAAAGTAAATACTCTGCCATGATATTTGCGACACTCAATCAAACTCTGTACTTTTTAGTGGGTGAGTTGGCCCTAATCAGATGAATACAGAGTTATCACAAGCATGGTTTTCTCCCTTCTGAACTTTGCCAGAAATCCAGCATTGCAATTCAATGCCCCCTTCAAAGCAATTTAATGCCTCCGTGGCTCCAACAATCAACTGCTTCATATGTTCTCCAAAATCCTCAAGGAAAAAGGGAAATTTATAGAAAATAACAGAGTTTACTTTTAGTTGCATTGATAGTCACATACTAACAAAAATCAATTATGTAAATTGAAGAGCTGAACAGAGGGTTTCGACACTTTAGAATCAAGAAACAGTATTATTAACACTTAAGAAAGTTTAAACAAGGGAAATTCCCGGATTGTATCGTTGTCGTTTGGGTTTTCCGGATTTTGTCTTGAGTTTTTTTTAGTTTAGTTCTGATGGTGCCCTTGTGTTTTAGCATTTTCCAAAAACTGTTCAAATTCCGTTCACTAAAAAACAAGGGCACCATCCGAACTAAAAAAAACCTGAGCAAAATCTGGAAAAGTCCAAACCACAAGGACACAATCCGGAATTTCCCATTAAACAATAAGAAAACAATGGAGGAGAGAAACTCAAGTACTGGTTCTCATCAATGTATTGCAGGCTCAGTGCCAACAACCACTGTTCAACAATGTTAAATCTCGGTTTCACTCTTTTCACCTGTCTCAATGCAATCATCATGCTACGTGTCAGGATCTTATCCTTGAGTTAAGCTCTTTAAACACAAAATAAAGAAGCTTAGTATGCAATAACCTACTTGATGGTCTACAGTACAACCGGTTTGGCTAGTTTGGGTGTACAGTAACTCAACTATGCAACTGATGAATTCTTCAATTGACCCTCGATGCTGATTGTCTCTCGAGCTTTAAGATACTGTATAAAAAATTCATGCATTTGTCGGCCCACAAAAGTAGAACAGGAATAATGAACTGTAAAAGGGTAAATGCAGAATAATGCTTACAAGAATAGTTTCATCCTGAGGTCATTCTACTTCACTCCCTCTTTGAAGCTTAATTTAAACACTGAGAAGCAGTTGGAGCACCTAAGGAAGGCCAAAAGAAAGCCAAGAGCAATGGAGAAACAAAGGTACACTATGTTACTCTCCATTTTGTTACCCAGTCTTCTGGTGATTGCTCATGCTCAAAGTAGTGAGCCTATCACCCCTGCCATGTTCATCTTTGGGGACTCTCTAATTGATAATGGTAACAACAACTACATGATCACAACGGCAAAGTCAAACTACTACCCTTATGGGATAGATATTGGCGGTCCAACAGGTCGGTTCTGCAATGGGCTTACAGTCGTCGATTATGGAGGTATGTTGTTCTGCTAGTCTAGCACTTTCAACCATAAGGACCACCTCCTAAAAAAGATGTTTTCAGTTCTAGGAGAAAAGACTGTATTAATGTTATCAGACCTTTTTGATGATCTGTTCGTTTGTTTCTCACTTGTTGCCTTTAAAAGCACAATATCTTGGATTACCTATCATACCGTCATACGTCTCTACGACCACAACGGGGAGAAGCATCTTGAGAGGCATCAACTACGCATCAGCAGCAGCTGGGATTCTTGATGAGACTGGAAGGCACTACGTAAGTTGTATAACCTATAGCTCTATACATCTAACCCACATTCAGAAACCAAACACAATTTAAGACAATGTTGTAGAAGGCTTTGAGCTAGTTTTTCTCAAGTTGTCTTTAATTAAGATCATATGAATTTTAAGATAGTATCACAAATCATGTTGAAACTTGAAAAGTAAATATTTTGCAGAAAAGAATCGATATACTGATTCAAGCAGATAACTAGATGCATCAATTATTGAAGCTAAATTGATTTAACCATCTGATTCAAGATTATATGGCTGCTTATACTGCAGGGGCAGAGGACAACATTTAATGGGCAAATATTGCAATTTCAAACAACAGCCAGAGAACAGCTGCCAAGATTTTTTCAAACCCAAGAAGCACTAGATGAGTACCTTGCGAAATCAATCTTCCTGATCAACATCGGGGGTAACGACTACATCAATAATTACCTACAACCCAACAGATACGATACAAGTAGAACCTACAGCGGGGAAGCATACGCAGATCTCCTCGCTAAAACTATTTCTAGCCAACTAACAGTAAGTTCTCTGCTAAACTAGTTTATAATAAATTTAACAATAGTTTTTGACTTTTTGTGTGGGAAGATAGCAATCAATCAAGATTTACTGATTGCTGGTCCAAGACTTTCCGTCCTTAAAAGACTGAAAACTGAGATCTACTGCCTCAAGATTCGATATCACAAACTGAACTCAACTATATTATAATCTAAGTATCTAACTGCAATCTTCTGCTGCTCAAGTTCGGTGGTTGGAAGCTAGATTATGTTAAAAGTCACAATTCACATTTTTGTCCGTCTTACCTAGTCACCCAGTTGAGTAGGATGGTGCAACATTCGTTCATCTTATTTCCTAATTGATTTGCTTGACAGAATCTGTACAAACTAGGTGCAAGAAAAATGGTGGTTGTAGGAACAGGCCCACTTGGGTGCATACCTAGCTTATTATCAAAAGCCCAAGGGGGCAGCTGTATTGACAGTATCAACAATTTGGTGATTCAATTCAATGGACGCCTCGTTCAGCTCACAACCACACTCACTTCTGATCTTCCAGGATCTACTTTTGTCTATCAGAACATATATGATCGCTTCGTCGACATGGTCACTAACCCAGATGAATACGGTACTACTACATGTCAACTAACTCTATTTCTTAGTACTTGCTGATATGAAAACTAAATCATGAGTTTGCTTCCTACTGTAGGATTCAGTGTAACAGACAGAGCATGCTGCGGAAATGGAAGGAATGGAGGGGAACTAACCTGCCTTCCTTTGCAGCCACCATGTGTCAATAGAAATCAGTATATCTTTTGGGATTCATACCATCCAACTCAAGCTGCCAATGCCATCATAGCAAAGAGTGGCTACAGCCAAGAAGCTACAGATTGTGTTCCAATTAGCATCTACCAGTTGGCACAAGGATAAATATATACATTTGAACACTATGCTGGTTACCCTCAACTTCTCCTCTGCTCTGTTGTATGACGACTCGCTAGAATAGCAGTAAACAATAAACAATGTAATAGTTTCATGCTTCTACAGCAACAAAAATGTTCAGCATTATATTATTCCAGAAAGAAACTCCTATTAGTGTAGAAAGTTTGCTATAAATCTACCAAAATTAAGAATAGATGAAAACAAGGCTTATATATGATACAGATGCACTAGAAGAAATAAATGCGGAATTTCCAGGATATATGCATTAGTCAAAAGCTTTCAATTATATTACAGTGTACAAAAAGAAACACGGGAGTATAATTAAGCTAAAAGAAAAATAATATTCATTACATCTCCCTTGATGCAGGTACCCAAATAGCTCTTTCTTCCAGAGAACGGCCTATTATCCAAGGTCAATTGACACATAAACCTAGTTAAGAGGTCCCAATTTGAACATATGGGACGTTCATAGTAAAGAGTCACAAAATTGTAAAGGGGAAGCACTGAGGAGCATAATAAGCCCCAAAATTGTTTATCAATGTATGGAAGCATCAAATCTTGGCTCGTAGAAGCACACTTGGCTGTTGTAGGATTGGCGAGCACAGCCAGCAATCCATGACCATACCTTCTTATCCACATCATATAACAGACCTTTTCCTAGGTTCCAAGATGTAAAACAAATTAAATTGTCCTGCCCGAAACATTCAAATCTTTCTGCTGATAACCTCAGGAGTGCACGGAAATACTTTGGGGGCATTCTACTGATCTCAATCCACTGAATTTTAGCCTGATCTAGTTCCCAGATTCTCATACTCTGGAGGGTACTGTAAATTCCCATCCTTCCAACCAGAAAAAGACGCTTCTTTGCACCAGCAATCAGATAGCCGTCAAGCAAAGACCGAGGAAACTTAGCAGGGATGTGCTCCCAATATCCAGTGTCTAGGCGATACATCATCAACCCTAGTGGTGAAAGGGTCTCCATATACAGCCTTGAATCACATAATGCCATTTTTGATGAACAAAGGGCAGGCATAATCTTGTGCAGCGACCAACTGTTCAGTTTCGAATCATAAACTTCAGTAGGCAACGACTTATCACCATAAAAATCACTAGTAGCTATGACCTTGAATGATCGGTCCTTACGATCAACAACCATAATCAACTGCCTTTGCTGGTTATAATGCATACTCGGCAATATTCTCCAAGCTTGAGTCAATGGATTACATATCAATGTCTTGAAAGTCAGTCCATCGAGGCCTGAAAAACAGACAAGGCCACCTGAGGAACCAACCAACCAGAAAGCCCATGATGGCAAAAACGTAAACGGAATCCTATACCACGTCTTCAATGGAAAGCTGAAGACTGAACACTGAGGGTTCTGTGCATTCTTCCAAAATGTCAGAAGACAAGGTCCATGAGATGGGACTTGAGAATGAAACTTAAGAAAGCTACTATCTTGCAGAATCGAGTTCCACCTCTTGCAAACAGACCGAAGACGAAATATCATAAATGGAGGAACCCTAGCTAAAATCTCATTCAACAAATCCTCAGGCAACATCGCCCATATATTATCTTCCATCTGTACATCAGGATGAACAGCCCTGCTGAAAGTCGCGACAGTCTCTTCATCTAAACCACGCGGCTTCGTTTTAACCACCTTCTGCTTCGATGGGCTAGTATTTCTCGAACATCGACCAGATGGACTTGAATTTCTCGATCCACTACTCGTACAACACATCTGGCTAGTCGTAACATCTTCCTCAGATACGAAGCTCATGTCTACCAGCTGTTGGCTAAAATTTCCAGACCTAGATGATTTTCCAATGTCAATCATCTCCTCAATAGCAGCCAAAACCCCAAAATTGACCACAAAATCAAAACCCTAGCTATAAACTATCTCATCGAAATCTGCGATGCCGTAATCGAATCGTCCATCAAAATCAAATTTTGGCACAGGAGAAACCCTTAGTTCGGTAGATCCGATGAAACTAAGTTAGTTTCCAGATAGGATAAAGAACTTCCAAAATTGAAGATAAGAATGTGCAACTGATCAATCTGAAAGCAGCAAAAATAAGGATCGCACCTCTATAGTGATTGTTGCATTGGATGCTAGAAGGATAATGAGCTCTCGTTGAGAAAAGGATGGAACTTGAAGAGTTTAGACCCGTACGGCATTTTTGCCATATCTGCAGCATGCAAGAATTTCCCCCAATATTTTTTTAAATGTTTTTCTGCCTAACTTTTTTGGGTAATAAGGATTTCCACCAATCCATCCGTAATGGAAACCACCAAATTTACTGGATTTTTTAATTAAAAAATAATTTTGATTTATCCCAATCAATTTTGTTATGAGACCTGCAACCAATTTGTAAAAAAAAATTATTGGACATATTGAACTAAGAGACTATAAATTGACGGACGAAATAATCGTTATGTTTTGATAGATTGAAAAACGAAGTATAAGACACGAGGTATACAACTCAAAAATGGAGTACCAATTATGTGAAAGATTTTTTTTTTAAATGTGAAATTAAATTTCTATTAAATTTAGGTTATAGTTTTAACTTAACTTTATTTTTTGGTTAAAGAGTGAACGAGACAAAAATACATTTTTTTTTTATAAGAAGGAGAGGTACTCCGCGCATCTAGTCGCGCTTATGCTTATCATAAATAAATAAAAAAAAGAGTTAAGTGTTCATCACACAGGGATAGTCAGACCTTACATCATTGTGCAAAAGTTCCACTATACCCTTAGGCGGGTCACAAAATACATTTAAATTGTTCGAAAAATAAAAAACTACACTAGCTAAATAATCAACAACTTTATTCACCTCGGAGAATACATGATGATATCAGATAATCCCTTCTGATAAAGTTTTGACGCTGAAGTATCATACTAATGTATGAGGGATATGTCGCTTTAAAAGAGTGATAACCAATTGTGAACCCTTCTCCATAATCAAATCCCAATAAAAGAATACCATATTATTTTGCAAAATAAACAATGTAATTAAATTGGATATTAAAAAACAATTGTCAAAATCAATAATTTGAACAAAATAAAAATTAGTATTATACTAACGTTGGCCGTATGCGTAGTCCTGAAATCCTACCGAAAAACTCAAACTACGCACCCGGTTTGCGTAGTTTAGGGGTTGATTAAATACTTTGACCGATACGTTTAGAAAGCTCTTTTGGTGGTATAAATAAGTTTAAAGTCGAGAAAAACATTGTTTTATTGGAGGTTGCCGACAACAGTAGCGTGTTTTTAATGGAATTTTAGCATGACATAATTAGGGGTGTTTGGTTTGAGTGGTGAAATAGAAACGGTTAAGGAGAAGAAAATTAAATGGAAATAGTTATAATCCTCTTTTGTGTTAAAAAACCTCTACATTCTATTTTAGTTACTAAACAAACCAGACTTTTTAATAATATCTATTTTCGGAAATGACTTTTAGCAAATCTAAATGGACCCTTAATAGAGAATAGTAGTAATGGCTTGATCTCTACACAAACATGACTTTTTATCAACCGTTTTCGGAAATGATTCTTAGCAAATCTAAACGGACCCTTAATTGAGTGAATCTTAACCAATGAATTATAATTCAACGGCAAATGACTGAGCGCATGTTGACAGAGAAAGGCAGCATAACTTTGTATCAAGTGTTATATCACATAAAATAAAATTAAAACTATTTGGACTTCTTTCTTGCTAAGATACAACACCGGCTAAATCTATGTATGGAATTGCGCACATTTAGCTATAGAAAGCAGTAAACTGGGCATAATGTACGTTTACAGATAGGAATAGCGAGTAGTACCTCCTCCAATGTCATGTTAGCTGAAGTAGACAGATGGTTCAGCTCCTTTGAGCATCAATGCTGCTTCGTATCCTCTATACTTACTCGGAATGAAGCTTGGCTCATTCTGTATTATCTTTGAAGAGCTCAAGAAACTCCAGCATCTCTATACGCCGGAAAGAGAGAGTTTTAACAGATGATGTTGCAGCTGAGCAATGATAATGCACACACAGTCACTTCAATAGCCAAGTCGATCATTCAATGAAGTCCGCCCATCACCTGATTGTCCTGTGGATCACATGTCGGTTGTAAACTGATGTTTTAACAAAGAAGTTATGAGATGCAAGGAGCTTAAGGTAAACAAAAGGGTAGAAAATGTACCTTCAGGAGGAACCCATGAAGATTCGTGATCATCATCATCAGTGTTCAAGAAAGAAGGCTTGGCAGGGCCGAGCACTCTCTTTTTCCGCTTTTTCTTATCTTCTTTCGAATTGCCAGCCCCTTGATTTGCATCTTCATCCATGTCATGATATCCCCGCTTATGTTTCAATAATAGGGCAACTGCGTCTTCAGCCTTCATTCCGTTCCCCTCTTCTGAAACATTAAGATCACCGTCATCTCCTGGTTCCTCAACCTGCTGCTTCTTCTTCTTCCTTATAATCAACCCAGGAGCTGCATTTTCAAGCCCAGAATCCATGTTACTGCTTAAAATCTTGTCCCTGTCCTTATAATCAACAAAGTCATCGCCCGCAACTGTATCCACTGAGGTTTCTTGTTGTTGACTCTGTTTTCTCTCCTCATTTAACACAGCCCCGAGCCATTGGGGCTTTTCAACAGTATATACTACAGGCTTGCTGTCCTCGGTATTGCTGTCACTTTTGCTAGCCACATCTTCCACTGCAGCTTCTTTGGATATCTCCAGCACAATTGGCTTCTTAGCTGGTTGGTCAATTGATAGTTTCTCAGGCTTGTTTTTCTTCACCTGTGGAAGAGATTTGTCTGCTTTCGTGACAACATGTTTTGTATGCTGAAGTTCCTTAGATTTGCTTTGAGGGGCAGACTGCCGCTTCTTAGCAGCTTCACCTGTTGGATCAGCAACCTTCAGCAAGTAGAGGACTCTATCTAACTCAGTCTGAAGAGTAGATATCTGCTTCTCAATTTGCGTTGCTGTGTCATGCTCTGACAATAAAGAACCAGAAACAAAAATAAAAGATATGAGCAGCTAAGATTAATGATCAAACTAAAACTCCGGGCACTTTTTAAATTGTTATGTAAAATTGTCCTAGAGTTTGTTTCTAAAATGTGGAGAGTTCCAAAAAGGACTTACTCAGCTGAGAAGATAGCCCTGTCATGTATGCATCAAGTTCATCTCCTGTTTCCGGTGGAGCCGGAGGCTCAGATATCTTGTTCTTCTCGTCAAGAAGCAACTTTGTTTTCTCTTCCATTTCTGCCACAATTGCTTCTTTCTTATCCAGAAGAGTATCAGCAGTTTCAATTGATTGACTCTCTTGGGATTTATTTATAGATGGCTTCTTCTTTGTCCGGTCATAGAAGTCATCCTCATCACTGCATTAGCAGAATAATCTTTTGTCAATAAATATCAGATTATTATTTGAAACTTGTATAAAGTTTTACTTGGAAAAGAAACAAAATCATATCAATGGAGGGGGATAATTACCCTCATTGGACAAAAGATGATAAAATTCACAACAGACAATATACCAAACTGCTAATCCAACTACATGAACCAAATAACATAGAAAACGGATGGGGTGGGGTGGGGTGTGGGGGTCAACTTGATCAACCATAAGGATAAAGTGCAGGCATAAATGCACCGAATTTGAAGCTATAGGCAATATGAAGTCGACTACTAGAAAGTAGAAACTAGAAAGTTCCTACTTTTAGGAGGGGGAGCAGTGTTTTCATCTATAAAATACCTCATATAGTCTTCGTCATCTTCGGTTGCTGTCTTTTTCTTACCATGGGAGAAACCCCGAGTGCGAGCACCAAGACTTTCTCTGATGCTATCATTTAGTGTCTCCTCAAGGCTCTCTAGCTCCTCAACTAGCTACACAGCATTTGAAACAAATTTTAAATAAAAATATATAATCTTTGCTGAACAAAAGACAATAATACAGCAGAGTATCAACCATCAGCAATTCTTCATCAGGTAATTAACAACAAATCATACACTACAGTGACCGAGAAGTAAGGAATAAAACAATAGTAACATTTGTCCGCAGAGTAATCACAAACCTGGGATATTCTCTGCTCATTTCGAGCAATCTGCGTTTGCTGTCCTTGGGTCAACCCCCCTTGAGATATGTCTTTAGCACGAATTGCATCCATTTCCTTCTTCATATGTGCAATCTATAGATGAATCCAAGTCCATCACAGGGTCAAGCAAAAGGAAAAAAACAAACTTCATTTCTCTTGTATCATATCTTGTGAACATCTCAAAAGTATTGAGTTCATGACACAGAGTATAGTATGTACTATGTACCTACAGAATGGAACAACATGAAAAATAACCAGAAAACCACTTGCCTTCTCCAATCTTTTCAAAACTTTGCTGCGTGTTTTTTCT
The DNA here is from genome assembly GCA_033239045.1 of Fagopyrum esculentum. Classification (NCBI taxonomy): domain Eukaryota; kingdom Viridiplantae; phylum Streptophyta; class Magnoliopsida; order Caryophyllales; family Polygonaceae; genus Fagopyrum; species Fagopyrum esculentum. Next base: position 3,185,136 of record BSUD01000003.1, read on the forward strand.
TGCTTTTCTGTGAGCTCCCCTTTGTAAGTTTGCCACGTTATCTCATCCACTTCATCCTATAAATTATCACAGGAAAAGCACCAACACAAACAAATTACAATTTTTTTCAGTCAGAAAATGAATTGCATACTCCATGGTTACCAGAAGAGGTTTGGAGAGCAATATAGAAGTGATAACAGCTATAAGTCAGGTAGGAAACAGTGAAGCAGGTTAAGTATGAATTACTAATGACCATATTGTCACATCATAGATTAATAGTCATCCAAACCAAAAGAACTGATTGGAAATTCATTTGAACAGCACTCCCTCCATTTCTTACCAATTGTCAATTTAGATAATATCACCGTTTATTGAGAAAGTTCGAATAGAAAAAAAGTATTAGCATTATTTGATTGTTAGTGATCAATTTTTTTTTCCAATGGGATATTCTATTGGTTAAGAATTACAACAGGAAAAAAAAAAAGAAGGTTCCATTAAGAGTACCAATTACTCTATATTTAGAAATTTAAAGCTATAATGATTTTTAAAATGATTAATGCTATGAAATAGGTAACAACTAACCTCCTAAACCTAAAAGGACAAACATTGTAAAATGGAGGGAGTAGATGCTAACAAAATAAATGATTGAAATTGATTGAAGTAATAGGCTAATAGCAATGTGGCATTTCTACAGGAAATCACAATCACTGCTTAGTATTGCAATAAGTTGAATACTACAACCATCCCAAAGAAAAAATGAATACTTCTACGAACCTCATCTTCCTCAATAGCATCCTCTCCCATTCCCCATGAAATACCGTCAGCAAGAGCAGCTTCTGCTCGTGCTCTACGTAGAGATGCTTCACGGTCTTGCCTCTCCAGGTGGTGCTCCGCATGCTTAATATTCTTTATATCAGCTTCCTATACCAAAAATGGTAAATTAAATATACAAGTGGTGAGCTAGAGACCAGTGGTAGGTAGAACAAATGACAACTAAATATAAGAAAACAGACAGCCCACAAACATTTAACGTTGAAGCATAGATGTAACTGCATTACATATGTCTTTTCCCCAATGATGCTTAGTTTGATGAGAATACATAGCTTACACTTTCTAGCAAAATGCAGATGAAAAAGGGAAAAACACAATTAAAAAAATGTTCCCTTACAGGAGGCATCAAGTCAGCCGGACCTTGCAAAATATACAGCCGAGTTGACCTGGAAAGGAAAAAACAAATAGACAGAATGAAAGATAACAGTGAGTACTTAACACGGCAGTTCAGTTCCACAAGAACACGTAGCTGATTTATAAAACCATCAGCCCATATACTGACTACTGAGGCTGACAAAATCGGTACTGTAAAAGTTAAAGCATAGCAGATCATAGGCTATTAACAATAAATCTGAATATAAACAAAGGGGAAGGACTCACAGGCCAAAACGTATTACATCTCCAACATGCAGTTCCACGTAAACTTTCTTCTTCACCTGGACACATGAATTGACAATTTTCAAAACAACAATTACATACTCATCACAAACATGACTACTAACCATGGAATTCCCATATTCACAAGTTAAAATTCCCAATCCCTCGGTGTATCGCATTCTACTAAACTAGTAGTAGTAGATTGACCTTACTCACAAATTTCAGGTGTACTAATGGTGTTTAAAAGCCAGAAAGGAGAAAGAGAAAACACATGTAACCACTGATACACTGGAATGTAGTCTATAGAGGAAGAATAGACAAAAGGCTTCAGAACAAACCTCCTTTTTGTTGACAAAACTACCATGGCTACTCCCAAGATCATATAGATAGGCCTCACCACCCTCCTTGAACTGGAGAACTAGTGCAAAAGGAACATGAACGAGCATTGTTATAATAGATTCATCATAAATTCAATAGATAATCATGCTGCAAATTAATTTGTCAGCGAAGGACCACTGGCACTAGCATTCCTTAACAAGTCAATGCAATTTTCTCATAATAAAGACTAAAGTCACCGAAATTTTCTTCTTCATATGACGCCAAGCTCTTGAAATTGTTAAGGCCATCATTTTGGACAAATTAATTTACAAAAACCGAAGGAACAGTAACTTGTAGAACTGCTTCCCTACCCATTGAAACACAGCCCGTCACTCTTCTGTTCCCCTACACTTTCCTATATTTTATAGTCAATTAGAGGATGATAAGTCTTTGAATTTTGAATGAAACAATGAACATAAGGAAGAACTTGGAAACAAGCTGCTCAAATTGTACTGCTTCTACAAATAAATTTCTCAAAACAAGAGCACCTGATGAAGCTTACAAGGTTTTATTTCAATTCTAATCAACTCCTGAACCCCAACATTCCTCATTTGAATCAAAAAATAAGTGCAATCCACCAAGAACTTCCTTAGAAAAGCAAAGGAAGAGATCATACCAGCATGAAATCGGGACACTGTAGGGTTCTCAAGAACAAAATCACAAAGATCAACTCGTCCAAACATGTATGCGCCCTTTTTGGTCCTGAATTGCCACAAAAATAACCAAAACGGATAAAATAAGTTAAAAACCAAACGTCATCAGCTCAATCACATAAACTGCACTATGGAAAAATGAAACTCACACATCAAGCTGCTCAATGATAGCGCCGTCCTTAAGAATCTCTAAGGTGTAAGAATGGCAAGGAGCTGCACTCCAGGGCGGGATATTGTACGGAACTTGCGGCCTGCTATGCTGGCTCCGCACAATCTTAGACCCTTCTCCTCCGCCCTCAACATCGCCATCAGCGTCTTCAATTTTCGCTTCAATTCCGGCGTCTATGGATTCCGACGGTGGATCGGTAGGAGGAGAGTTAGGGTTTATGGAAGGCGGTGGACCCATAGGAGGCTTCATAGCATTAGGGGCTTCTGAAGAGGAAGAGGTGGTCAAATGTTCCTCTTGTGGAGGAGATTGGGGGTCAGAAGAAGCGATGGCAGTGCCGGAATCAGAGGGAGGAGGAGGAGGAGCCATGGAGTTCGCCATGAGAGCTCTGAGATTTTGGAGCTCCGTGAAATGTCCGGTTCGGAGTCGGTTTGGGGTACCAAGATTCAAGAACTGAATTGGGCCTCCGTCGTTTTCTCCGGTTTAGTTTTTATATGAAGTGAACGTGCCATTTATATTTTATAGCTCCAGGTAAATTACACATTTACACCAAACCCACACATAAAATAGGCGCCTTTGCAAAAACATCCATAAAATTATAAACTGTACAAAACTGTCCACACATTAAATTTTTATTCCACAACCATTCACTGGTGACTACTCTTTTAATGCTTAAAAAGAGCAGCAAATTTTCATTTTTATCTTAGAAAATAATTTTAATATATTTAAATTATATTTTTATCTAAATATAGAAGAATAAAGCCATAATTGAATATTTTTTAAAATATTTAAGATTGATAAGTGGTTTATTTGAAACAAAATCTAGCTGATAATAACATCGGGGAATAAATCTACCACATCAGAAATGGTACAAAACTACTTATGGTGTGATTTTTTATAATTTGTTGCAAATTTGAGAGTGCTTTTGTGATAAAGCCCCAATATAAGGGTGATTTTGTAAATTATCCTATAATTCTCTACATCTTCCAATGCCTTCCTCTTGTATTAGAAATTTAAAAGACCAAAAATACTTATAACAAATGTAGAACAAAGCTTGGTCATGAGAAGATGATCCATAATTTGTCATTATCAAAGATGAAATCCAACAAAAAGGGATCAAGAACTTTATCAATACATCTTAAAAAGCCCACATCACATACTGTACAAACTCGGGCCGGAACATTCAAATTACGTCGTGAATCTAACATTGATATCATGCCCTCTACGGATTCCCAAACATTCCGCGAGGTTTATGCAACATGAAAGGTGAAAAAAGGTCATAGAGCTAAGATGAAGGTGCTTGGAGTGCAGATTGAACTTTCATTTCCAGCATTGTAACATATCGGTCAAGCAAAGATATCACAGCTTCAAACTCAGTCACTTGCTTCTCTATTGAATCTATTTGCTGAACATACTCATCAAAGTTTCCACTCTTAGCTTTAAGTTGTTCCACAAATACCCTCAAACCCGATGCAACATCACCAAAACTGTTGTACTCTTCTGCCACCTTGAGGTTCATCTTCTCCAAGAGCTCTAGCATATTATTCGTTCCCTGTGGGATTTTAGAATTTTGAATGCAGAAAGTATCTTCAGCTTCAGTTACTAAAAATGCAGAAAAGTAATAAAACAACCCGGTTTTCTAAAACTACTTTCCGGGCTTATCTTTTCCAAATTAAGATTTTAACTTAAAACACAATCAGAAAAAAAAAGCATGTGTTTCAAGTTGAGGACTCTCATAATCCTCGAGTTTATATCATTAAAGGCCTCTTAGAGCACGATCAGATGTGTGCACCTGTAACTCCGACTTGACCATGGAGGAGACACTGGTGAAAAGATCATTCAATGCATCACCGAGTTCTTCTTGCTCTTGATTATCTTTCTCTGCCATACTCCTGTAATACGTCTACTGTGTACAATTATGACAACACAACACCGGATTTTTTTTTTGTTAAATAGAGGGCCTAACAGAAATTTAACGCATGTGCTTAAACGGATACCGTATACACGAATACACAAGCAAATAAAAAGTATTGCCAGTATTGATGAACCGTAGCTTCTAACAGAAATTTCCAGTGGATTCTGCTTAACTATTTGAAATGGCTGATACTAAATTGTGCTATGTATTTCTAGCCCATAGCTACATAGTTTGATGGCTATGTTAGATTATTAGTCCAATATTGAAGAGTCATTTTGATCAAAGCTAATGTTCTTTAATTTCTTATAGCTCAAACCTCAAATTCAAAGTACTTCCACAGATATCAGCGGCATTGAAGGCTACAACATCATACTCTCAACAGAATTAGTAACCAAGAGCCGAGTTCACAGTCCACAGAAATCAGATTTCAGAGTAATTCCACCTCAACTACATCTACTTACCGAAAACTTTCACAAAACCACCCCTGAAAAAGAGATTTATATATAAATCACTACTATGTTCAATCAAAATGGAACTTGACAAAAAACGATCAAAACGACAATTATCTCTCAAAGCAATTATTGATTATTCAAAACTCCAAAATGGTGACGCTAAGATTTCGTTGACATAAAGTAATCCTACATTCCATAAACAGTCACCATTAACATGTAAGATTTTTTACAGAATTTGAAATTTGAGGTGTTTTGTTGTAAAAGTTTTTTGATAGTGGTAGTTTAGAGGGGGGAAATCATCTATGTTGGGGGAGGTCTAATGACATTGCCTTCCTGCAATTCATTTTCTAAGCCCCTAATCTTCTTAACTCCTAGAAGCTCAAAACCAATAGCAACATGAAAAAAATCATGGAGATTACTAGCAAATTACTATTTAGATTACAAATTAACAAAGACATTAGCACCCATCAAACTATGATTCGCGGAGATAAGGGTGTAATCTATTTTGAACATAAATTGTATCATAAAATCGAAAGACAATTAAAACAGAAATAACAAATTAAGGAGCAACAAACCTCAACCTCACCCAAAATTCTCAAATCAACAATAATATTGTATCAATCAAAGCAGAACCCTAAACTGATATCCACCCCTAAAATACTCAATTGTCCTACTGAGCTTCAGGAGATACATCAATTCAGTAGGAAGACATACCGATGAGATAGAATGGGAATTTAATTCGGGTCGGATCCACGGAGAGGAAGATGATCTTGCAAAGTTTGCCGCTTGCCTCTCTCTGATCGAACTCTCATATATTGCAGCTGTAATTGCTGTACACCCCGGTACCAGATTGAAACTTAAATGTCTTTCTATTTCCGAGAAATTACGAGATATTACTACTTCTTTTGGGAAACTCCGATACTACCCCATTAAATTGGCCATTACCGTCACTTTTTTATTTGGGATAAACTATATAAAATCGTCTAATTTCGCCTATTTATACAAAACCACCTGTTTTAGTGAAAATTACTCTGATACCAAAAAATAAAAAATTACCTCATGACCATGTGGTTGTTCTTCGAGCGGAACGAATCAAGCCGAGGTTTATCTCGTTTAGGAAGTAAACGAGTTTAAACCGAGCTTTTTAGAGGCGAGTTCTGACATACTTGTAGATAAACAAGTCAAGTCCGATCCGATACTAAGTTTTAACATAGCTTACAAAAATGTTAATATTTATCTTGTTTAGAAAGCGAAAAAGCTTTTTCCGAACCATGAATCCGACTCGTTTAGAAGAATAATGACCTCGAATTGATTTTTTTTTCTGAACCACGAGTCCGAGTAATCCGAGTTAATATCATTTTATTTGTTCATATTCACTCATATTTTGAAGCTAAAAAACTAGGTTAAAAATATAGCTATGAATCATTTTTATATAAAAAGAAAGAAAGAAACTGAGTATTGGTAAAACTGTGTTTTTATGTTTGATAATAAACATGCATTAATCATATAATCAGGCAGCCTACCCAACTCTTTTTACTCAGCCGCAAAGACATCAACAACGCACAAAACATCACTCAATAGGGAAACAGAACAACACTCTATAATACATCATCCAAGAGTATTATACATTACACATCAAAGAACACCAGGTTTTTAAAAACCCATATCCATCCGAACAGGTAATAATCTTACAGGTAGTCTATTTCAAGCAAGAAGACACGACAGAAGCGCGATTTCAAGTAGCGAAATCACATATCTAACCTATCCGTTGAAAGATATCAGGCTGTGGTTTATTATTCAAGCTAGTTGGTGAGGAAGAGCGTGCAAGCTCGTTTCGGGTGCTTCTTGAAGCAACCACCCTGTAAAAGTACCCACATTCAGCTGTATAGTGAAGCTCATTCACGAGGAGTCGGGGCCCTCTTTAAAAGAGCATAAGCATCACTGTATATGGCAATCAAGTTGGAGAAGACAGCAAGAACTATCATCAGAATGCTCAAGTATTTCTCAGGCTTTGTTGCAATTCCGTATCGGTCCCTGGAAACATCATTTAACATCACATCAGAAAATCATACATATCTGGAAAAGTGTGGATTGGTTCGGTTCAGGTTTCTTCTTGGCAAAGCAAGACATGTACTACTAATACTGAATGGTTCAATTTCATAATTCTACTGTTCTACATAATTGTGATATGATGCATGTGACCCTCTTATAATTTCTCCCTTTCATCGTGTATCTTTGGTCAGCTATCATATTTCAACAAAGGATGCATCAATCTACTACTATATTTACAGAATTTGTTGCTAAGATGTGTGTGTGGCAATAGAAATGAGATATGTTGACCGAATGATTCTATAAAACCACTCCCATGTATTTAATAAACTCTTTCAGTTGCATGAACAATTAGAAGTAAGAACTCAAATCTGCGCAGCAAGACTCTCACACAGTATTTTAGGAAGGTTCTGTATTCAATTTCAAGATTCAGTCTGTTTTTTTACATCCTAATATTAGTTTAAGGTGTTAACCTTAAATATCAGCTAGTAAGTAATGAAAAAAAATATGGAACTAGTGGGGAAAACGGGGAAGTATGAGAATGTAACTGATAAATGAGGGAACTAAACATGATTTGTATCAGTAACTCACCTCAAGGTAACAGAAGCAGGGAATATGAAACCGAGGCAAACGGCAGCTGTGGCTCCAGTGAACTGGAAAGCATCCCAGATGCTCGGTATAAATGTCGCCCCAATAAAGGTAACAGATATAAGACCAACGGTCAGAAATGCAAATCTTTTGTTATCCAAAAGAAGAGATCGTGATGAAGGAAATAGCAGGCCATCCATGTTCAACCTCAAAGGATAGAATACCACAGGGAAGACAAGCATGAGGTGTGCAGCATAGCTAATACGGACAGCATCATTCAACAAGGAACCATATGGAATGCCTAGGTTTGTGTCAAAGTTTGCAAGGACATCATCAAGAGTTCCATCACCAAATAGGAGGAACCCGAAGAAACTTGCCATTATATAGACTGAAGAACATAGGGCAAGTGATGTCCGCACAACAGAGTGTATCTGAGCAGAGTCCTCGAGTTCATTATCAATAGAGTGAACTGTCACATTGTCATCATGCATATTATTCATCAACTAATCATATGATGGAACTGAAATGACTTTATTCTTGAAAACTAGTATAACAGAAAATCAGGAAAATTTATTATGACAAAGAGAGAAAAGGAACAAGAATGTTAATTGGTTCTCATAATGTAAACCCCACAGCCAGTAGTGACCAAAAAAATTTCCTGGACATTTGAAGGCGAAAAGCACTCATTAACATGAACTTGCAATAGCGACAAAAAAAACTATATCAATCACCAATATTTATACACTTAGCAAGATGATCAAAATGTGTTTGGCAATAAGTTTGTGCATGTATACACAAGATTGTGGAAGTATAGAGGATGCACAAAATATTGCCGGTAATTGACCGCCATCACTTAAAAAAAAAACAATAAACACATAAGCCGTCAAATTTAGTAATAAAGTAACAATGATAACTGCCAATATTGAAGCAATCATGCATGTGGAACATGTCAAAGTTACATAAGCTTCTCTTTGTGGGAACTAGATTTCAAATCAAGCATTTCTCCTAGTTCCAGTTTTAACTTCCTGTAAATTCTCTAATTTCTGAAAACCTCAAAGAGAAGAGACACTGATGATTTACTTACCATTGTAGTGACAGATAAATGCCGTGACAAGAACAGGAACCACTGTGAAGAGTTTCCAGAATGATGTCAAATCAGTAACATCAGGAAGCAATTTGGGAAATGGAACACCTCCACTTATCAGCTTCAAAATGGAAATTCCCACCATAATGACAAGAAATACAACTGCAAGTCCAACTGATAATGCAGATGTGAATCTCAGAGAATCTGCAACCACAAAAAAGAGACCCAGCATCTACGAAGTTAGAAATAGGATAAAGAAGCTAATGTTAAAAGGATAGTTTGCACCAGCATGCAGGCACTAAACCCATAGAACACTTTTATGAAGACCCTAAATTTGTTTTTGATGCTCAAATATATACAATGAAGAAGCCACACACAATATCGAAAATATGAACTCAACATGCTCACCAATTATAGTAACCTCAAAAAGTTAAAGTTCTAACATATAGTGATGATTATATTGTTCTCAAGGAAAGAATGTTCAGCTATCCCCTAAAGCATTAAGTCACTAGCACAAACATCATCCATGACAATATGGCATCGTAATCATTAATTTGATCATTTAGATGTAGCAAGTATACCTATGCGTTTGAAGCATGCCAAAGGAGCAAACACAAAGACAGTTGAGAAAAGAAGCACCATGAGCCGACCATTCCACCAGTGCTCTCCAAACCAATTTTCCAGAAGTCCCGAATGGTGAACCCCATTAGATGATGTTCCAGAAAGTACATCACCTACAAACAAACATCACATACATTTTGAGTAATGTGTGCAAAAAACATTGTCAAACATTAATTGCCGTTTAATGGAAGACTTATACTAGTATTTGACAAAACTACATCAGTAAAAGATATCATTTCTTTTATCAGAATTAAAGTCACCAATCTATTTAGATTGACCTCAACTAAATCTGTATCCCATAGGGTCCTTTACAATCTATATATGGCCAGTTTAGCGGTTGACAATCTCCTAATTTTATATGTTGACTCATAAAAAATTATATTTCGACAAGCAAAACATATGAGCAAACAATATTGTGTTTAACAATCTCCTAAATGAGAACATTTTTATGAATGATCCTAAGAAAAATCTATAGCCAGGGCTAACATTTCTATTTTCTAGACAATCCATACCAAATAGCAAGAACAAAAGAACAACCACAAAAGCAAAACGGAGCATGGTACCTATGATGATCATATACACAATAAGAACACCAATATTGTTCACTAAAACGGCAACCTGCAACAAGACCCTTCCAGTGTTCCCAAAAGTATCGCCCATAACTTGGCCGTAGGAAGAAGACTTTCCAGCCCGACTGAATTTAAGCAACATGCCTATGGAGCGGTCAGTCAAGAACGCCATGAACACAATCATTGCTATCCCAGGTCCGAGACCTAACACCTTCATCGTTGCTGGCAGCGCCATAATTCCAGCACCGACGATCGTAGTAGAGAGATTGAACACAGCGCCGGTGAACGAAGCCCCATCGAACTCATCGAATCCAGCATCTTCACCTGAGCTATGTTTGGTAGGAAGCAAAGGAGCGTTCTCGTCAGGGACTTGCTTGCTCCTACACGATTTCCTCTCTCTCTTCGGCGACAAATCACCAATCGTCATTCCCACAGACCCTAGAATAAACAAACTACGAAACTTTTCCTAAATCGAACACGCAAGCTTTTGGGAGGAACTGAAATCAAACGGGGACTCTATCTGATCGAATTAGGTTTTTCAAAATCAACAAAATTGATCAGATGTTATACAGTAAAACCGAAATTTGAAGAAAATTCAAATACAAGGAGAAGTCTAGACCCTCGATTTCAGGAAGATCCTAACGAAACTGATGAAACTATAAATAAACCAGATAAATACACGAGAAAACTTGAAGAACTGCAGAATTATATGCCCAAAGTCGAATTTGTTTTTACAAAATCAGATGCCCGATGAACAAGAACAGTGAAATCAAGAGAGATTGTGGATGAGAATCGGGGAAGAAGATATTAAAAGCTACTTAACAGGCAATGATACGATTTTATAGAGGTAGACGAAGGGGACGATAATTGATTTTCTTTTTTATTTTCCTTTTTCCGAAATTACAAATCTTTTTATTAGCTTTTTGTAATTGTAAAGATGAGTTGAACCTTATTTTATCTTCTGAATTCAGATTCATTAACATACATACATTTGAAAAAAATGAAATCAACACTATTTAAAATTATTTATTTTGTTATATAAACATTCTATTCAAAAAATATATTTAAGTCTATATTCTGAATTCTTAATATTGCCATATCCAAAATTTAAGATATTATATAGTACCTTAAAATTATATTTTATTTAGATTTTTGATAAGATAAAATCACCTAGGATGAACATGATACTCTATTTTTAATAGAAATGATTAAGCATGTCGTTCGGGAAGGGTTACCCGGACCCGCCTAAAAGGCAACTCACCGGGTGGTGACCCGTCGGGACACGGGTCAGACCCGGCGGGTCGACGGGTTGGCTTTTTTTTCAAACACGAAAAAAAATTTAAAAAATAAAAGGGCTTGTTGGCGGGTTGACCCGACGGGTCGACCCGCCAATGAGTTTGTCTGACGGCTATTGGTTCGATTTTTTTCAAAATTGACCATTTGCGGGTCGACCCGCCGGGTCAGCATGTAAGGATCCCTCGACCCTTACCTGCACCCGTAACCCGCCGGGTCACAGGTAACCCGTGACCCGTGGACATGCTTAGAGACGATTCATAGGGAATTTAATATGTAATATTATCAGAACTCGTTTTATATTTTATAGTATATTTAAACAATTCGATTTAGTTTTATATAAACAAATTTTATTTTTACTATTTTTAATAGAAAAATAATCTTTAAAAATTTTATAATTGATTTATTAGAAAATCAACTTAAGTTTTTTGAATATGATTAATATGTCCTTCTGAAAATTTCCCAATTTTACAATTAAAAACAGGAAATAGGAAAACCGCACAAATCACGTGGATAGAATTATATTATTATTTTTTAGCATTTATGGAACATAAAAATAAATAGCTTTAGTTGGTATATATTTATTTATTTGATTTTTTTATGATAAGAAATATAAGATGGAGAGCCGTGGTATGATGAATATGAAGACAAAATCAATAATGGATGTCGGTCCAATATATAGGTGGCCTCACTTATTTCTTTCGTTTCATCTTGTCAAATTACGACTAAAAAAAGCTTATTAAATTATACTAGACGAGTTATTCATATTGAACTCGTTCAGCTAAAGTTCGGCTCATTTGGTTAAAATAATATTATAAGAGTAATGTATTAGTTGACCTACGCGAGGTCAGCTCGGAAAATGACAAGACTTGTAGGAGATCGAAATTCTTAGAAGGAAATAAGCTAACTACATCTTTGTATGTACGGGTGGTCTCAATAATGGAGAGATAAGAAGGGCCTTGAAAATTCATTTTCTAAAAGTGAATATACATATATTAAAAACTCACTTAACGTTTAGGATTTGTTTATAAATGAATTGAGCTTGAACAAGTTGATGCATCTAAACACACTCTCATCAAATTTAATCTATAAGATAAAAGTTTCAAATTTTGGAGACGTACTTACTTTCGGGTTTTTATGATGTATCTTTTGTGTTTTCCTTTTCTCCTTTATTGTTGTATTTCATGACGGTTACTCCGTCTGCCGATCCATTTCGGCTTTTCGATCTAATAGTCAGCGTGCCGTATATGGGATCGAACCGCTATCCATTGTCAAAAACAACAAAAAAACCTTATACGAGATGAGTTATTTATATTGAACTCATTCAGCTAAAGTTCGGCTCGTTTAGCTAAAATAACATTATAAGAGTAATGTAATAGTCGAACTACGCGAGCTCAACTCGAAAAATGACGAGGCTTGTTCATTTTCTAAATAAGTTGAATATAAACATGTTAAAAACTAATTTAAAATATAGATTCGATTTATTTATAAACAAATCGAGCTTGAACAAGCGGATGAATCTAAACACACTCTTATCAAATTTAATCTATAAGATAAACGTTTAACAAATGACGCGGAGGGCGCACGTTTGGTGATCCACACATACAAGCACACAGGGTTTCATCCTAAAACCAATTGGCAATAGGAGGAGTAGCCCTAGTGCTTATATATTAGGTTCACACAATATCGTATTGTCGATGTGGGACTTTCCCTACATCTCCAACACTCCCCCTCAAGTGTAAACTACCTGCACTAGTTAACACTTGACGGATTTTTTTTTTCTTTCTCGGGTCAAGCATCTCAATCTCTTTTTAAGCTTGCCCACAATTTTTTTTGTTTTTGATTTTGTTTTTCGACGGGTTTCACATCTCATTCTCTTTTAGCTAATCCCCGAAGTTGGGAAACCGGATCCGGATCGGACATGCTCTGATACCGTGTTACTTTTTCTTATATCCGTCTCGGGACCAAACAACGCGGAGGGTACACGTCTAGCAAACCACACATACAAGCATATGAGGTTCCATCCTAAAACCAATTGGCAATAAAAGGAGTAGTCCTAATGCTTATATATTAGGTTCACACAATATCGTATATCTCCAACACATAAAACAATCGAATGAAATTATCCTATTAGTTAATTGTGATTGTGCTTACCATTACCAAAGTTTCAAATTTTGGGGCTGAAATCGTCACACGTGTAAAGGCTAGGCTACCTCATGCAAAAAATAATGTATTTGTAAATAAAAAAAAATATTAAAATTCAAGATTTGTTAATTAACCTACATCCTGCAAAAACTAATGTATATAATCACAAATATTTCATTTCGTTAGTCTAAAAACTGAAAATTTTTTCATTATTTTCTTTTTAAATTTATAATTTATCCATAAATACTTATTAAAAATTTTAAGTTTAACAAATCTGAATCAGGCCCTAAACTGAATACTTTGATTCTAATAATTATTATAAAATCGATTTACATAAATATTACATATTATATAATATGGTAAACGCTGGTTATACAAAAACACTATTAAAAAAATTATTTTAAAATATCTTTGGACGATTAATCACTCATTTAAAAATATTTATAATGAACTAATAAATCACTAAAATTGTATATTTTTTCTTTCTTTATTTTTCTCTAACTTTCAAAAAATTAAATGTCAATTCTCGTAATCAATATCGTCTATAATAAATAAAAAAACTTTATATAATTAATACTTCCTCCGATCGTAAATAAATGACTTCCTAGGATCTAAATTTTGATCAAATTTAAATGTCGTTTTATGTTTTCAAGGTTATTAATTAAGAGAGAGTTGTGAGAATAGTTCTTGAAAATTGTTTTTATTAAATATTTTCATAATAAAATATTTACTCATTGGTCTAAAAGGGTGGTGAACATTTAATAAGTGATAAAATTGAGAAATTTTTTTATAAAATTAAGGTTGTTTAGAAATTTTCTTAATAATTGTGTCAATGGCTAAAAAGTCATTTATTTATGATCGGAGGAAGTAAAATTTAGGATTTAAAACGCCTTACGTTTTGGATCAGATAGTATTTACAATAAGTTGAGAATCTCTATCATAAATTTTTTATTTGTTTGCGAATAAATTATGGTAAGATGACGAGGATGATGAGCTGGATAAGAAAGAGACGTACCGTATGAAAATTGACAATCATGCGATAAAACACTTACGTGTTCTTCACGAGCGTGTAATACAATCGACAATTATACCGTACATCGTGTCAGCTCGACCCGTAAACGGATCGTTACGGACGGGTATAGATACCAGATTTTGTTTAAACGGGTGGTTGGGTGCGGCCCAGGTCTAATTGGATCTATTCGGTCCGAATATGAAAAACCGGTAAACTTTGGGCTAAAGCCCGGCCCGAAACCGACCATCGACGTGGCAGTTTAAAACCGTAATTTGTGTTTATCAACTTACACTGATACATTGTACTATTCAGCCCAAATCGACAAAATGTACTAGAAGAAATCGTAATATTTACCTTATATTGAGATATAATATGTCTAAAATGGATGAGTTGTCTCGTGTGCCTCAGATATTAGATTTGACTTTCAAGGAACGCGATAACACAATCCTTAGGTCATTATAGTGGATTAGCGGAGATTGACCATGCATATAGAGAGAGTTCGATGCTCTAGTTTCGAATCATACCTAGTGCAAACGTAAACATTATTGGATGCAAATGGGTGTATAAAGCGATGGTACGTTAGACAAATACAAGGCACGGCTCGTCGCTACGGGTTTTCACCCACGGTCTGGATGGGATAATAACGAGACGTTCAGTCCGGTTGTGACTGGCATTTTTGCATGAAACCTTTAAGAAACTGTCTAGGATGAGATTATAAGGAGACGTTCAGTCCGGTTGTGAAACCAGTCACATTAGATATAATAATGCATTTTTGCATGAAACCTTCAAGAAACTGTCTATATGGTTTAACCACCAGGCTTCGTCGATGTTCTTCACCCGAACCATGTTTGCAAGCTTCGTAAAGCCATCATGCAGGTTCCAAGAGGTTGGTATAATGAACTGAAGTTATTTCTTCTTTTCCTTGGCTTTGTGCATATTCTCTAGAGGGACTGATATCTCATCTACCTACTACATTATATGGAGGATATCATACTCACTAGCAACTCATCTACTATGGTTTCTAATTTCTAATGGGATTTTCTTATTCCATAGGAAATACATTTGAGATCTTCTATCCAAGGCTAGCAAGGACTCCATGGCTTCAGGCATACTCGGATGTGGACTGGCCATGACTACATGGGTCGAAATGCCATTTGGTGGAGTTCCTGCAAGCAACGATTCGTTCTTCTACTGAAGCCGAGTACAAAGCTATATCCGACACATCCTCAGAGTTACTTTGGGTTACCCAGTTGCTTAATGAGCTCAAAGTTCCTGTCCCAGGTGCACCAGTCATTTGTGATAGCCTGGGAGCTACAAATCTCAGTGCAAATCCAGTTTGTCATTCCCGAATGAAACATATAGAACTTGCCTATCATTTTGTTGGAGAACAAGACTGCCTTAGTAGAGACTGAAATATCCAGTTTCGCCACGTTTTTATGGAGGCTAATAGAGTCGCAGACGCTATTGCTAGTGTTGCCTTTACCTTTCCGCTCGGTCTTAATGTATTGGGTTATCCAGTTGCGGATGATGTAAGGGGTCGGACTATTCAATTTGCGGATTACTTAGTCCTTTTTCTATCTATATGAAAGCGCGACTAGATGTACCGGAGATCACTGTCTCTCCTTCACCTAAAAAAAGGAGCTCTTCGTGTCAGTTTTGTGTCTACAAATGATCAATTAGCGGATGTACTGACAAAATCTTTGCTTCGCCCACGGTTTCAAGATCTGCTGGGCAAGTTACGTCTCAATAACAATACTTATTTAGTAGAGATTGAAATATGTTTCATTTGCTCCTAAGGATGACTGCATATTTGATTGCTAATTCAATCTGTTTTGCCCATCGAAGTATAATTTGGTAGATGTGTTTTGTACCCAAATGCCCAGGGCTATAATATTTGGTGTTCCAACTGTATGAAATTTCATTGGTTGTTCTTGTGAAATAAATCTTGTGCACTCTAGCCCGCGAAAATTCAGAAACAATTTGTCTAAGAAATACATATTTGAATGTTACGTTTAAAAATTGTTGATTCATGTCTCTTGTGTATATATACCTCTTTTGTTGTCTCGTGTCTCTTGAGAAGTTAAATCGTTTATTTGATATTTGAAACAATCCATCTAGGAAAGGCAGATGCCTTGCCTCAATGTCACAAATAATCTAAGAAAACAATGTAAGTCGCTGTTGTTGCCGTTGCTGTTGTTACTCATCCTCCATGTGCTGTCTCGTGGATTTGATGACTTGCTTCTGTACTTGTTCAGTCGTTGCTGCTGTTGCTGTTTTATAGATAATGGGTGTTTTGATTTCTTACAGTCTTTTGATTCCATCAATTTTTCAGGAGCAAATATGTTCCATGGATCAGTTGTCAATCTGAACGAGATTGCTGTTAAAACAATCATAGCAATGTCAGTGATATCGTCTAATATGTAAATTTGCAGACTTGGATAAGTCTATGAAATCAACCTCAAGCTTAATTATTTTACAACTGATACAAGCCATCCAAGTGTACATGACTTGAATACTTAGTTTGCTGTCAATATTGAAGCAAATAATAAGTCTATGAAATCAACCTCAAGCTTTACATTCATCGACACAAATTAAAGGACGGCTTTGTTAAGTAAAGAATACACTGGGCATTGCATTTTACAAATTCAGTGATGAACTTAAATTTTAAATTTAAAGTAAAACTCGAAATATGTAATTCCTACCCAGAGTACAGTCTCAATAAAGGAAGATGGAATGTTTAAAATCCAAGCAGTTGTGTTTGGATGTGTGTGATTGTTAGTTGTGCATAGAACTGTACAAAAGCGGGTTCGAGCCGGATTCGGATCAGGTCATAACTAAAATCTCTACCCACGTATGAAGAGGGTTGTCGGGCCGAGCCAGATGACACATATGTACTTGATTATGCGTTCTCCCGGATTTATGATTCAAAGCAAGTAATATGCTGTATTTAACACAAATTTTCAATTCAATTATACTTTTATAGTTCGCTGTCAACGAGTTCAACAACAAACAACACACAAAAATAAATAAATCTAAAAACTTGAAAAACAAAAGTACCACCAAAATGTTTACACAAACTAAATGAAAAAAAAAAGGTAAGTGACTCAAAACAAACTAAATTATATATACATATATAGAATAAATTATATGTATAACACGGGTCGGCTCAGGCTGACCGGCGGGCCAAAATGTTTACACATATTCTTCCCATCAAAGTACGGGTCGGGTCAGACGTGATCGGATAAAACAAGGTGCCTATATTTTTTTCCGGACAGACCGGACTGGATTTGTATGCATTTCGTAGAAACATTCCTTATCAACTTAGTAGAAGCAACAAAACATCAAATGATAGCCTTCTACAAAAAAGTTGGAAAAAAACATGAAAATAAATATAAACAGTTGATGAAGATATGACCTCCACAAGATTATTGATGAACTTTGCCATGTTTACTATCAGACTAACTTAACTGCAGTCCATACCAGTTGTGATCTTTTGATGATCATCGTATTCTTAAACTAAACTTGTTACAAACTCGATCTTAGTAACCTCCTTCTCCTATCCCTTCTTTCGGAAAGCGGATATCCACATGTTTCGGGATTTCTACCATATGAAGTGGAATTTTGAGCATGACTCATTGCTGAACTTCTTAGAAGAACACTGTAAAAGAATATCCTGCGACTCTTTGAGCTTATTCTTCACTTGGAATCATCACTTCTCTGAAAGTTCATCTCGTTCGACCGTTGGTATTCTAGGACTTGAATAAAGATAAAAGCTGAAGCAATCAACTAAGACTAACCATTCATGATTGCAAAGAGCTGATAAACAATTTGTAAAGAGAAGACACAAAAGTGATGAAATCAAATTTTATAACACATCTTAGAATGAGTGCCTTTCATTTTCAGGTTCAATTATCTTACTTTTCTTCAGGCAAAGAAGATCTTCTTTGATCTTTCCCTATTATGAAATTCATTTTAATTTCAACCTTTCAAATGCTCAAGATCTCAATATGAGATCTCTGCAGTGTTGAAGATACATTAGTGTCAAAGTTCGACACAGACGAACGGGTATAGTAGAGGTCGTGTGTATACGAGCATGTATGCACATTAGGCTCAAACCCAACACATAAATCCGATGAGATTTCATCCTAAAATCAATTGACAATAGGAGAATTAGTTCACCGAACTTATATACTAGGCTCGGGGGCTTAAACTTCAACTTCTTCACCGACATAATTCCCAGATTTTAATCCATGAAGGTTGAAGAATTTGGGTATTTTCATCCCCTTTATGTCCCGTAAACCCCTTCAACATACCTTTGTCACTGAACAAATCATGTATAAGTTCGGTGAGTTCCTTCTTATAATGTCAATTGATTTTCAAATATACATGTGCGTTGGACTTAAATCTAACGCACACATATAGTCATATATGCTGACAACCCGAAGGAGCTAGCAAGGGTATTTTTGTTTTTCCGGCTGATTTTTCTATTAGGGTTTAAGTTATCTTTCTCGGTTTTGTCCAAAAATATCAATATCGCATATAATACATACACAAACAACTCATTAATCATAACGACCTAGGAGATTTTAGCTCAAGAACCGAAACCTGAACTTATGTGTTGAGTTTTCGACGCTTATACTCACACGATAGTCAATCATTAACAGTTGGACTTAACAACACAAACTTATATGAATAAGAGAATATCCACAGCATAAAGCTTGAGCTAGAAAAAGAAACAAAACTTGCAGCAACTAAATAATCATCGCACATGTCCTCCATCATAAACTGTTCCAAAATTCTTCTTTTTTTATCTTTCTTTTTCTTGAAAAGTGATAAATTCCTATTGAAGACGATGGTCATCATTGATTCTTTCCTCCTCAGCGTCTACAAGTCACCGCATCCACTAATCAAACTGATTGAACCAAACACAGAGAGAATAAAGCTATAACTTATGTTGCTTCTTTACATCATTTGCCTCTCATGTCTTTGTAAGTGAAATTTTAGTGTTATTCCTAAGATGGTCTATCCTTTCTATGATTGATAGTTGTAGACAAGACTTTTTTTGTCAAACTTATGTGTGTGTTACCATCAAATTAGGTTAAATGTGTGGTGGTTGGTTAAGGTAAGAATCAAACAACTTCAAATGTAGATCACTTTCTAACCATTGTTAAACCTAAAACATCATTATAGATGTGATCATATATAAAAAAAAAATGTTGCTATATATAGTCGATTGTTCCATACATTCCCGGTAGGGTATTCCGAAGGTTTAATCTAGGCAACGAAAAAAAGGGGTCCGAGACTTCAACTAAAGGAGCGACTAGTTGGTTCACCACACTCCGACCCAGCGTCACACGTTCTCCAGGTCTGAAGGGATCCAATGCCCAACTACCGACTCCTCCCGGAATTGCGTTATTAGAGCCGAGCCCAGAATAGCCGTTATGGACACCCACTACTTTTCAGTTTTCACCAGTTAAAGAGACCCACTTTAATACATTAAGAAAAGATGTTCACGGGGTAGAAAGACTCGGTCATATGAACTTATACTACCTACGCGCTGGAGAAGTCTAGTGCTACTTCTTACTTAAATTTGCCAGTAGTCCCATCCTCCCCGCTGGTTGTATGGGCGGGTTGTCCCTCGTTGTTGCGTGAGTCAAGAGGCTCAAACTCGAAATCACCTTGCTTCGGTTTTGTAATCAATCCATGCACATGTGATACATGAACATGTGAAGCAAAAGGGTTCTAACTCTAGATTGTTGAGGTGAAATCGAAGGTATTTTCGTATAAAATTCTTCTATGGATGATTTTGTAAAAAGAATTCTAATTCGATTGGTTTTCTATAATTCATCTAATTTGATCATAAATGGAATGATATATGAACTATTTATATAACCCACGAAATGATGTTCATCTAAATTTTAAATTAGTTTGATATTTAAGCTTAACTAGAAAAAATTAGCTCCCTCACTTGAATAAACAAATTAGATATAAACTCTATTTAAAATTTAGTAAAGTTTAACCTCGACGTACCGAACTTATTTTCAAATAAGATAAATTTGAGTATGTTAAAGTTCAGCTCGAATAACAATTATAATACTAAATAAACCAAGGGATTTGGAAGTTTTAGTTTGTTTTTTATTAGGTTCATTTAACTATCCAAGACCAAACCATTATATTGCCTTCTTTGAAACATCATGAGAATATATTTGTGGACACTGATTTATCAAGAGTAATGACATATAGATAGTGATTATATCCTAAAATAATTATTCTAGCTTGCTAGTTTTAGTTGCTATACTTAGTATAATGGGTGATGGCTAGCCTATCCTAATCTTGGGTTTATCTT
Source organism: Fagopyrum esculentum (assembly GCA_033239045.1). Classification (NCBI taxonomy): domain Eukaryota; kingdom Viridiplantae; phylum Streptophyta; class Magnoliopsida; order Caryophyllales; family Polygonaceae; genus Fagopyrum; species Fagopyrum esculentum. The sequence continues at coordinate 3,205,814 of BSUD01000003.1, forward strand.
TTTCATTAGGGAATCATAATTCGATATCAAATAATTCTACATTTGATGCTATAAAACAAGTAAAATCTGCCCCTCTAGGGTTTCCTTCATAATCAAAACTCTTATAGTCTAGGAAATGGATTACAAGATACTAGTAAAACAAGAAACATTCAAAACCCTAGTTTATCTGCAAATCCAACTATTTCAAGACACTCTATCTACTTACATAAACTTACATTTGGAATATAAAACAAAAAAAAGTTGCATATATACTATACTGGTAGTGGTAGATCGCGTGTCGAGTTAGAGGAGGAAGAAGATATGAGCTTTGCTATGTAGGATGCGTTATTATCTCCAGCCATGACAACCACGACATCTAGTGGTGTTACCTCTACATTAGGAAGAATAACGGGCAATTCTCGGATATTTTCAATAACACTTGACGGGTTTTTTCTTTTGGAACAAGTGAGGATAAGCAATGCAGTGGCAATGAGGCTCATAACGAGAGCCAAACCGACGAAAAGGTAAGGAGTTGGAGTGTTCCAATCTAAGAATGTAGAGGTTGTGGTGGAAATAGGATTCATTCTTAACTTGCTCTATAGCTTTTGGTATTGTTGATTGCATATATATAGCCTTGAGAGTTTCTACATGTATTTATGTTGACACAAGTTAGTAAGATTTTTGTGGTATTTTACCATAATACCCCCCTCTAGAAAGGAAGATTCCTCTATTGTGCTTCAAGAGATTCTGAAGTCTTTCCATGCCTATGAAAGTGTCTAGCTTCATGCATTAGAACACACAAGAAAGTATATATAATTACATTTGAGTAGTTTAATAACCATTATGAGTTTACTTTAGATGTAAATCTTTAAAGTGGTTCTTGTAAGAAGCTTTCTTTTGACTAGTTATAATATGATTTATTAGCCCTATCTTTCTAGAATACATCAAATTACTGTGTTTCAAATGGATTTTCAAGCTCTCTAAAGGTTAAAGTTTTGGGTTATCACTTTTGTCTTTACCAAATATTCAAGCTTAACTATCCATCAAAGGTCAGTGAAAAGAATACCCATGAAAAATGTAGCTACTTGCAAGATCTTGACACTTAATTGACACACTTGAACTTACCTCAATCATGTCAAATAAATTCATTATTTTTTGTTGATCTCATGAAAACATATACAAAGAGAAAGAGGATAACATGAACAACTCCCTTGGCATGAAAAATAAAGAGTTAATGCATAAGTATTTGCATATATATATAGAGTATAGATCCTATGAGAACACCCCCTAACGTGAGAACATGAGAACAGATTCGTAATTATTATCAGTTTTGTTACGAATGTGCCATATCGTTTAATGTATTATTCGTAGTTATTGTTGGTTGAGTGGATTATTCGTAGTTATTGTTGGATTTCTAATTATTATTATTCGTAGTTATTATTATTTTTGATATCTAATATAAATCTCAACCCTTAATACTCACATCCAACGGTGTACGATTGTTCTCATGTTCTCACGTTAGAGGTGTTCTCATGGGAACCACGCCCTATATATATATATATATATATATATATATATATATATATATATATATATATATATATATATATATATATATATATACTAGTTGGAGCCGCGCGCGCCTTGCGCGCGCGTCGTGAATAAAATTTGTTTCATACGCATCGTGAATTTATTTCATTGCATATGGGAGGTGAACATAACTTATTTCGTTGTATTTTGGATATATTTGTCGAACCTAACAGAATTGTATAAATCAATGCTTCCTTCCATAATAAGATTCAGATGTGGTTTACAATTGTAGCTTGGAAAGTTAAAACATAGAATTACCTACATCCGCAAAGAATAAAATTGTGCTCCACGCAGACGCGTCAACGCTATACTACGTAGATGTAATTTGCCACATCTCCATGAACCACACACAAGCAACATCAATGACTAAAACTCGTAGATATAAAAGTATAGGTATCCCCTTGATTTACGCTGTAATTGAACAAACATTTGTTTATTGCCTTGTATATGGACTTCCAATAGACACTACTTCAACCGGTTTACATTTCAAACGCATACACATTCTGCATTCATAATGGGCGAGCATAACCCAAAACACTCAAATCCTTAACCTAGATGTTACTTAGTGTTCTTCACACTAACTCAACTAAATTCCTCAACCAGGTAGTAGCTTGCGTTCTCCAAAGATGATGACCACTCCGGCTGGTGATCCTCTTATGACACAACTAAAAGATATGCATAAACAGAAAGTGTTTACTGAATTTTTACCCTGAGGAATTAGTTGAGCACTCAAAATTAGTTGAGCACTCAAATAACGTGCACAAGGACATAAACAGTATCCGTCTATAATTCGTTACACATGTACACAAGAACGTCTTCATCAACAATAACATATATACTCCAAAAATCCGTGATTTAACATCTTCATCAGCAAGAAACCACCTGAAAAGGAAAACAGATATCATGACATAGCAATGCAAGACTAAAGAGGGATTCAATCTTGTATGGTTGACAAATCATTTAATACAAACCATGAGCTTTGACAACATTGTTGATAAGTTACATAATAAGCACAATTTTTTTTTTTGAAAACGGAAAGCAGTTAAAAATGACTATCTCCTAGAGGTAGTCCATCCTAAAGCATCCTTGCGGATGAGAACAATTAAATACAAAAGAGAAGGTACATTCCACTTATCATATTTTTTTATCCCTAAAGCATATTATATGAAGAATGAAATGTCAAGTAAAACTAACCGACTCTCACCATGTATATGATGTTCAACACAATGAGCATTTGTTAAAAAAAGTTTTTCATCACCGAGCATGAATGCACTACAAAAAAGTCAATTTCATCAAATTAATTGATACACAAACGTACTAAGTTTGTTGACATGTCAATGAATCATGAATAAACTTAATTTTTCATTTTCGTTCCAAATGTAACCAACTTCTATACATTACTAAAACATTTACAAAGATACACCTTAATTTAGCTCAATATCACTGAAAAACATATTCTAAATGTTATATTCACAGGAGATCATCTCAGGTATTTTTTTTTGTCAAGGGTACCTGTATAGCGTGCATGCATATGCAATCCACAAAAAAAGTTATCATTTATAATTATTAAAACAAAAACTAAAACTCATTTCATATTTTTTTGAAAGGAACATTAAATTACATTTTTTGCAAGGAACACAAAATTACATGTAATGATGATAACTAAAAGATTCAAGGTAATTACAGCTACTAACAACTAACAAATGATTTGATACAGTAGAATATACACACTCACATAAAAGGTTTCTTCATGGTTGGAAGGACCTGTTCTTGCATCTACATTTTCATGAAAGGAGATAATAATTCTCTTCTTCATGGGGTATTACAACCGAAGAAGCTTGCCTTTGAACATTGTTCTTCTTGTGAGGAGGAATCACAAGAACCCCCATGCAAGGCCTGCAAGTCAAGCATCTATTGGTGCATCGGGGAGGTGTCGAACACAAAACCAGCTTCATCTCCTTCCTTGTAGCAGAACCCATGACTTCAACAATTAAGAAAGAAAATACACAGCAAGAATGTACAGAGATTGAATCTTTAAGATATTTATGTATGATCTTGCAAGAGATGAAAGTGCAGTGTAGTATTTGTATCCAGATTTACCTGCTTCCGAAGGAGTTGCAGAAGCAAGAAACCAAAAAAATGAGTGTCGATTCAAGCTTGCAGTGGTGGTTTTCTTCTTGATGCCATTAAACCTTATGTGGACAATAAAAATGGAATTGATAGTTGAGGTAAGTTTCAGTTATATATTAATGCCGTGAAATAAAACTCAAACTATGTAATTGCCCTTGTAATTCAATTGTGGTTATATAGTACTTCCTCCTATTAATAATGTATACTTTAGTCCTTCAACTTTATTAAAATTAAAAAATATAATTTACCACTATGGCTATCTTCAACTGATCTGCACAATAAACACATAAAAGATAATGTTAAAATCAGGATTGAAAAATGAGGAAAGTGTCACACCCTTTTCGTACGCATGACAAGAACAAATAGAAGCCATGGATGATTGTTCCAAGGATCGTGAAAAGTACTATACAGAGCAAACAAAAGTCATACTCCAAGCTGATTAAGCTACTTCACATTAATTACAATTATAGAATTACCTCTGTTTGATATTGGGGGTGATGAAAGCCAAAAAGTTGGTCCTGAAAGGTGCATTTCACTTGCAGCTTATTTGTTTGTGACTTTGAACGGCCTCTAGCATAGAAATGATCATCTCACCTATAGCATGTATTCGGTTGATTTGTTCACCAAAAGTATAATAAGTTGAGAAATTTAAGAAGAAATAGGGAATTTACAGTTCTTAAGACTTCTGAAAGCGACGAATCTCACTCAGAGAAACGGTTCCGGCCTTGAACCGCTTGGGTTTTCGGTGGGCAGTCGCAGGCGTAGAACCTGATCAATCAGAAGAAGGGGAAAAAACGAAAATTAGCCAAGGCGGAAGAAATTAGGGTTTGTAAGTCAATGGTGAAATTTGAGAGATGAAGAAAGAAGTAGGGGAAGAAGAGTACCATAAAATCACTTCAAGCGGGAGTTGTGAGAGGCAACCGACGAACCTGGACATTTAAGCAACAGAGAACAAAGGGCGAAGAACCTGAAGATGAGATCAATTGAAGATGACAACATAGGGGATTTTATTCTCCATTGGGAAGAGGAGAGCTAAGATGATGCTTAGAGGAAGAGGACGTTCGTCTCGTCTCCACCATGATCGATTTGTTACTCCCCTGATCTGAAGTCCTTGGCAAGGCGATTCAAAAGGAAGAGAGAAGGGAAGCGTAGAAGAAAAATGGAGAAAGAGGCGGTGTCGGCGAATAGCAGGTGGTGAAAGGAAGACACGTTAGTAAATCAATGACTCATCAAGTTAAGGGACAAATTGGGAAAATAACTATTCATAAGAGGGATTCATGCTTTTAGTATTGTAAGGATATACTCAAGTAATGTCTGTGTTTTTGTTAAAAAAGTGTATATAGTGTGACCAAAACTGGGATTCAAACCTTGGTGGGAAGACCAGCTTACCTTTCACCTTATTTGTTAATTGGATTGGTTGAATCTATTTATTTTTATGTATTATAAAGTATATAGTTGTTCAAAAAGATCATATCGTCCATTACTTGTTCACGTTGTATTACTTGATACACGATCATATTGCAGAACCATGCACTATAATCGTGCACCTTGAATTTTTGTTGTGAACACGTAAGGTACGTGATCGTGCACCCTTTTTATAAAAACAAAGTACACAATCATGTAAAATTGCATGGTCGTGCACCTGAAGAAGTTTTCATGAGATCTTTTGTTTTTAAATTTGTTTTATATACACTATTTTATTTTTGGTGAAAAGAATCATTTGTAGTTCATGTGTATAGTCCAACATTTAATGAGCAAATATGATGTACGAATGGGTTAAGCAAACCCGTCTCGCATATCAAAATAACATTTTTTTTATTTTTTTGAAAATGGAAAGTGGTTAGGACAGCTTATCTCTTGGAGGTAGTTCATCCTAAAGCATCCTTGTGGATGAGAACATGGAGTTCGGGATCGTCAGAAAAGGGTGTGTTGGGGTTCGAGATTCCAAGGTGGGTCAATCTGTCAGCAACACAATTGATTTCTCTGAACACATGCCTGATTTGGATTTCCTCAAAGAAGCGAAGATCCAATCGGGAGTCGGATAGGATTATCTCGACCTCCCAGGGGCAGCTTCAAAGTCCTTGGAATGCCTTGATAACACATAAGTTATCACCCTCAATTTCAATCTTTTTTATATCAAGTCTTATTGCTTCGCATAATTAAGCTTCTGCTTTTTGATGACTGAGTTGAAATAGTTTTTTCTAGCGTACAAGCTTATTACTTTGCAGTTGTGGTTTCGAATAACGAAACCTATGGATGCTATTCCCGAATCAAGTTTTGATCCGTCGAAGTTGATCCATATTTTGGTTATCCCATTTAATATTATTTTTCTTTCTAGTAGTAGGTGTCTTGTTCTTTTGGTTGTAATTAATCTCAAAATATCATCATCATTAGCACAATTTTTCCATTCCATATCAAAATAACATTGATTTAAGACCAATAGTTTTCATGTATATTTTTATTTCTCTTTAATTATTAAGTTGGTGTTGTTATGATGTCGTCATTTGGCTCAACCAAAGAGTGGAGTCTTTATGTACTACCATTTTCATTGGTTGTTTATCACTTATTATGCAACATAATGTCGTCAATGTTTGACAATAATAAAATATTTTTTTTAAAGAGATGGTTGTCGTATATCTAATTAGTAATATATATATATATATATATATATATATATATATATATATATATATATATATGAATCTATGCAGTGCATCGTATGCACTACATTTATAAATGTGCTTAAGAATATTAACTGGACTAAAAATGTTTCATGTCCACGTATATATTGGATGTAGTTGTCTATGATTGAGTGTGCTGCAGACACATACTACAAGAAGCTCTAGTTGTCCTTGGTAATAGCGCGTCAACTAGACATGGGATCCAAATCTAAATCGGCGGTTTAGGTTTGGGAACCGGCCAAAACCGTAGAAATTCAAACCGCCGGTTTATGTTTAACCGAAACCCGTTGTTTGGCGCCGGTTTATTAAACAGGCAAACCTAAACCGCTGGTTTGACAGTTTAGCCCAAACCGTACCCATATCTAGCGTGAACATTCCTTCCTATGATAACCAGCACACCTAATCAAGGTCCGTTTACGGCGATCCGAACGATAGCGTGTGTCTCAGACAACACACACTTTGTAGGGGTTAAAATCAGATAATGTAAAACTTCGACTATCCCCCACAAAGTGTGTTGTCTGAGACACACGCTATCGTACGGATCACCATAGGCAGGCCTTGATTAGGTGTGTTGGCTATCATAGGAAGGAATGTTGACGTGCTATTACCAAGGAAAACTAGCGCTATCTTGTAGTATGTGTCTGCAACACACTCAATCATAGGCAACTCCATCCAATAGCGTGTGTCTCAGACACGGGAGGCAACACGGGCGCATTCTAGATGTGCCTATGTGGCGCATCCAGAGTGCGCCTCTAGGGCGCCACCAGAGTGTGCCTCTGGGGCGCACTCTGGATGTGCCTCAGAGGCGTACTTTGGATGCGCCCCGTAGTCTTCATCAGCAAGCGCCTCTTATCTGCCCTACTCCTACGCATCGTACTCGAAATTCGATTCCCTTTACTCATTTGTATTTGTTTGACTGACCGAATAAAATCGCTCTTACGTGGCTGGGCATGGGCAGCGGTTGTGTCTAGCACCTCCCGGGTAGAGTTTAAAGTTATAGCCTGACTCGAACCCGCTTTTATACCGGTCTAGTTAGAAATAATCTAAATTTGGGATAATCTAAATTTGTTGTTACATCTTAAACATGATTACTTGACAATAATAGTCTTTATTTAGACTTATTTTACAACAAAAACACATCCAAATCATTTCTTTTGTTCTAAAGTAAAGATTATTTTCATTTTATTTTTATTATTTTCTATGAGACAATCCCCAACCTACGATTATTTATTTATTTCATAAAGAAATTAGACTTCATTATGTTGAAGCTTTCTCAAAAGTTGTATTCGTACTTATGATACAATTGATGAATTTGGACACTATGATGTCCAAACACATCTATATATGTATTGTGTACTACTTACGTGCTAAGTCATTTTTTCACCTCTAAGAACATTTCCATCAATCGGTCACTTTTTAACATGAAGCTAGCTTTACGTGCACTTTACCATTCTTTAACAAACTTTAGACAATACATAATGCAATTGTATTCCATTTGTTGCTATTTAGTATTTACCAATGGTAATAAAAACTTTAGCTTATATATAACATGAGATCGACGTTGCGGGCTTCCTTGCTAGTTACGTTTTTGAATTTCCGTTTGGTATTCATTACCTCGATCACCCGTCTGTGGGTGCTTTACGCTTTATTGCTAACGATTTTAGAGGCCTCTCTTTGCCCCGGACTGTTCAGTTTTCATTTATTTAAACCTTGCGCCGGAGCTTTATTTTCCATTTTACCAAAAAAAAAATGGAAAAATTATAATAAATTTAGACTATAATTACAAAATTAAAAATTAAAAAATTAAGGATTCAGATTAGCTCTTTGATAATTTTGACTCAATTTTTTTGTACAAGTTTACAAATTAGTGTATCTTTGGATAACGGTGTTTAGTTTTTTTAAAAAACTTTTGTAAAGTGAGTTGGATGTTTAAAAAAAGTCATCTATTGTAAAAAAAAAAAAAAAAAGGAAAAAAAAGCTAAATTATCATATTATTTAATAAACTTTTACAAGTCTATATGTTTTCCTTTCACTATTTTTTTTTACCATGAATATCATTGTTGTAAATTTCATACCGGTCAAAAATTACGTCGGATTTCGTCACACGTATGAACTTATATGTGGATTGGCTCTGAATTCAGCTCATAAATCTAGCGAGGTTTCATCATATAATGAGTTAAAGTTCTTATATATTAGTTTTAATTTTTCCTTTACTTTTTTTCGATGACGAGAAGTGGTTCTGCCAAAGTCCGATACAGACGGACCGTAGAGTGGGTGGAGTCACGTACATACGAGTTCACATGCGCATTAGGCTCAAACTCAACAAATAAGCCCGAAGAGGTTCCATTCTAAAACCAATTGGCAACACGAAGAGTTGTTCACCGATCTTATATACAAACTTAGAATTTCTTAAACTTTCGACTTGGAAACTTATTATCTCCAACAGGTATAATATGTTAGAAATGTCTACCATATCGATAACTTTATTCACGACAAGCCGATTGCTGAGGAATAAAAGAAACGTTATTTAAATTTGTAGAAAATTAAACCCAAAATATTTTAAAAAAACTCTTCTCCCCATATTTTTTAATAAAAATTTGAGTCAAATTTTTATCTACCCACCACGTCAAATATCATAATCAAATAATACTAATAAAAACCATAAATAGTTTTTTTTTTCAAACATAATATATAGTATTTTTGTACTTTTTAACATAAAAGATTCTCCACTCCATTTAAAAATCATTATTATTTTGCTAAAAGATGTTCTATAACTTACATTTAAAAAAATATTCTATAAGTTTCCAAATAACCAATTATATAGTATAGATCTAAAAATAAATATTCTTCAAAATAGAGATTAAATTGTTCTTCAAAACTTTCATTGATCAAAGAGTTGACAAATTAATAAAAGCCACTCACTATTGTCGAGAGCCACTATATTTTTCATAAATAGAATAAAATAATATTCCACTTAATTTAATATTTTTAAAAGTAGTAATAAAATATTGTATATTATTATATTAGTATTTGGGGTAAAAATATATTGTAATTAATTTTTTTTGTGGTGTGCGGCGTAGTTACCAAGTGGATTCCTCTATACACGGTCTAGGCGTCGCGTCTTCTTTTGAACCCAATGATTTACTGCCACGTGTAAACTCCTTTTTCTTTTCCTTTTTCTTTTGCTTATTTTATTTATTTTTAGTCGAAAAAATTGCTTTTGAAAAATGTTTTGCTTTGTTCTTTTAGAGTCGTTGATCGACGAAGAACAATATGGACTTATGCACTAAGGAAATTCGTATTTGTGGTGTTATGATGAAGTTTGTTGTGTTACAATGGAATTGTTGATTATGTCATATTACGATAGATAAAGATATATATAATCCGGTTACATTCATAGTAATCATAATATTTTGGTATAAGTTACGGTTAAGTGTCCTACGAAATTACACATATTGAGTTGATATACTAAAATAAAAGAGATAACTCCTATTATATTTATATAATAGGAGGGTATATATTTATTAGATAATAAAGTGTTATTTTTATTAAAAGTATTGTTTTTATGAAATAAGTATATCTGCAAATAATATAAAAGATCGACTTTTTGAGAAAATGCGAAGGACGAATTAATAGTCATAATTGAGACTTTTTATTTTTTTCCTATCGGTTACACGTGTTGTCTTCATTTGGGTATTTTAAACATAAATAGCAAATGGCAAAAAACATATTATCTGAAAATACAATTAAGTAGCCTAATCAATATTAGTATGGAAATTACTAATCAAAAGCATATAAGATTGTTGGATGAGGAAAGTACAACATACATATTTTGCAAAGATAAATTGCATTGTCCATTTGAATATAAAGTATAACCGATTACTAGCTTGCATTCTCCCTTCTATCTCCTTTGTTTTTGTTTTCGATCTTTGCACTAGCATTTATGATATAAGACGATTCAGATCTATATTCGAATGAATCAAGTAGAAGAGTCGCATTTGGAAATCTTAAATATATCCTTTAAAGTAGCAGTCCACACGTCAAGGAGTATTCATTTTCATACTTTGAGAAAAGATATTTCTTAATATTTCGCTTTTACGCATCCAAAATCAAAATAGATTTATATTATATCTTTATATATGATTATTTGAGAACCTTCTCATAAGAGGTAAAAACCTCAAAAAGTCTTTCAATTGAAAAACAATGATTTTGTTTTCGCCATATTTTTGTTTGTTGTCTTACGTGCACGAATGTGCAGACCTTTTTATATGATCGTGCACTTTGTTCTTATAAAATGGTGCATGAAGTGCATTTCATAATAGCAAACTATGGCAATAGTACAAGGTGTATGATCGTACACCCCTTTATGAAAATAAAACTCACCAAAGAACCACAAATGTATAGGTGGTGAAATCGTAATACTTGTTCAACATTTTTTCATAAAAATACTCTTTATCTTAAAAAAAAAAGTTTCTTATTTGATCTAACCACAAGATACGTTGCTGCACAACTTTGGACCGGACCGGAAAATCGGACTGGACCGGAAATTACGGTCCGGTCCAAAATATTACGCTCCGGTCCGGTCCAAAATATTACGGTCCGGTCCGGTCCCGGACCGTAATGTTGCGGTCCAGTCCGGACCGTTAGTTTACGCTTTAATTTTTTTCCAATAAGAAAAGTATCCGGTCCGGTCCAAACCCGGACCGGATTGAATCCATACAAAAAAAATATTTTTTTTTGATTTTTTTTTAAAAATAATAAAACAGTCCGGACCGGACCGTATTGGACCGGACCATGGTGGACCGGACCGTTACGGTCCGGTCCGGTCCGTTCCGAGAGTTTACGGTCCGGTCTGGTCCAGTCCGAGATTTTACGGTCTGGTCCGGTCCAAACCCGGACCGGGTAATCCATACAAAAAAATATTTTTTTTTTAATTTTTTTTTTAAAAATAATAAAACAGTCTGGACCGGACCGTATTGGACCGGACCATGGTGGACCGGTCCGTTCTGAGAGTTTACGGTCCGGTCCGGTCTGGTCCAGTCCGAGATTTTACGGTCCGGACCGTTTAAACAGCCTTATATGCGATATCCGGTTCTAGAGCAATGACAACTTGATCAATTAATAGTCTATGAGCAAAATACTACCTTAAACATTTTAATCATACATATATAAAAAAATCTCCATGTTCTAGGAAAATTAATAACCATAATTTGTATAATATTTTTCCTCAAAATCTTGTTAGCCAAGTAAATTTGAATTCGAACTCTAAGGGACCGTTTGGTTTTAACTCCGAAAACGGAAACAAAATGAAAACGAATCTAGTCCATACGTATACCATTGTTTATAGGAGTTTGTGGAATCATTCCTTGTGGTTTGAAGTAATTGAAGTTGAATTTGATTACTTTTGATACCTTATATACGTAATAAAATGGAGAGAATCAAAATGATTTCAAAAAAAAATCATGAACAATGTACCTATATGGAGTAGATTCATTTTCCTTCATTCCGTTTCGGAGATACAACCAAACGGGGACTTAATCGATCTTACATTGGCAACATACAACGCCTTTTAAGGGCAATATTGTCAACAACTAAAGTACATGCCTAAACTTTAATTGCTAAAAAATTACCACGTATGATAGAATTTACAAAAATGTCCCAAATATTACCATATTTTGACCTTTATTTTGTCCTTTTGTTGTCAATGCCCGTAACTTGTTTTTCATGGTATGTCTCTTTAATTTGCATATTTTACGTTTCCTGCCGCCGCGTCCGACTTGATTTGATTTCCCGTTTTTTCTCCAGGCCAGCTGTATTTATTAAATTGCCACGTAGACAATACCTATTTTAAAAAGGCCAGCTGTATATATTACTTTATTTTTTATTATCGGGTTTTAGTTTTTCTAAAATATTTTTTTAACTTTATTCATTATTTCTTAGAAAAAATAAAAATAAAGCTAATTTAAAAAATGTACCAATATGATAATATCCTTGTAATTTACGGAGTTATAAACAAGTTCACAACAATTCTTTTTTAAAAAAATATTATTATTAAGAAAAACAATAACACAAATCAGTTTATAAATATTAATTTTTTTATTAAATATTTATTAAAATAACCATATATTTATTAACCGAACTAATATAAAGTAGTTTAATTTACTAAATATAATGTATGCTTAATTTATTTAAATTATTTATTAATATAAATAATACTCCAAGGGGGAAATCTCAAATCTTTATCTACTTGTAAATCAGGAATTTGAGTAATAAATAACTTAAAATAATAATATTTTAACTCATTTAAAAATCATTCTACTAATATTTGAGTGATAAATAACTTAAAATAATAATATTTTAACTCAAGTAAAAATC
>BSUD01000003.1:3218827-3229308 GCA_033239045.1 Fagopyrum esculentum
GTATTATTATATTTATCATAAATAAATAATAAATAGGTCAAAATAGTATTCTCAAATATTTTTTTTGGAAAAAAATCTCAAGTCTTTATCTACATGTAAAGTGTGAATTTGAACAATAAATAATTTAAAATAATAATATTTTGATTTTTTCAAAATATTTTTACCAATTATTTTAGTTTTAAATAATTAAATAGTCATAAATATACATTATACATATTATTATATTCACCAAAAGTAAACAACAAAAGGCTTAAAATTATAACCTTAAATAATTTCATAAAAATATCATATTAAAAAAAATATTTTATCAAAACTTTATAAAATTAATACAATCGAATATAAATTTTATTAAGTAATATACAAAATTTTAATATAACCAAAAACAACTAACAAACCATAATTTTCTTTATTCCGTCTAGTTCACCCTGAATTTCAACATGATGGTTACATTAAGGGCCCGTTTGGTTTAAACTCCGGAATCGAAAACAAAACGGAAATAAATCTAGTTCACATGTATGCCCTTGTCCAAGAAATTTTTTTGAATCATTCATAGTGGTCTGAAGTAATTGGAGTACAGTTTAATTACTTTTAATAACCTATGGAGAAACAAAATGTGGGAAAACAAGTGCATTTTGCATTAAACCACAAGGAATGATCCCATAAAAATTCATGAATAAGAATATACATACGGACTAAATTCGTTTCCATTCCGTTTTCGTTTCCGGAGTTGGAAACGGGCACTAAAGTTTATATTTTGGGTACAATTACAATATGATTCATTGTAATCCTGATAAATTGTTATTAGTATCATTTCAATTTTCTTTTTCTTTTTTTGGTTTTGTTAAGAATGCACGCAATCTCATCTTATAAGGTATCTTACTATAATTTGCCACCGCTCGTTTTACGTTTACCTATCGCCGCGTCCTATTCAATCTGATATCTCTTCGATCTCGTGTCAACTGTATTGATATTAATCATCGTCACGTAGACAATATGACAGTGCATGTATAATATACCCTTTAAAAACAATATTGTTTATATAAATAAAACGACTCAAATCTTTTTTTAAACTATTATATTCAATATATTATATTTTAATTACATTGATTTTATATTTGTTCATTAACTGAATTTATTTATAAAAATGATCATTTTTAGATTTTAAATATACATAAAGTTATTCAATTTTATTTCAAATACTACTTTAAAAAAATTGTCTAAATTTTACCGAGGCGGTTAAAATAAGAGAGATTATTATCTATGATTTCATATAAATATATTTATAAAACTGTAAACTAAACCTATAATCGTCCGTTTACATCTGATGTTTTTTTGGTTCTATAGCCGTTTGAGATGAAAACTTCTCATGTGTAAAGTTGGGAGAATTCGATCCTAATATATGAAGTTGACGATTATACCTCGTATTGTCATTTGATTTTAAAATCAAATCTTACTATACATGTGAGCCTAATGGGCATACTTTAACAATAGATGCTAATTAAGATGAGATGGAGTTGTTCAAGATGGTTCAAATAATTTCACAGTTCGCAAATTGTTGTTTGTAGGTATTCTATCTCTAGAAACAATTTGGTTTAATAGACTTTTTCTACTTTTGTGTTTAGTAAATGTATCCCTTGAAAGAAGAGTGTGCTGAGTTTGAGAATAAATACAAAAAGTTGGGGTGTATTAACTTTTTAAAACATTAAAACGTCTAGTTATTACTCTAGTTTCTCAAAAAAACCTTGTTACCAAAATTGCCCTTCTATATATTCGTGATTATATATATAATTTAGATCATATAGGAAGGAGTTTTATGATTTAAAAGAGAAATGATTTGTATCCTTGAATCTAAATAATCAAAAGTTGTAATTTATGCAAATGTATTTTAACAAAAATTTTAGTCGAACAATTATAAATATAATTGAACAATTTCAATTGAACAAATATATGTTATATTTGAACTATAATAATTTTTTTAAATTACGTTTATTCCCAAAAATCTTTTTCTATTCGATAAATCAAGTAGCAATTGTTCAACTTTAATACTATGGGTCGTGGAAATTTGAGCATTAAAGTTAGAATTTCATGGGCACTTTCATGTTTATTTAATTCATTAAATTAATATAAATTTGAATTATAAATATAATTGAACAATTTCAATTGAACAAATATATGTTATATTTGAACTATAATAATTTTTTTAAATTACGTTGCTGCACAACTTTGGACCGGACCGGAAAATCGGACTGGATCGGAAATTACGGTCCGGTCCAAAATATTACGCTCCGGTCCGGTCCCGGACCGTAATGTTGTGGTCCAGTCCGGACCGTTAGTTTACGCTTTAATTTTTTTTCCAATAAGAAAAGTATCTGGTCCGGTCCGGTCCAAACCCGGACCGGATTTAATCCATACAAAAAAATTTTGATTTTTTTTTTTAAAATAATAAAACAGTCCGGATCGAACCGTATTGGACCGGACCGTTACGGTCCGGTCTGGTCCGTTCCGAGAGTTTACGGTCCGGTCCGGTCCGTTCCGAGAGTTTACGGTCCGGTCCGATCTGATCCAGTCCGAAATTTTACGGTCCGTTTAAACAGCCTTATATGCGATATCCGGTTCAATTTCTAGAGCAACGACAACTTGATCAATTAATAGTCTATGAGCAAAATACTATCTTAAACAATTTAATCATACATATATAAAAAAATCTCCATTTTATAGGAAAATTAATAACCATAATTTGTATAATATTTTTCCTCAAAATCTTGTTAGCCAAGTAAATTTGAATTCGAACTTTAAGGGCCCGTTTGGTTTTAACTCCGAAAACGGAAACAAAATGAAAACGAATCTAATCCATACATATACCATTGTTCATAGAAGTTTGTGGAATCATTCTTTGTGGTTTGAAGTAATTGAAATTGAATTTGATTACTTTTGATACCTTATATACGTAATAAAATGGAGAGAATCAAAATGATTTCAAAAAAAAATCATGAACAATGTACCTATATGGAGTAGATTCATTTTCCTTCATTCCGTTTCGGAGATACAACCAAACGGGGACTTAATCGATCTTACATTGGCAACATACAACGCCTTTTAAGGGCAATATTGTCAATAACCAAAGTACGTGCCTCAACTTTAATTGCTAAAAATTACCACGTATGATAGACTTTACAAAAATGTCCCAAATATTACCATATTTTGACCTTTATTTTGTCCTTTTGTTGTCAATGCCCGTAACTTGTTTTTCATGGTATCTCTCTTTAATTCGCAGATTTTACGTTTCCTGCCGCCGCGTCCTACTTGATTTGATTTCCCGTTTTTCTCTAGGCCAGCTGTATTTATTAATTTGCCACCTAGACAATACCTATTTTAAAAAAGCCAGCTGTATATATACCCTCACTACGCGTACGCAATGCGTAGCCGTAACAACGTATTCATGCTAAAAATTACCTATTTTACGTTTCCTTTTTGCTATTCGTACCCACGTATTCATGCTATTTGTACCCTCACTACGCGTACGCAATGCGTAGCCGTAGCAAGAAGCTCATTTCGTTCAAAAAATAAGGAAAATGGTTACGAC
The DNA here is from genome assembly GCA_033239045.1 of Fagopyrum esculentum. NCBI lineage: Eukaryota > Viridiplantae > Streptophyta > Magnoliopsida > Caryophyllales > Polygonaceae > Fagopyrum > Fagopyrum esculentum. The sequence goes on from BSUD01000003.1 coordinate 3,222,411, forward strand.
TACGCATGGCCGATGCGTAGCCCTACTACGCGTACGCAATGCGTAGTCATAGCTGTACTACGACTACGCATCGCGTACGCGTAGTAGTCCATAACATATATCCCCTTCGGAAAAATGAAGGGAAACTTACTACGCCTACGCATTGCGTAGGCGTAGTAAGGTATAAAAAAAAAAAATTTTTTTTTTTTTTTTTTTTTACTACGCCTACGCATGGCGTAGGCGTAAATGTGGTATGTACAACATGTATACAGTGGTACGAATAGCAAAAACCCATTAAAGTTTATATTTTGGGTACAATTACAATATGATTCATTGTAATCTGATAATTCGTTATTAGTATCATTTCAATTTTGTTTTTCTTTTTTTGGTTTTGTTAAGAATGCACGCAATCTCATCTTATAAGGTATCTTACTATAATTTGTCACCATTCGTTTTACGTTTACATATCGCCGCGTCCTATTCAATCTAATATCTCTTCGATCTCATGCCAACTGTATTGATATTAATCATCGTCACGTAGACAATATAACATACCCTTTAAAAACACGGCATTTATTTCGATCAATTGAAAATATTAAACAATATTTGTTAATATAATTAAGACGACTCAAATATTTTTAAACTATTATATTGAATATATTATATTTTAATTACATTGATTTTATATTTGTTCATTAAATGAATTTATTTCTAAAAATATTCATTTTTAGATTTCTGATTACATATAAATATGCATATAAAACTTTAAACTAAACCAATATGTTTTCGTCTGTTTAATGTTTTCAGCTTCATAGTTGTTCGAGATGAAAACTTCTCATGTGTAAAGTTGAGAGAATTCGATCCTAATATATAAGGTTGAAGATTACACCTCGTATTGCCATTTGGTTATAAAATAAATCTTACTATAGACGTGGGCCTAATGTGCACGTGTGTTCGCTCTGTAGCCCATTATATTTTAATAATAGATGCTTCGAGCATATGATGATCGTATAGGAAGGAGTTTTAAGATTAAAAGGAGAATGAATCTGCATCCTTGAATCTAAGTAATCAAGAGTTGTGATTTATGCAAATTAATTAACACTTGTCATATATCAACCAAAGTTTAGTTGAACAATTTTAATTGAACAAATATAAATTATATTTAAATAATTGGTATTTGATAAATGATAAAAAAAATTTCTCTTATTCCTAAAATCTTTTTTATCCGATAAATCAAGTAACAACTAGTGTATTACCCGTACCCTGCACGGGATATGATTTAAAATCTATTATAAATATATAAATATAAATTATTTTATTAGAGTTTAATATAATTATGCATTATAAATTCAACAAAAAGTTTTAATAGACATAAAGTGATAAAATCAACGTAGAAAATTTATAATGTACTATTTGAATAAGGTTGACAAAAGATTTTGGGTACGTTTTTTTTAAATTATCCAATTTATATCAAAAATAAAAAAAATATCCATTTAAATTACATAATTAAAAGATTTAACAAAGTTTGTGGGTTGGGGAGAAATATGAGTCAAATTTTTAGTAATTTTTTTTAGATTTTAACAATGTTATTGAAATTACTGAATTTAAAAAGTTAAGATTTAAGAAACTTAATTAAAAAATTTAGACGGTTATTATTAATTGTTAAAATAAATTGTTAAAATGACACGTGACATTAGCGTTCTCATGTGATACACGTGAGAATAGGTGTTACTCCTATATATATATATATATATATATATATATATATATAAAAGATTGTGCAACTAACACAATAAGTTTGTGTAAATTTAAGCATTAAAGTTAGAATTTTATGGGCACTTTTATGTTTATTTAATTCATTAAATTAATTTAAATTTGAATTATAATTTTCTTAATTCAAATTAGTGCTTACCAGCACCAACAGTGGCCCCCACTTCCCCTTAATTTCTTGGAAAAGCAAAGAGCCAATCGAAGGTGATCGTACTACATGTACTACATGCTTGCCAGTTATAAAAATAAATAAATAAAAAATAATAACCTCATATTTTTATATTAAAAAAAATGTTTAATTTCGCATTGTAATTAGGGTTTGTTCGAAGAGTCTAGAATTAGAAACAATAAAAATATGCTGATAAAAAATGTAAATAACATAAAAATATAATATCATTGGAAAATTGTTAAGCTCCTCTGGCACATTAATCTCTCTGTTCTTCTACTAACGCTTTTTCAGGATTCGCTAATCAATATACACAATCTCAGTCGGCAAAATTGGATCCTCACAAAAGGAAGACAAAATCAAGCAATAAATCGAAATTCCGATTGAGAATCTCTTCAATCGGCGACTAATTCATCACCTTCAACAGTCGAATTCATCGCAGGAAGAACACTCGGCATAGCTAAAAACGTCGGTTTATCATCTCCAGCCATTATAACAACAAATTCCGGCAAAGGAACAGTGGATCCAGTGAAATCCGGTCCTTTCACAGACTTCTCTCCGGCAATCGCGGCAGCGGAACGGCGATTCTCACGGCGGAGAGAGCAAACGAGCATGAGCATTGCAACAGCGATTAGAAGCATTACCAGAACTATGCTTCCGAGAAGGTACGGCGTTGCGGAGTTCCATCGCCATATCGTTTCACCGGCGGCGGTGGAGGGAGCCGGTGCTGCGGCGGCGATTGGTGAGGTTAGTGACCTCATTTTGAAGGATTTGGGGGTTGTGGGGAAGTGGAAGCTTCTTTTTGGAAACTGCAGTGTTTGTTTTGTGAGGTTGGGTTTGATGGTATTTATATAGACAAATATTTTGCTTTTAAAATTTAATTAATTTAAAAAAAAAATGATTTAGGGTTTTTCGTGGAAAGAATTTTTTTTAGAGGGAAAGTGGCATAAACCATTAGCCTTAGGTGCACTAAAGATATGTATGCGTCAGATTCACGTTCTAATTAAACTTAATGAAAAATCTTAGATATTCTAAATATATGCATACATTAATGTTTACTTGGATACAATGTTACAAGGGATGAACAACCGATGTGGTATCAGGGTTATTATTGGGACTGATATCCGGCTAACACACGCGGAGTTTGCCCCGCGTAAAGTCAGCCTGGGGCGCAAGCACAGGCTACTTGCGTCTGGGTGACCTGTTCTCGCTCCCCATTCTTCTTCTTCCACGCTTCACTTTCCTTCTTTTGTTGGCGCGGAGTTGGAGTCCGTCTGCGTCCCAACCTGGACGGAGTCGGACTCCGACTTCTCCGTGTTGTTTCCGCTTCCAAATAACATCACTTTGTGGTATTGTTCATTGGTTACGAAACTATTGAGAGTTTTTTTAGAAAAATAAAATTCTAAGAACAAATTTTAGTTTAAATTTTAGGCTTCTTTAAAAAAAAAAAAGTACAATTTGTACATCAATTTTATAAGAAAACTTTGTAAATATTTTTTTTTATTTGATCCCTTTAAAACTAGCATACTATTATTCTAATATTTTTCAATTATTATTTATTAAATTATGTTTTTATGTTTTTTTAGCTTGACATGTTTGAACTAATAACACGATAGTGTTAAAATAACAAAACTCAATATTCTAAGAATATAAAATTTAAACTAATATTATAATTTCAAAATTACATAAAATTATAATCTTTTTAAATAACATAACGACAAATATATTAACAAATTATTAACCAATAATATAAAAATTGTAAAATAATAAAACATTACATGCTAATAGTATTAAAATTTTGAACCATATATTAAAAACTGTAATAATAAGATTTGGATTTCAAAAAATAATTTTTAGATTAATAAAAAAAATAATATAAACCGATAGTATAAATGCGTAACATAAAAATATTGAATCATTAGTAACAACTATGATTTATTTTTCTAGAAAAAAAATATTTTTTAAAAAATTTTATTATAATATCAAAGATGTTAACATTTTCTGCATTAATAACAATTCGTATTTTATCAAGATACATAATTTAATTTCGTTCTGTGATAAATACTGTATAGTAATATTATATAATTAGATTAAAAAATTCATAATTTATTTATTTAGTAGCATCTATTTACATATATTTTATTCGGTGGAAGTGACGGCGTTTTATTCGTTTGTGTTGTGGTACATATTATATAATTAAGCTTACGCGGCCCATGGTAAGTGTGTTGAGGGCTAAAAAGGGAATATTATTTATGATTGGATTTGATATAGAAAATAGATAGATTGGGGCCCAAGCCAATTTCATTCAAGGTTTCTGACTCATCATCCACTATGTTATCTTGCACCATATCCCCACACTTACTCATTTTTCTTTGCTTTGTTTGTTGGATTCTTCAATCTTCCATTTCACATTTTTAACCTTAATGATGTAAATTTAGTATTTGGTGTATAAGATCGGTAGAGTTGATACCTGAGACAAGTTTTTCGGGCTCGGTTCGTGTTCGGTTTGTCAAAAGCTCGGCTCGTTCGGCTAAAATAACATTATATGAACATTATTTTAGGCGAGGTACTCGGGCTCGGCTCGTTTGTAAAAGAGTCAAGCTTGAGCATGCTAAGGCTCGGCTCGTATAACACTTGTAAAGATCGGTGAACTACTCGTATAATTGTCAATTGATTTATATGAAACAACAACTTTATGCGTCGGGTTTGCATTTGACGTGTGTGTGGATTTGAACATGTGAAGTCTCCACGTTATATTGATCTAGATATGAGTTGTGTTTTTTAACAAAGTAGTGATGAGTTGCGAGTTTGTCTTCAGATTCGCATAACGAGCCTTAATTACTTTCCCTTGTAACCCTGATCCCCTACTAGGCCCCGACTCAACCATGACTAATGTTGCCCGAACTATCTCTAAGATAATCTGCAACCACAATTATATGTATCCACGAATTGTCTCGTCAAATCGATCTCCATTCACGCCTCAACACATGGTTCTAAGTAAAATGACATGTGACTTTTATTGTTGTATTTTCCGCTATAAGTAACTAATTTAAGTGGAACAAGTGTTTTTCTTCTACAATGTTTTCATTTGTGAGATCTACATAAACCAATCATTTATATTAAACTTGTTCATGAAATGGTCAATCTTATTTATTGCCAATAGTAATTAAGTAATATTATACTTTAGGAATATAACATAGTTATTCTTGTAAAATAACAAAACAATATTACTTTTACATATACTAGTAACCATCCGGATTGGGTGAATAAGTGTCGGATTGGGTTTACCTTCACCCGGTTCATCAATTTCGTTCGAGTTTCACCGTGTAAAGATTTCTGACCGGCTAAGTCCTTTATTAGTAAACACCTTTTATATCCCTGACATCTCAACATTAGAGAGTCTCGGAATTCTTAAATGGGTTATGACATAAAAATGATGACATGAATATGACATAGAAATTGGAACCTTTAGCAAAGAATCTATATAGGAGGACAATTAACAATTCATTTTAATACATTAAATTATATATTTATATAAATAACACTATTTTTATTATGTTTTAATATTGTTGGAGATAATATAAGGTCCCACATCGAAAGATGAGAACACTCCGAGTCTAATATATAAGGTCGGTGGACTACTTCTCTTATTGCCAATTGGTTTTAGGATGGGACCTCGCCGGGTTTATGTTGGGCTTGAGCCTAATGTGTATGCACGCGACCCCCGCTCAACCGGTCCGTCTGTATCGGACTTTGATATGTTATCAAAGCGGTTAGCCTCAAATCGGCTCGTGATAATAATAAGGTCCCACATCGAAAGATGGGGACACTCCGAGCCTAGTATATAAGGTCGGTGGACTACTCCACCTATTGCCAATTGGTTTTAGGATAAAACATCGCCGGACTTATGTGTTGGGCTTGAGTCTAATGCGCATGTGCGCTCGTATGCACACGACCTCCGTTCTACCGGTCCGTATGTGTCGGACTTTGACAATATCAATCAAAACAATGTACGAGATTTAAACCAGCTATTTGGTATATAGGACATAGATAAGCATGAATTTGGTTCTAGTGAGCTAAGTGAACCTATTGATGGACACCTGAATAAGTGTCACATTGTGTCTAGAATCAAATTCTTAAACTTTACATAAGCAAATGAAATGATTGATGTCACAATATATGGTGGCTATTGGGTTTAACCTACCAATGGAATCGAGCTATTAAGTTCCAATGGGATAATTTTGAGTATGTCTCATTTACAAATCAAATTGTTTCGATATATTATGTTTATTCCAAATCTTATCGACTCTAATGATGTGATTTTACGAAAAATATTCAAAATGGATAATTTTTTAATTTGAACCATTCCAAATTCTTGATGAGCACATTGACTTTAAATTTTATAAAATCCCCGAGAAGCGACCGGTCGTATTGTATGTGCCAATTGTCATTTAGCTAATAAACCCGTGGATATTGAGGTTCCACAAGCGGTCCTTCCTGATACTGTATTTGAAGCAGTTGTTCGAATTCCTTATGATATGCAACTAAAACAAGTTCTTGCTAATGGCAAGAAAGGGGGTTTGAATGTAGGAGCTGTTCTTATTTTACCCGAGGGGTTTGAGTTGGCCCCAACCGAGCGTATTTCTCCCGAGATGAAAGAAAAGATAGGGAATCTTTCTTTTCAGAGCTACCGCCCAAATAAAAAAAATATTCTTGTGATAGGCCCTGTTCCGGGGCAAAAATATAGTGAAATCACCTTTCCTATTCTTTCACCGGACCCTGCTACTAAGAAAGATGCTCATTTTTTAAAATATCCCATATTTGTAGGCGGTAACAGGGGAAGGGGGCAGATTTATCCCGACGGAAGCAAGAGTAACAATACTGTTTATAATGCTACAGCAACAGGTATAGTAAAGACAATAATACGAAAAGAAAAAGGCGGATACGAAATAACCATAGGGGATGCCTCAGATGGGCGTCAAG
>BSUD01000003.1:3229318-3255638 GCA_033239045.1 Fagopyrum esculentum
ACTCGCGTATCCCCATCACTTGTCGTGATTTATCATTCAATGAATGAATGACTGAAAAAAGGGTCTACTGATATTAATCCAATTAGAATGTTTGGTACTTTGAGCATAAGCATTCCAAATCGTACTGACTCTTTCTACCCATCCAAGGGAGGAAGGTCCTCCAATATTCCAGTAAATAGCAGAATCGTGGATAGGGAACTATACTAGCGACCTACCCAATTTATTGTAGAAATTTTCGGGATCAAAAATTGGACCATGCAAACTATAAATACCCTTTCTTGGATAAAAGAACAGATTACTCGATCCATTTCCGTATCACTCATTATATATATAATAACTCAGTCATCCATTTCAAATGCATATCCCATTTTTGCACAACAAGGTTATGAAAATCCCCGAGAAGCGACCGGTCGTATTGTATGTGCCAATTGTCATTTAGCTAATAAACCCGTGGATATTGAGGTTCCACAAGCGGTCCTTCCTGATACTGTATTTGAAGCAGTTGTTCGAATTCCTTATGATATGCAACTAAAACAAGTTCTTGCTAATGGCAAGAAAGGGGGTTTGAATGTAGGAGCTGTTGAGAATGTTCACCATGTCTAGATTATAGCATTATTTTTTGAATTATTTTATCAAAAAGATAATTCAGTTACATTTGAGTTATCGATTATTTGATGCGTTGCTAAAAATAATAATCTTGCAGAATAATTTGTTTTTTTTGAGTAAATTTAAAAGAGTGAAATTAATGGTGATTTATAATTTTTGATATGATTATTTGTAATAGTTTTATGATTGTATGTTATTAGATTGGGTTGATATGTTATTTGAATTTTATGTTGAATATATTACTTACATAATGAGCTCTTTTATTTAACTAATTTGAATTTATTTAAAAACGAAAATTCATTGAAAAACCTGACGGTAACTATAAATGAGAAAAATTAGAAATGGATGAAAATTTATGACTGGATGGATATCCGACGGGAATGAAGATGAGGTACAACCAAAAGGTACGGATACTATGACGATAAACATCATGCCAAACGGCGGTATGTATGCGCATTTCACTTCCCAAATCTAACCCGTCCCGTTGACACCCCTAGTGAAATTTCACCCGATTCACTGCTTCATTCATTGGATATAGGTAAACGGATGCAGGTTATACCCTGATAAATGATGGGTGAATAGTTTGGGGTGACACATCGGATGATGATTAGGGTCCATCAACCTGCCACTCATTCCGTTGGCAATAAAAAAAACACTTTCATCTTCTAAATGTCTTTTTGTATCGTTCAACAAAAACAAAACAACTAAGAAAATAGTATAACGAGAAAAGAAAATTTGAAAAACTTAATGTATAAAATATATTAATGCAAAAGATGTATTATTGATTTTTAGTATAGGAGCATATCAATAAGTTTGATTTAAAAAATAAGTTTTACACTGTTAATTCATAGAACCTCGTCAACTTATGTGTTGAATTTGACCAATCATTTTCGTATACACACAACTCCAACCACAAATTCGGAGTTTAATAAGGAACAAATAACTAAGTGGATGTTACTTATTTATAAAGATAAATTAAACCATTTAGTAATTTAATTACTAACTAAATTTTAAAATAAATATTGGCTAAATTTTTGGTAAAATTTTTTTTAAAGTAATTTCTCAAAATTAATCCTACCCATAGATGGATAAATATATATTGGTTCCTCCTATTCGTATCACCTTGACCATGCTATACATACCATATCTACGCCTACGCATGGCGTAGGCGTAGTAAGTTTTCCTTCATTTTTCGAACCAAATGTATGTTATGGACTACTACGCATGGCGTACGCGTAGTAGGACTACACATCCGCCATGCGTAGTCATAACCATTTTCCTTTATTTTTTGAACGAAATGAGCTTCTTGCTACGGTTACGCATTACATACGCATAATCGGAATATGAATAGCATGTTTCAGGTGGTACGAATAGCAATCTCGATATATATTTTTTTTAAAATCACTAAACAACAAAAAAAATAAATATTTTTAACACATATCCCATAACACGTGTAAACAATTTAGTCTCTAAAACTCATGAAAAACAAGGGAAATTTATTTTTTTATTAAATTTAAAATAAATAAATTACTCCAAGTTTATAAATGTCAAAAATGTGCGGCTAGGAAATTTCATTAAAAAAAACATCAATAATAGTTTTGGGGGCTTGCGTGATCGAGTTTTCGCGTCTCACCAACCCCAACAAGCAATGTCGACTTTTGTTTTGTCCCCCACACTAAATCCAAAGTCAACATTTTTTCTTTTTAAATTATATTATATTATTTTTAATTTTTATATAAAAAAGAATGATTTAATTCTAATAAGCACTAATCTTATAAACTTGATTTAGACAAATTGTTCAAAGTTCTTTACTTTTTATTTGATGGATTGACATTCGTGTTCATGAGTGAAATTGGTAGATATGTTGCTTACTTTATGGTTTGAGATATCAAAGATCCTATCTTTTTAGATTTGATTACTTCTAATGACTTCTTACACTATTTGACTCTTTGATGCATCTTAAGGACAAATTATTGTTGAGTAAACCACAAGGTAGAGAAGCTTTCGATTTTTCCATTGGGGTTAATGTATTGCGTAACCCTCTCGAGGGTATAATGCACCTTTTGCATCATCATGTAAAGGGTCGAGATATTCTCGTGCGTACTAGTTAGCCTCTTTTTCATATATAATAAGCGTGATTAGATGTGTCGGAGAACACCAACTCTCCTTCATATAAAAAAGCCCACAAGTTAGAGTATAGTATTATTATTAGTATATATGTATTTGATTTGGGTTAAGCTCATCAAAATTTAGACAACATTAAAATGGTTCAAAAATATAAGGGAAATTCCGGATGGTACCCTCGTGGTTTGGGGTATTCCGGATTTTGCCCACCAGTTTTTTCAAGTTCGGATGGTACCCTCAAGTTTATGTTGTTTTCCGGATTTTGCCCAAATTCATTACACTTTTTTAAATTCCATTAAAAACATACAAATAAAAATAAACTAAAATTAAAAAACAACTTAAAATAGAAAGAATAATTTATTTATTTTAAAAATAAAGTAACACAGTAAATTTTTTTTAAAAATATATATATTATATTAATTTAAATATAAATTCGTTACATAATTTTTTAAAAATTTAAAAAAAAATCAGTGTTTTCTTTTATTTTAAAAATAAATAAATTGGGTTAGCATTTTTTAACAAAATCTAAAAAAATAAGTTTTATACTTTATTTCAAAAATAAATAAAATAAGGATTTTTTAAAAAAATTTCAAAAATCACTGTTTTAATTTATTTTTAAATTGAATAAATCAGTTTTCTAATTTTTTTTATTTTTTAATATTACTTTATTTTCTTTCTTTTAGTTTTGGGAAATAAATAAAATAGAAAAATTATTTATTTATTTTAATAATAAATTAAAGCAGTGCTTTTTTTTATTATTTAAAAGAGTCCTTATTTTATTTATTTTTTAAATAAAGTATACCACTTATATTTTTAGATTTTGTAAAAAATATGCTAATTCAATTATTTACTTTTAAAACAAATAAAACACTGATTTTTGAATTTTTTAAAATTTATCTAATTTATTTATTTTTAAATTAATATAATATATATTTTTTTTATAAAAGTTACTGTTTTACTTTATTTTTAAATTAAATAAATTATTATTTCTATTTTAAGTTGTTTTTTAATTTTAATTTATTTTCTTTTGTATGTTTTTAATGGAATTTAAAGAAGTGTAATAAATTTGGGCAAAATCCGGAAAACAACATAAACTTAAGGGTACCATTCGAACTTGAAAAAACTGGTGGGCAAAATCCGGAATACCCCAAACCACGAGGGTACCATCCGGAATTTCCCAAAATATAATTATATAATAAAATATTTCATTATATTATATAAAATTAAGATTGTTTGTATTAAAAAAAACATACTAGCATCATATGCAATCTTATGTTCTAAAACTTATATCCTAGGAAGTTCCATACTAGTTTATTATTAGAGTACAATTTATCGTAGTAAGTAATTAAAGGGTAATGTAGCATAGATTAGACTTTTTTTTACTCGATAAAACCCTTTGTAAGGTTATGCATACGGTCCAGATAAGACAAGTGAACCTTAAACTATATAAACATTGGAATGTAGTCAAGATTGAGATCGGACCGTAATGACATATTCGATACGATTCCGACCTAATCATTATAATTTGTTGCGACTCAATCAACTTTATCTTTTAGTTTATTGTTTTGACGGTTTGGTTTAATAAATTTTAAGTTTAAGATTTTGTTTGTTTTACAAATATGAGTATAACAAAGAAGTAACTTTAGTTTTAACATAACAAAATAAGATTAGGCTTTCGTATTAACTGCTAGTATTATATATAAAATAAATTTATTCCATAAAATAAGAAAATTTATACCATTATTATTTACACTTAACAATCATATATTTTTATATTAGTTACACTTAGCAATAAAATATTTATAATTTTTAAAACAAAAAAATCTCTGTTTTTAATCTAAAAATAGTAATCCGTTTGATTTCTTTCTTTTTTTTAAAAAATTTTGTTAAGAAAGTTTGTTTAAAATAATGAAAAAACACACTGTAATAAATATACTAAAAGTTTGAGGGTATCAAAAGGAATTTTAAAAACATGTATAAAACCCGAAAGTACCAATAAAAAAAATCCTTTTATTTTCTTAATATGTTTTAGGGTATAATTTATTGTAGGTACATATTATTTGATTTTTTATATATACACAATACAATCTGGTTCACCGTCCTGTTACGATCATATATCATATTGTAATCCATAAATTCCAAGAAATAGTACACCGAATTGTATATTGTCGGGTCAATTTTGCACCCTTGTCCTCATATGATAACGAACCATGTACCAATCGTACATTGACAAATCAAGAAATATGTAACCTAATATCAAAGTGCAAAGATTCTTAAGGGTGTCGTATTTTTTAATACACGCAGTGTGTAACTTGTATCAAATCCTTAAGAGCTCGTTTGGAAGCACAAGGAATAATTTCCGGTAACAGAATGATTCCAAATCAATCAAAAACTACGTTTGGTTAGAGGTATTTTAACACATGAAAGTAACCCCTTCATTTTCATTTCCTTTCCTTACTCTTAACCGATTTCATTCCGTTTTCATTACACTGCTCCAACCAAACGGGCACTAAAAACAAATCGATATCCTAAACCCATCAAATATATCAAATTACAAGTTAAACCATCATTTTGCTCTTCAATTTCTATTGAAATTCACAATATTTATCAAGTTATAATATTTCTAAATGTCATTATTTTCGACTCTCCAAAGCATTTTATCGCCAAAAGAAGGAATTTTTATCATGTTTCCCAATTCGAGAGTGATTACACAACTCATCCAACCAACGTTAGTGGACAAAAAAGCTTCTCACTAGTGAATATATATATATATATATATATATATATATATATATTTATAGGGTGTGGTTATCATGTATAATACCGATGATGCACGTTAAAGGTCGAGATTTAGAGTATATATCATAATTATTAGATAAATAATATTCTAAAACTAATAATAACTATGAATAATCCATTCAACCAACAATAACTACGAATAATGCATTAAACGATATGACACCTTCGTAACAAAACTAATAATGACTACGAATTGTTCTCATGATTACACGATAAGGTCTGTTCTCGTATGATCTATATCAGCTCAACTACGAATTATTAGATCATCTTAGTTATTTTAAACACTTTGAATTAATGCCCAAATTAATCAACTTTTATGCTAATTAGTCACCAAAATTGATATTTCTCATTCAAAAAGTATATACAATCTCACTCATATTCATCTCGCTTTCATTTTCTCATCTACACTAGCTCAACTCCAGTCGGGTCACCATTAGCCACAACCACGGGCTTGGACTCGGGCTTCGACACGGGCTTGGCCAAGAAGGTGGGCATTCCGGCCATGATAACGACAAACTTCGGGCCGTCATCCACCACTTTGGCGGCACTACCGGCGGCGTCTTTCTCCTTGTCTTCCGAATTCTTGTCACTAGAGCAAGCCAAGATAAGAAGAGCCATGGCTATAAGCCCTAACACGATCGCCATCCCTCCGAAGAGATAAGGTATCGGTGAGCTCCACCGGATTCCTCCTATGGCGGAGGCCGCGGCGGCGCTATGGTGGTTGATGGTTGTTGTATCCATTTGGCTAGCTTTTGTTTTGCTCTTGCTTTTGTGTGTGTTTTGTGATGCTATGTGAATGTTAGTTTGTGTTTGTATTTATATATAGAATATGATATGATGTTTTATTTTATTTTATTTTATTTTATTTCTAAAAAGAATAAAGATGATGATATAAAATGTTGAGATTACACTCTAAGTGGATTTGGATTAGATTAAACTAAATAGTGGAATTGATTCTTTTGTAAGCTTTAGTTGTTGCAACTTAATGGTGCTCTAAATTATCATACCACTAAGTAGATTAAAAACAACATTTTCTATATGAAAGATTAATCTCCATTGGTTTATGAAGATATTTTTTAATCTAGAAGATGACATATTGATCCATTTGTGTTGAGTTTTTATGTGGTGAGGGACCTATATAGGGTATCTCTAATTGTCCTTCACAATCCTCTTGTTAACAAAAGATAAGATTCTTATGTTACATTATTGTTTCTAATCCATTATGATTAATGACACATGATATGACAATTAATCTAAATAAAGAATAGATCCAATAAGGAGTTATCCCATTGTATAGAAGTTTGTTTAATATGAAAGTCGGATAGTTAGCTAGACTAATCGTTCTAATATCGCGTGAAAGTTCATGTGAATTTTAAATGGGGATTCTTATACGTACACCAATAAAAGTCCAACACACAACTCACCGAGTTTCGGTTGATTCTTTTGCACTTTCTTTTAAATTTAGTGGCTCATATTACTAGTCATGATTTTGGAGGATGAAATGTTTTCACATTGATAATAAAAAGATAATAAGCTTAGTGTATATAAATTTGATGAATTCCTAGTTTTAAAATGAAACCTTCCTACATTATGAGGGCTTCTTGCGGTGCCTACCCAACATTTTTCTGCATGTATATAAAGTTTATGAACGTTTTCAAGAGAAAGCAGAATGATCTAGTGCCTACCCAACATTTTGCTTGCGGTTTCGTGCGTTTGTCGAGAAGGGGGCGTGAATTTGTGATCGACTCCTGACGGCTCTGTTGCAGTCCAAATCTGAAGTGTCCACAGTTGTTCATCAGGCTTCCGCCCTGTGTACTTCCTTCGAAGATGAACGTTTGTGCTCGGTGCCTCCTGTTGGCTGGATCATCATGCTTCTTTATTTGTGCTTCTTCGTGACGGTTAGACCGTCTACCAAATTTTTCGGCCTTTCAACCCACTAGATGGCGCGCCGTCTAATGGTTTCGAACCGTTTTCCATTATAAAAAAAAATCTCCATGTATATTAATTTTCATTGTTGTCCATCTATCACTTTTTTGGCCATCTAAACAAGGGTATTTTTGTACTTTTCAATTGAAGTAATGCTTTTGTTTGTTGAGAATGATGCATATATCACTCCCAAAAAGAAAGAGAGGAATGAGTGTATGCATATGACATGGATTCCATTTCCTTAAGCAAATTGTGATATATCACTATCATTTCAAGAATTATAATATAGTAACCCCCACTTACCAAACATTACCCTACTAATAAACAAACCCTACCTATAATATTCCTAAATATAAATAAAGGGAAATAAATTCAAATAATTAAACCCTATATTGTGCATTATTCCATGGGCACACACTAGAGAAATCTGTTTGCAACATATCAAATAAAGTTAGAAATTGGAATAATCAAGATTTGTCAACTTAGTGTTATAAATCCACATCTTATCTTACAACATATTTAGTGTTATTGGTTTCAACTTACAATTGTATTTAAAAAAAATATTTTTACTTAATAGTGAACAAATAAGTGAGGTGTGATGCGATGTTAGGACATGGAAGCTTAGTTAAAAGGATTTATCCCGAATATGTAGGTAATTTATTTCGATAACCCGAAAATAACCACATAGTAATGTACATTTTTGGTAAAAAGTTTCTGTAACTTCAGTCAAATTTGATTTGAAATGAAATTAAGGATGTTGCAATGCGGGTTGGTGAAAAAGCTGTCTCCCTAATGCCAAATTTGTCTCATTTGTGTTTTACAACATAAATACTCTTACGTGTGGAGATAAATTGTCCAAATCAATAATAAACAAACCCGCAATCTACTATATAAATTCGGTGAAATGCACCTCCTATTTCCAATTGGTTTTAGGTTGGAACTTCACCAGCTTCATGTATAGACTTAACACAAATATGTGCTCAGACGTGCGACGAAACCCATGTTAAATCTGATCCGTTGGATTTCCACGTGGTATCAAAGCACTTTGATCTCTCATATCCTATCTTATCGGGTACGTTTTCCAGGCTTGTCGGCCTTAAAACACTAATTGTGGGATCGTATAATAATAGTCCATCCGGTTGGACTAGTTGGTTTAAGACAATAAGACATGTCATCAAGTGTCAACCAAGTTAGACGGTTTCACTTATGGTGCATGTTAAGATAAAACAAATCCACAATCTAGTATATAAGTTCAACATACTACTCTTATTGCCTATTACTTTTAGGATAAAACCTTACCGCTGAAACTTTACATTGTATTGCAATTTCACTAAATCTCTTGTATTCCTATTACAAAAATCTAGATCCTAATAACTTTATATAGATTTGTACAAATCTTGTACACTATGTGTTGCACTTGCTTTTTAGGTGGGAAACAAAAGAAGTAATGCAATGCTCAAGTGGGCAAACAATTTCAATATATTTGTCTACCCTATAAAAAAGACTTTTGTGCAATGCAATAAAAAACACAAAGTAGGAAGAAAACAACCAAAACTATATATGCCTTTCCATGGTGAAATTTGTTGGCTATGACATTTTTTATGTAATAAAGAGTTTGTATTGAGAAAAACTTAGAATGGAATCTGACTAGGAAGTGGATGAGGATATGAGTTGCAAAGAGGGGCCTATATATATATATATATAATCATTTTAAGGGCAATTATTTGTGGGAGCTTCTTGGATTATAAAGTGCAAATATTGGATTTGTTATTGGTGCCCTCAAGCATTTATCATTTTAAATTGTATTTTGTGGAAATTTTGGAATACTTATTATATATTATAGATTTTATTATTTCGGTAGGAATCTATGAAAACATATATAAATTTTACCTATCTAACAACTTATTGGCATATACTCATGATGTATATTTCCCCTTTTGTATGTTAGTGTTATGGGCTGAGTCATTATCCAACTCAGACCACACGACACTTAGCTATATTGTTGTCCCCGATAAATTAAGATCAACATTACTCCTCGACGTTCCTTGACTGTTAGCGCTTCTTCTAGATGGATAGACAAATTTAGAGACTTGTCGGCAAACCTTGCTTTTATATTGCTCAAGAGAGTTTTACAAATGGGAGATATGCAAGAGATCATTTGGGTGGAATTTGTGGGGCGATGGAAATGAGAGTGACCTTCCCTATTTATAGCCTTGACCGTCTCTTCCTAGGGAAGGTTCCCAAACTTAATTCTCTTATGTTATTCGGGATCCTTCCTACATTGATCTTATCCTAACGACGTAATATATAACTTTCCCTGTGACCCTAACCAAGTCTTCTAGGTTCTTTGAGTTCTAGATGTCTCCGCCGCCTTTCGAGGAAATCCACGTCCGTCCGTATCGTCATGCCAACTTCTACACGAGTCTAGAGACTTTCGACTATCTCTAGACTTGTCTCGGTCCTTCCGGATCATTCCGATGATTCCGCCATCTTCCGGATTATTTTGCCTCCTTTCAAAATATTCTATCATCTTCCCGAATGTTCCGTCGTGTTATGGATTCCTATGAGCATTCAAAAACTTTTGTGATCGTCCCGGATCTTTCCGAAATGAAATGGAGAATCTGTTGGACAAAAAAATCTTTAAAATTCTCCAAATATTCTAAAATGGAGAAGCTATTGGATGCTCTACGTGTACACTAAACCATTTACTTATTTATTTCACAGGTTTTATACAATCTCAGAATATTTAATCTAAATTATTTTTCAAATTTATATATACTACTAAAGCAGCACCCATTTTGTCCATGTGTCAACCTCTAAGGTCGTCCACGTCAGCTTTTTTCCAATTTATTTACAGATTTGCCACAACGTATTTACAGATTTGCCATTAATTATTTTATAAGAAATTTTTTATTAGAATTTGTAAACA
The DNA here is from genome assembly GCA_033239045.1 of Fagopyrum esculentum. NCBI lineage: Eukaryota > Viridiplantae > Streptophyta > Magnoliopsida > Caryophyllales > Polygonaceae > Fagopyrum > Fagopyrum esculentum. The sequence continues at coordinate 3,239,703 of BSUD01000003.1, forward strand.
GTCATCATGCCACATCAATTTTATTAAAATAAATAATTAAAAAAATAAATCTATCTATCTACCAATCAAATTTAACAAAATGATCTATTGTAACTCGATTTGTTGAAAAAATCTAACGCAAATCTTCTAACAAGATTTGACACATTTGTATAATTTAAAACTAAATCAAATTTTACTCCTCTATCTAAATCTAAGTAAAAGTGATAATATATTAAGGTATAAATATAATACTCGAATAATAATCTTTGTAATATAATTTAAATTATGTTCTTTTATTTATTTTAAAAAAATTAATCCTCATATGTTAGTCATATTAATTAATAAAATAATTTTTACTATAAATTGATATCAAATATATGATGCATGAAAGTAAAAATATAATATTTATTTAGACAATCCCGCACAAGGTGCGAGCACTAAACTAGTTGATAATTGAGTTAAACGTGTACACTAAACCATTTATTTTACAAGTTTCGTACACTTTCGTAGAAAGTGTTGAACATTTTACCATTTTTCCTTTACAATTCAAGTGGACTTAAGTCTCCTCCTTGTTCTACCTAAACTTTTTTTTTTACATTAAAAAAGACTAAAGTCTTCTCCTACTCTAAACTTCTAATAATGATCAAATTGAAACAAATACAAGTTTGAATTTACTCTCACGCAGACCAATTTCCACATATCCTTTTGGTCAAATTTCTTACACTTATTTTATATGTTTTCTAACTTCATTTCATTACAAAGAATATAAAAAGACCAAAATACCCTACAAACTTTTGAAAAAGGACAAATTCGAGACATCGATGGCTAGAGTAGCGGTGTTGTCGGTTTGCAAACCCGCACAAATGGGCTTAGTTTGTAAAAAATGGAAGGTTTGTTGATTAGGATTAGTATTTAAAACCGTTGTATTTTTAACAGTTTGAGCTGCTGGTCCGATGGATTTACATTTTAAACCTAAATCTAAGCCGAAATTGGGCTACATTTCGAATTCACGAACCGCCAATCTAAACCGAACCGACAACGCCCCTAGCCAAGAGACTCGGAGATTTATACGCTCCAACATCGAAACCGATTCAAGAAAAAGATGTTAGGATGAGAGAGATACTAATTGTAAAAAAGTTGTAACTTCATTTGTCAAACTTGTTCCATTTTATTGGTATTGGGCCTATAATGGGCCTTAAGCTTGGATTCAAGTTACTTTTGATGGGCTTAGGTCAATCTTATTTGGTATTGGGCCTACAATGGGCCTTATCTTGAGTTATCTTTGGTTATTGGGCCTTAGCTTGGACTTAAAGTTACTTTGAGCCTTATGTGACTCAAAGTTTTGTTTTTTTTTAAAACAGAAAGCGGTTAGGAAGGAATATCTTTTAGCGGTAATCCACCGTAAAGTATATTTGCGGATGAGAACACGAAGTTCGAAATCGTTATAAAAGGGTGTGTTGGGGTTCAAAATTTTTAAATGGGTCAATCGGTCAGCAACACAGTTGATTTCTCTGAACACATGTCTGACGTGGATTTCCTCAAAAAAGCGAAGATCCAGTCTGGAGTCGGATACGATCATCTCGATCTCCTATGGACAACTTCAAAGTCTTTGAAAAGTTATCACCCTCAATTTCGATCTTTTTTATGTTTAGCCTTATTGCTTCTTTTAGTCCAGCTTTTAGAGCAAAAACTTCTGATTTGATTACCGAGTTAAAGTTATTTTTTCTAGCGTCTAAACTGATAACTTTGCCGTAATGATTTCGAATAACATAACTAATAGATGTTATGCGTGAATCGCGTTTTGACCCATCAAAGTTAAGTTTATGGAATCCAGGTTTTGATTTGTACTCAAATTTTATGCGATTAAGTTATCTTTTAATTCTAAGTTTTTCAAGCATATCTATTCAATGGACTCAAAATCTGAATCGAAATGAAAAAATCAATTGGCTTTTATGGATTATGAATCAATTACAAAGTTCATTCAACCTGCTACGAAATATTTATATACCAAAATAATAAAAATATTTATAAGTTATTTAAAATACGTCAAATGTTACATATACAATTACCATAGACGTACAATAACAACCAATACACAACGCAAGATTCATGAACTAATTATTGGAAGATTCAAATGACAAAAGATACAAAATATATCTGCAAATTCAAAGCTAATTTTACTTATAAAAACCTTCGTATCATTCTCGCCTTCTTGCCTTTAGAAAGACGGAACAACTCCGTATCCTCCATCCGTGTTTAAAAACATCTGATCGACTTCAACCTCCGTGTCGGTTCTCTTCGCGAACCGGCCTTTGATCCTCGGCCGCGTCTCGGCATAGGCTTTCCTTGAAGCATATCGGATCGTTTTCTCGAACTTGCGGTTTTTCTTCTTCTCTTTGTACCTTAGAACCCTTGCCTCCCTGTCCATTGGGGAAAGTTGGGTTGGCATTTGTTGTACATGAGGATTTGAGAAAAGCTCAATTGTTCCCTTTGGAGGTCTTGCATGTGAAGTTGAGATTTCACTTGTTGTTGAGTCAGGTACAATACCCACATCCAAGGATGATACTGACATCTGATAAAGTCACAAGAATCTCATATTTGTTAGTGAAATCATCACTAGAACACTTGAATTCATGCAATTGTTGTATAATTAGGGTTATTGTAAGAGCAAACCAGTATGAGCACATTTTCGGCTCGGTTAAACATATATATATTGAGTTAGGTTCGTCCGGCTTGAATAACAACCCGAAATGTTGACTAGACAACACTCTTCGTTAGGGTTATTATATGAGCCGAACGACTTGAGTTCAATTCGGGTTTGGATTATTGTAAGAACAAACTAGTATGAGCACATTTTAGGCTCGGTTAAACATGAACGAATTGAAGTTAGGTTCGTCCTGCTTCAATAACAACCCGAAATGATGACTAGACAAGAATTTCATTAGAGTTATTATATGAGCGGAGCTACTTGAGTTCGATTCACATTCAAATTAAAAAAAAAAAAAAACCTGATTTGGCCCATTCACTTAACTAAACAAGCAAAGTATGGCCAACTCGAACCTAAATGAGTTGAAAATGAGGGTATCAAAATTTGACTCATTCGACTCGAATAACAAAACCTAATGATGACTAGACGAGCCAATTTTAATAGGATATCAAGCGGAGTAAGAAAAAAACTCAACTTAGGCTCGCTCAGATAACTAAACTAGTCGAGTATGAACATACCTCTATCCTCCATTAGAATTTAGCTTCGGCTCAATTATAGTGAAGTTGAACATGAACATCAAGGGATGAAAAGCTTACACTGTGGCCGATAGACAAGCTATGGTTGTAAGCATAGTGATCAGATTTGATACCATAATCCATATCCATCTGAAACGTGTGATGCCCATGCAAACCCTTCTCTTCTCCGATCCCATTAGGCACCGTGTATTGGTGATGCTCGTTGTGGCTCGTTTGGATGCTATGGTGGTTGTAGTTCTCTTCGTTTAGCCGAGCAATATTCTCGCCTCCTAAATCAAACTCTACTAAGTCTAAGTACTCGTCGACTACCTCTCCGCCAACAGAGCATCCCTTAGTGTTGTTGTTGTTGTTGTTTTCCTTAGCGTTGTTGTTTGATGGATTCAGTAGAAGCCATGACGCTGCTTCATCTTCGTCTTCTTCATCAAACCCGTCTTCTGTTTCCCCTAGAGCTGATACATTAGCCATCATTCTGTTGCCTACACAAACCAGGAATAAGAGATTTTCAAAACTAGTTAGCTGGCTTGAACTTATCATATAATGAATCATTAAGGATATGAACCTAATCATCAACTTAGCAATGTGATTGAGTTCTATGTCATCAAAGTAGCCAAAAATACACTTGCAATAAGCTAATTCTCTCTCTCACACATATATATATATATTCTTGTTTATGAAAAAACTTAGAATGATACGATTGTATTTTATATTGGTTGGAATAGAATTTGATAAATTTTGATGATTGAAATAAAATGGAAAAGCAAATACATTTACTTAAATTTCGATACAGAGATAAGGGCGGACTGGTAGAGCGGCACGAGCGCACCTACGCAATAGGACCAAGCCTAACACATAAATTTGACGGGTTTCATCTAAAAATCAATTGAGGAGTATTATGAACCTTATATACTAGCTTCGAAATATTCCAACTTTCGATGTCATCATGGCTGAAATTTTAAAAGATAGGTGTTTAGAGGAAGTGAGTAAACCTGGGTGAGTGTGGGAAGGACCGAAGAGGCAACCGGAGAGAGGGAGAATGGGGAAGCGTTGGTGGCGGCGAGCAAGCGGGTTCGCCGAGTGAACCTTAGCGTCGCAGTCAGCGCAAAGCGAGGCAGCGTCGGCCTTGCATACAAAAGCAGCAGGTGCGCGCTCGCACGACTCGCAAACCCAAACGCGTTCATGGCCTGACGCAGCGCCGTGCATCCGAGCGTCGCATCCGGCGCAGAGGTAAGCGGCGTCGGTCCTGCAGTAGACAGTGCACGCAGCTGACTGGCACCTGTCGCAGACTCGTGCCCACGTGGAGTGTTCTCCGCCTGATGATTCCTCCTTCAGCATATCGATGATCAATCAGAGAGAGAGAGGGGAAAGTGTAAGAAATTTGGTTGGTGTGATTTGGGTTTTGTGGTTTTTTGTTGAGCCAAGCTGGAAGTGAAGAAGAGAGAGAATCGACAGGAGTAACACGTGGCGTTAAGATAATGGTTGGTGAGTATAGGCTTGGATTGTGTTTGTGGCTGGCTTTGCTTCTCGTCGGACCCACTTGGTTGCTGACCTAGACGTTGTTTTGGAGACCATATTATTGATAAGACAATAGTACCGAATTATATACACTTAGGGACCGTTTGGTTAAAACTGCAAAAACAGAAACGGAAACGGAAAGAAAACGGATTTACTCCATACGTATATCCTTATTCATGATTTCTTTTTTAATCACTCTTTGTAGTTTGAACTAATTGAAGTATAATTTGATTACTTTTGATACCCTATAGGGAAATAAAATAGTAGTTTTTGCATGATACCACAAGGAATGATTTCAAAAAAATTCATGAACAATGTGCATATATGGACTAGATTCATTTCCATTCCGTTTTCGTTACCAGAATTTAAAACAAACGGACCCTTAAATTTGAAAGCTTTAAACGTTTTCTTCTACCAAAATAGATATGATCATGTGAAAATTAGCTTTCAAACGTTTTCTTCTACCAAAATAGATATGATCATGTGAAAATTGTAGTGTAAAATGATAAATAAATAAAAATAAAAATTATAATAAAAAGTATAATAAAATTAGTTTGGAGAAATAAACGCGTCAATTAGGGTTTTTCTAGACCTAAGATGAAAAATTCGATTTCATCACATCTATTACGAGGTTAATAAAGCTGCATATTTTATTTCAAATTACGCTTTTAACTTACCTAATGTCTATCTTATTTTAAGCCAACGCCCGTACGATTTGTTACCTATTTTGAACCTTGACGTTAGACGTGTCACGATCCATAAGTCTGTGCTCATAAAATATTTACAATACCAAACTAAGATAAGTAGATAACTCCATGAGGAACCAAATTTTCAAGTGGTACATTTTTAGGGGTCTAAATGGAGTTGATCATAGTCACCAAAATATTTTCATTGTTTGTCATTTTAAAGTATAATTTCTCTAGACAAGAGCAAAGTCGGATCGGAGTCCACACGTCCGAATCAAAAACGAAACCAACCCGACCCGAAAAACCAGACCGATAAGTGTATAGGATTCCAGTTCTACTCGACTTGTATGTATATGCTTATATGTTATAGATTGATGGGAATAGAAGAATAAGTTTTGACCACAAATTTAGGGGTGCCACGTGGAGGAATATGTATGGAGGAGAGATTTGAACGTAGTAACTCTTGTGAACTTGCTATTTAGCAATACCACTTTCGATCAAACCCCAACCCATTTGTTTCCTTGGCCAATATAGTATTCAACAACCCTTAATATTACACCATTCCTTCATTATCTATCAACCTATGTCTTCATAAAATTGCATATCAATTGTGTATACGATGTTTAGACTTGAGCAAAATCGGATCCGGATAAACCGATAGATTTAGAGTGAAAAATTACACAAATAGTGGAGGTAGAACCACACATGTATTGATGCAAATATGACCATTTATATAGGAATTACGGTAGAATAAGAAGAGAATAATAGAGATTGCAATGATGAAATCAAATATAAACTAGCGTAATATAACGAAATAATCTCATTATTTATTTAATAGGAAGATATTGTGATTATCTTCCAATACGCCCCCACAGTCAAATAGTGGGTAGACAAACGACGATGAGCACTGAAATATCTAATTGACAAATGGTGGAGGTAGAACCACACATGTATTGATGCAAATATGACCCTTTATATAGGAATTACGGTAGAATAAGAAAAGAATAATAGAGATTGCAATGATGAAATCAAATATAAACTAGCGTAATATAATGAAATAATCTCATTATTTATTTAATAGGAAGATATTTTGATTATGTTGCAATACGCCCCACAATTAAAACGTGGGTAGACAAACTATGATGAGCAAACATCTCAGGGATTGTTTCTTTCCCATATCCTGATATGAGTATATCAGATATCGGTATCGGTATCGATATCAGGGATATGTGTATGAGATTGATATATGATACTCATGTTAGGCAAGATGGCAAGGTATCCCATAAGAGGGAGACGTGGGAGAAAAAGAACGTAATGTCTGTCATTCAATTGTTAAAGATATCAAAATCGATAAAAAAGAGAGTAAAGTATTGATATCTGATATATCACTTTGATATCCATATACTCAGTTACGAAACATGGATATCGGATATACCCATATCCCATATCATGAAATGGGAAAGGAACAGACCCTCATTGACAACGAGCAAAGAAAACATCTTCATCAACGAGTACACTAGTAAAGCGGTAATACCGCATGTATATCGACATAACCACCAGTAGATCGGTGATTGATAGAACCACCATTAAATCGGTTTTAAAGGTAAATTTAGAGATTGGTACAATAAGGTCCCGAATCAAACCGTAAAAATTACCAAATGGTGGAGGTAAAACCCCGTATATTGGTAATATCTAGCGTAATAAAATATCAAAAAAATATTTATGATATAATAAATCACAAAACAAATTTGTTTGTGGTCATTATTTGTCAGCCCATCACTTTCTTTATTTTATTTTAAATAATTTATTTTGACTTTAAATGGTTGATATTCGTAATATCTCACTTTATTTTCTGCTCAGATTTGGATTGATATTGAAGTAGAAAGACTGAAAAGAAACATTGCAATCACTCCATTTGTGCCAAAATGCATACGAATTTTAGATCACTTGTTATGGATAGCCTATAACTTCCACGTTTCTTCTCATTCCACCACACAAAAATTCGGGTTACCGGGTTCGGACTCTGACCGAATTCTTGATTTGGGTAGTGATATTATGGGCCTGAAAATGGGCCTAGCCCAAAACCTAGAAATTAATTTGGGCCATTACGGCCTAGCCTGGATCAATAGTTGAAAAACTAGATCACTATAAGGCTTTGTTTGGTATTGATATCGGATAATTAAAAATGAGAATCGACGAACCGTCGAACCCCTCGTATACGATAAAGCTTGAAATAAAGATTGAATTGTTTACGGAAACGAAAATTTTCAAATTTATTCATGAATTTGATTTTAACATAGACAAGAACCATTTTTTGTAATCCGAAATCGACTTATATCATTCTTGATTTTAATCATCATCTTGATTCCAACTCGAGTTTTGAAAAATGTCAAACGAACTCTTAATGGATAATCTTTTGTGCTTGGGTTTATTGTGTTTTATGATTCATTATCGCTATATCCACACCAACAATTTAATAGATGTACAGTATGTTTTTGTACTCCTCTAAATATATATGAAACGACTTGTTAGAAGAGGCAAGTGTGCGTACGGTTGTACATCCGAATCAAAATTTTAGTGAAAACCAAACATATGGTCCGATCCATTCCGCATTCACGAGGGCTCATACGTAAATTTGTACAGTACAAAATTAAAACCGTCCGATTTAGTTAAAGAGTAATGTAAGATTTCAAAATTTACGTAATTATTAACATATTTATTGTCCGATCCGGGTCTTTAATTTTTTGCGATCTTAGACTAGACTGTAAACAGAAATGGCAAAAAACATGAACCAAATCACGTCCAATCGAATGTGAACTGGACCATAAAATTTGATAGGTTTCTTAAATACACATTCACTCGTGAGTGTGCACATTTTAATTCACAACCCAATAAAATGAATAATTAGATTACGATTCCACTTAAATTACAAAAAACAGAGGATTCGAACTCGAATCTCCAAACTAACCACTTAAAGAGTTTAGCACCACATCCCACTAGACCAACTGAGTATTGGTAAAGTTGCCATAGTTTTGAGTAACGATTTTTGTTTCCGACTTCTTTTAGGAAACGATAAGTCATGGTGTGAGAATTGTATTTCCACATTATGACGGGGTGTGAGAATTGTATTTCCACGTTGGATCCTAGTGTGAAAATACAATCCTCACGATAGGTCATGATGTTGAAATACAGTTCTCACGTTGGGTCCTGAGTGAAAACTATATTTTCACGTATGGACCCAACATGAGAATTGCATTTTCGCGTTGGGTTCTGAGGCACGCAGTGATAGTCTATTATCTATATTCAAAATTTTGAATGTCTCTAAATCAAAATTTTGATCGTTTTTGTTTAACTTTTTTACTCAAATAACTCTAACTCGAGCATTAATAACATCCATTCAAGCATAAAAACAACTCTAAAATGTCTCAATTTAACTTTTCAAATTTAAACATAATCCAACAAAAACGAAACTGTAAATTTATAATGCAAAACAGTTGTATTTTGATATTTGAAATAAAAAATAAAATTGAAATAGCTGATTTTTCACGCCTTGCTATCATTTGGTGGACTGGAATATTTGATTATCCAAGAATAAAATCATTTTTAACAATGATACAATCAGATCGGATCACAATATCCTAAATTTATTAAAAACCAATTTTATAATTGAAAAAATCATAAAACCAATGACGATGAATACAAGTTTAAATATATCCAAAAGAACAACTTATCCAACATGAGAAAGATAAAATAATATTAAATGAGATAAATCAAAACTTGGACTCCACAAACTAAATTTTGATGGATCAAAACTCGACTTAGGAATAACATCCATTGATTTTGTTATACGAAATCATTACAGTGAAATAATTAACTTAGACGCTAGAAAAAAATAACTTTAACTCGGTAGTTAAAGCCGAAGTCTTTGCGCTGAAAGCAGGGCTAAAAAAAACGATAAGGCTAATTATAGAAAAGATTGAAATTGAGGGCGATAACTTATGTGTTATAAAGACACTCCAAGTACTTTGGAGTTGTCCGTGAGATATCGAGACGATTATTTCCAACTCATACTAGATCTTCGCTTCTTTGAGTAAGTATAGACCAGACATGGGTTGAGAGAAATCAACCGTGTTGCTGGCCGGTTGACCTATTTGGAAATTTTGAACCCCAACACACAATTTTCTAACAATTCGAACTTTGTGTTCTCGTCCGTATAAATACTTTAGGATGAACTAACTCGAGAAGATAGTTCACTCCTATCCGGGTATATTGTTTTGTGCAAATATTTGAAGCCTAAATCTCGATTAGGATTGAGAGAATGTTTGGGAAAGAGATGGCCACCATATCATCCAATGAAAGTCGGATAGAGGGTTTTAGCTGCGATATTTTTCCAGCTAACACTTACACGTGGAAAACGCTCGACTAATCGGCTTCGTAGTGGGGCCGTATAATGAGTAGAGCCGAGCGGAGCGGAGCCGACCACATCGAAGTTTCCCGTTAAACGTCTTGGGTTTTGTTTGTTTGCGTCCTAATTCCTGATTTTTACGTTGAAAGTGCACAAATCTTGCAAGCAAAGAATTCCCATCTCTGTGGAGCATCTTCAAGCATCTCCATCAAAATTGGAACAACAACCCACCTTCTTCCATCCACCACTCATGATTTCTCTGCTCTCCTTCTTCTAGGTATCCCCTCTTTCTCCTCAATTTCAAAAAAACAAGTTCAGTTAGGTTTGAAAGAGGTAATGTTTCAGTGACCTAATCCCTTTTTAAGATACGGGTAGCTCACTTTTCATACTTTTAGTTCGATTTACATAGTGCGTTTGCCATGAAGTCGCATAAGTTGGTTGATTGATTTGATTTCTGGTTTTATATACGATCTAGATGATTTACAGTTTTGCTGGTTCAGAATCTTTCTTCTTACGGGGGAGATAATCTGGGTTTGAAGATATAGAAGCTTTATGTGCTTTACATCTTGCTTTAGAATTGAGTTTTACAGTAGGAAGTTGTTTCAGTTCTTAAATTCTCGAGTGTTTAATTTCTTACTGAATATTAAAGGTTTATTGGCAAGGCCTCGTTTGGTATCCATATATGTATATTACCATGTATTGGTATCAAGCTAAATCTCGAGTGTTTCTTACTGATGTCAAGGATGTCAAAGATGATTTCTGCCTAAAGGATTGAATAGCGAAGAGAAAGGCTTATTTTCTTTGGTTAAATATTTTCAGTTATCATTTTTTTACAGAAGGAGATCAGTTTGCTATGTAGCTGTACCTAAAATCTTTTACTTGACTACTTTTCACAGAGAGAGTTTCATTAGCATGAAGGTTCTAGTGCACTACTCGCCACCTTCTGCCGGTCCAACAAAGCTGGTTGAGAATAGATTAGGCCCTTGTGGATCAAAACACCTCATAGAAGGGAAAAATCAAGACTTACTTAATGTGCACAGTACAGTCCAGTTGCAATCAGTGTACTTCAATCAACAAAAGGCAAGAAAATCACTAAATTTCCTTCAGCTCCAAGACTACCGAGTTTCCACTGCAAGAGTCTCCAACAAAAGTTATGACAGCTATGTCATTGACACTGAAGAAAGCTTGGAAACATTATCAGGAGACAGCAAGTCTATTCCCAAGGTTTTGATTCCGGGATTGCCGGATGAATCCAATGGGGAAAAAAGTGCTGCTATAAGTAGTTGCTTTTGGGAGTGGAAGCCTAAGTTTAATGTGCACTACGAGAAATCAGGGTGCGAAAATGTAGGTTCACCACCAGTGTTGTTCTTGCCTGGGTTTGGAGTAGGTAGCTTCCATTATGAAAAACAGTTAAAGGATTTAGGCCGCGACTATAGAGTTTGGGCCTTGGATTTTCTTGGTCAGGGTATGTCTTTACCTACTGAAGATCCAGCTCCTTTGTCAGATGAAGATGGTTATTCCAAGAACAGTGCTTGGGGATTTGGAGATGATGCCGAACCTTGGGCGAAGGATCTTTCCTATTCAGCTGATTTATGGAAGGATCAAGTACAGTACTTCGTCGAGGAGGTAGCTTTTCCCTTAAGCCGTTTTGCTTTGAGTGGCTTGCACATGCATTTCAAATTAGCTTATGTACCAGTTGGATTTCCTTTTACTTGTAGGTGTGTTTGCAAAACCAATTCCTTCTAGTCTACACCCTACAAAGTATTCAATTTCAGGGCTAAAATTTTAAATTTAAGCATAACTGAACTGAATGTTTGATTGGTATTGATTTATGATTTTCACTAAGCGAAATCAGGGCTGACCGAATCATGGCTAGCCGGGTTAGGACACCCCTAAAAATAAGCACAATGTATTGTGTAATACCATTTCTTTACTAAACTAATATATCTATATTTAAAGCTAAATTTTCATCAAATCTCTCTACATATGTTGTATTCATGTTCATGATGGGTTTCCTGCACTTGATAGCCTGAGAGATCCTTTGCTAGCTTACACTTTGTACATTTCTGGTAGTCAGAGTTGCATTTTGAAGTTTTAAATCTTAAGAAGTGAATGTAACTTGATTGCAGGTCATTGGGGAGCCAGTTTACATTGTAGGCAACTCACTAGGAGGATTTGTTGCACTATATTTTGCTGCATGCAACCCGAAATTGGTGAAGGGTGTTACCCTCCTAAACGCTACACCTTTTTGGGGATTACTTCCTAATCCGATAAAATCACCTTTTCTAGCAAGTTTGTTCCCTTGGTCAGGCACATTCCCTTTACCAGCCAAAGTGAAAAAGCTCATACAGTTACTGTAAGTTTCACAAAAGATCATTTGCTTCAGGTTCTGCTTGTATTAATAAAGATTTCTTAGTTTTTGTACTTAAAGCCTGCATTGACATCCTCACAGCTGGCTGAAAATAAGTGATCCTGATAGCATTGCTGATGTGCTCAAGCAAGTGTACGCAGACCATACAACAAATGTCGACAAAGTTTTCTCAAGGATTCTTGAGACAACAGAACATCCTGCTGCATCAGCTGCATTAACTTCGATTATGTTTGCTCCCAAGGCTCAATTATCATTCAAAGAATCACTATCCAGGTATTACAACTATGATAATTCATAGTCAATCACAGCCTTGATATAATCACACACACATACATATACACACACATATATCCTTGTGTTCAGGGTTTAGAGATCATATGTATGCTTAATGTGATAGGTGTCGAGAAAACAGTTTGCCCATCTGCCTCATGTATGGAAAAGAGGACCCGTGGGTGACGCCTATCTGGGGCCGTCAAGTAAAGCGACAACTCCCTGATGCTCCGTACTATGAAATCAGCCCTGCTGGTCATTGCCCTCATGATGAAGTTCCTGAGGTATGCAATACTAATTTTCACATTCTAGAGCTAGTAAATGCCATGCTTACATGGGTGAGACCGGCTGATAAGTTCAATATGGAAGCATGATACTGTAAATTACCATGCCAAACACGCCCTAAAGGAAAATTTTACATCTTTTACTGTTTTTTTTCTTATGCAGAAATTCTTGTTTTCAAAATATATTCTTCTAAAAATGAGTGCTTCAAAATTTTGGCTAGGTTGTGAATTATTTGTTAAGAGGCTGGATCAAGAACTTAGAAACTGAGAGCTCAATGGAACTGCCCTTGCTTGATGATGGCGCGGAAATGACATGCCCTGAACTCGTAAAGGATATTGAATTTGTCAGAAACGGATCCAAGAAATCGGTAAGGGTTCGGTTTTTTGGCTCCACATTCTCATTATGGAGCGAGTTTGTGTCTCGTCTGAGAGACCATCTTCAAAGCTTAGTGACACAGCTCACACAAGCCTAATCTTCAACGTATATAGTAGTATGAAAAAAACGGCAAGACACGAACACATTGGATGTCGCCTTGTCCGACATAGCATGGAAATTTCAAAGGGGTAAACGGTTCCGTTTCCTAAAAGAAGTCGGAAACACAAATCGTTACTCAAAACTATGGCAACCTAGCATGTAAAGTTTGTACGTATACAATTTGTCATTCTATTTTGGTAACTTTATGTACATGAAAGTGATTATGAACAACACATACGAGATATGAACCTGAATTTGATAGCATAATTTTCACAATAGGTCATTGAATATGTTAAGAACACTTTACACAATTCCAAATTGAGATAAAACTTACCACTGACCATTTTCTATACAATATGCAGATTGTCATATGTCTAAGAACTTCAAAATTATTCGCTAGTAGTCCTACACATTTTCAATTTATTCTGTAACGGTTGCTGCAAGAGATTCTTCAGTGTGTCCATTAGTTCAAGAAACAATTGAGTTGCTTTTCCGGCAAGTCACCGGCGTTGCTTTCTTGAGTGAACCTCATCCGACGGACTCATCATCTACTTTACTCCTTGAACGACTTCGTTTCCGACCACAGGCAAACACTGTAGCTATCAACCGCAAGCTAAGGGACCCTATTGAGTTATGCCCTTTATAAATTCTGCACCATCATTTTCATTCGTTTCTGAAAAAAGAAAATAAAAAAAAATGACAAGTGTAATCTTCCTAGCATGCCTTACGGCCTTACCGGAAGAAAGAGCCTTACTTGAACAGCTCTGCTGATTAATTAACTTAAATAATAACTAGTGTAATTCTCGTGCCAAGACACGGGTATAATTTTGAATTTTTAATGGATCTATAAATTTTAAAAGTAAAAAAAATTGATGTAACATGGTGGTTTTAATTAATTCATTCAAAGAGAATTTAATATTTTAGTATTAAATTAATTATAATTTCAGATAAAAAATAAAATTAGTTTTATTTAGACAATATTACGCATTTTAGTTAAAGTTAATGTTAGTATATTATTTATAAAGACGATAAAGATGAAATAAAAACTAAAAGGGACATAGAAATAATTTCAAAAATAAAATATAATCGTTAAAATAGAGAATAATTAAAAAATTCACTTATAAAATTATCTTAGACAATTTTAATTAATATACTTAGATAAAAAAATATATAATAATTAAATTATAATAATTTATACATTTGAGAAGTTATTGATTATTTTCTATTTAAAACTTTTAGGGTTTTTTTAAATACAATTTTTTTTTTCTAAATAAAATAGCAATGTTAATTAATTATAGGGTACTGTTCAGGTAAGGCACATTATTCCGGTACGGGCGTGCAGCTTAAAGTACGCCCGACACGTGTCCCGAATTTTTTTTTTTTTTTTTCTAAACGAGTTTTTTTTTAAAAAAACGCGTGAAAATAATAGTTCAAAACTTATTATGGAATAGTTCATAACTTATAAAATGATAGTTCATGAATTATAATAGAATAGTTCATAGTGCAAAATTTATAACGTAGTGAAAGTAATAGTTCAAAACTTATTATGGGATAGTTCATGAATTATAATAGAATAGTTAATGAATTATAATAGAATAGTTCAAAGTGAAAAATTTATAAAGGATATTGCATGACTTATAAAATGATAGTTCATGAATTACAATTAAATAGTTCATAACATATAAACGATTAATTTATAAATAATTTAATATAATATATTAAAAAGTAATAGTTCATGAATTATGTGGGAATACTTCAAAGTTTATAGGAGAATAGTGCATAAATTATAACATGGTAGTTCAAACAATTTTCATTCGTTTCTAGAAAAAAAAAATTCCGGGACACGTGTCGGGCGTACGTTCAGCCGCACGCCCGTACCGTAAATTATGCACCGTACCTGAACGTTTACCATTAATTATATCCACAAGCTTTCATATATACGTATATTAAAAAAATATGATTAGTATATAGATAAATATATGTATAACTATCTATCTATCTGTCTATATATATATATATATATATATATATATATATATATATATATATATATATATATATATATATATATATATATATATATAAAAAGACATTTTTAATGAGTAGATAAATATAAGTTTTATAATAGGATAATTATAATATGATAACTTTATATATATATTTTTTTTTAAATTAAAATTTAAGAAAATGACACGTAGAATATTATGGTTCAAGAAGAATCTTGCAATTTAAAGTAAGGGAAATTCCGGATGGTACCCTCGTGGTTTGGGGTATTCCGGATTTTGCCCACCAGTTTTTTCAAGTTCGGATGGTACCTTAAGTTTATGTTGTTTTCCGCATTTTGCCCAAATTCATTACACTTTTTTAAATTCCATTAAAAACATACAAAAAAAAATAAACTAAAATTAAAAAACAACCTAACATAGAAATAATAATTTATTTAATTTAAAAATAAAGTAAAACAGTAACTTTTATAAAAAAAATATATATTATATTAATTTTAAAATAAATAAATTAGATAAATTTTAAAAAATTCAAAAATCAGTATTTTATTTATTTTAAAAATAAATAATTGAATTAGCATATTTTTTACAAAATCTAAAAATATAAGTGTTATATTTTATTTAAAAAATAAATAAAATAGGGAGTCTTTTAAATAATAAAAAAAAGCACTGTTTTAATTTATTATTAAAATAAATAAATAATTTTCT
>BSUD01000003.1:3256070-3346699 GCA_033239045.1 Fagopyrum esculentum
ACTGATTTATTCAATTTAATAATAAATTAAAACATTGATTTTTTAAAAAATTTTAAAAAAATTCTTATTTTATTTATTTTTGAAATAAAGTATAAAACTTATTTTTTTAGATTTTGTTAAAAAATACTAACCCAATTTATTTATTTTTAAAATAAAAGAAAACACTGATTTTTTAATTTTTTTTACAAATTATCTAACGAATTTATTTTTAAATTAATATAAGATATATATTCTTTTAAAAAGTAACTGTTTTACTTTATTTTTAAAATAAATTAATTATTCTTTTGATTTTAAGTTTTTTTTTAATTTTAGTTTATTTTCTTTTGTATGTTTTTAATGGAATTTAAAAAAGTGTAATGAATTTGGGCAAAATCCGGAAAACAACATAAACTTGAGGGTACCATCCGAATTTGAAAAAACTGGTGGACAAAATCCGGAATACCCCAAACCACGAGGGTACCATCCGGAATTTTCATTAAAGTAAGTTTAGTATATGTATATATATAAAAAGATCTATTTGGTAAGTAGATAAATAAAAGTAAATGATTTGGTTTTAATATAGAATATAGATAAGACGAATATTAGACACGTTAACGACGAGAAGATCTTACGGAATAGGATTAGGGTTTGTTTAGGAATTGAATTTGGGATATTTATAGGGTTAGGATTTCTGATATCTAGGTTATCGATCAATGGCGTCAATTACCGACGCCTGTGAGGATTTATTACTAGAGGTCTTCGTCAGATTACCAGTCAAAACCCTATCTCGCTTCCAATTGGTTTGCAAGAGATGGAAATCTCTGATTTCGTCCACGTCCTTGAATGACCTCTACTTGAGTCGGGTAACCAGAAGACGGTCATTCAAATTCAAAATAGATACGTTTACGCAGCGGTATCCCAAATACGATATCTATGATGCCCGTCGATCCGTCACCTTCTCTTTATCAATCCAACGCCCTGTAAGTCAAAAGGCGACTAATTGCAGATTTTTTGGTATCGTCGGAGCAATCCAGGGTGTAATCTGCTTTGAAGCTGCTGATTCATTCGGACTTGTCATTCTTTGGAATCCCGTCATCCATAAACACGTATTTGTTCCAATCCAAAATCTGGGTCATCTTTTCTTCTCTGTTTTAGGGTTTGGTTTCAGAAGCTCTAACAATGATTTCAAGTTGTTGAGGGTCAGTTTAATAGAAGATGACTCGGTCAACATCAGCATGATGCAATTGACCAAGAACTACGAGGTTTTTTCAGTTAAAGGCGAGAATTGGAGAAAGGGAGTTTTTGCTACTGATGTTTTTAATGATCTTTATATGGACAAAATATGTCCTTCTTCTAGTTTTATAAACGGGAACATTCATTTGGTTGTAGCTGACAAAATGCGCAGATATTCGCTGTTGGTGTTTGATTGTGAGCAGGAGGAATTCAGCATCATGAAGCTCCCAGACGCGTGTATGGCCCGTATGAGTCCATTTTGTAGTATAACTCTTTGGAGATACGATGGGAAACTTTCGGTTTTGGAAATCTATGACCGCCACAAGTTTGCGGTGTGGGTCATGAAAGAGTATGGTGTCTCTAGCTCTTGGTATAAACGCAGACAGGGCTCTTGGTTTGAACAATTTCAGGGTTACGGTAACCGGCGCCACCACATGTATCCTTTTCTGTGGGAAAATTTGGAGGAAAGCATGTGTTTGGCGGACTTGGAAGGCCGAGTGTTGTCGTCTTTCAACTCCGACTTGTTTCCTGATCATGATAGGATACTAATACGGGATTCAGATTTACATGACTGATATCATGTTATAGTTTTTACTTTTTAGCTAGCATTGAGTTCAGCTGTCTATGATTCAGTATTATAATCTTTTCAATTGGTTGAAAGTGTTGATTTCTTGTTGATATTGATATCAATGTTTGAGTTATGGTTGAGTTGATGTTCATATTTCTCGCCAAATGTCCAATTTTAGACAGTAAGACTGCTGTAAGTCTCACAAAAGATCATTCACTTCAGGTTCCGCTTATATCAATAAAGATTTCTTAGTTTTCGAGCTTAAAGCCTGTTTTATCTTCACAGTTGGCTGAAAATCACTGATCCTAGTAGCATTGCTTGATGTACTCAAGCAAGTGTATGCAATGTCGACAAAGTTTTCTCAAGGATAGTTGAGACAACAGGACATCCTGCTGCACCGGCTGCATTAACATCAATTATGTTTGCCCCCAAGGCTCAACTATCCTTCAAAGAATCTTTGTCAAGGTATTACAACTAGGATACAAAACAATGAACAACTCCCTGATGCTCCATACTACGAAATCAGCCCTGCTGGTCATTGCCCTCATGCTGAAGTTCCTGAGGTATGCAATACTAATTTTCACATTCTAAATGCCATTCTTACATAGGTAGCCCTGCTGGTCATTGCCCTCATGCTGAAGTTCCTGAGGTATGCAATACTAATTTTCACATTCTAAATGCCATTCTTACATAGGTGAGATCGGCTGATAAGGTCAATATGGAGGCATGATAATGTAAATGACCATGCCAAAAATGCCCTAAAGAAAATTTTACATCTTTTACTAAAACAAATTCTTATGTAGTAATTCTTGTTTTCAAAATTTTCTTCCAAAAAAGATACTGAGAGCTTGGTGGAATTGCCCTTGCTTGATGATGGCGCGGAAATGACATGCCCCGAGTTGGTAGAGAAAATTGGTGTAGAAGGGCCCTTTTTGTATCATGATACAAAATAGGCCCTCTTTTTTTCTTCCAAAAAATAAAGCTAAAATAAATTATAAATCATGATAATAAGATAGCTATTTAAGGGCAAATTAGTAATGTAGCATAATAACTGCCTAAAAGTTAAAGATATATTAAATTAAAAAAAAGGCAACAGCATGATACACCAATTTATGAAAGATATATTAAATCCATAAAAAAAAGGCAACATCATGATACTGTATCTTCGCAACCTCCATCTTCAACGGAACCTCCATTGAATCGTGAGATTCTCCATTCGCAACCTCCATCTTCAACGGAACCTCCATTGGATCGTGAGATTCTCCATTCGCAACCTCCATCTTCAAATCGTGAACTTCGACCGTCTTCAACCTCCTGTCTGATCTATTCTTTGTGTAACAACAATCAATCCTTGTAAGTATTCCAAATTCTCTCAACAATATACCATTTTAATGGCTTCGATTTTGGTTCAAACCGAAAATAGTTGATGAACGTTTTCGCTAAAATCCATACTCAAAACCGCCATTGTTGATCTTTAAATACATGACCTTAATTTTGAAATTATCCATTTCTGTGAAATTTATGTATTCGAATCAACAGTGATGAAAGATTATGTATATAATTTTAAGCAGATACATAAAAATCAACGCCACATAAATTTAACAACTACATAATATTAGCAGATACATAAATTATGTTCGTCACCTTCGTCATTACTGACACATAAATTTAACAACTACATAATATTAGCAGATACATAAATTATGTTCGTCACCTTCGTCATTACTAACACATAAATTTAACAACTACATAATATTAGCAGATACATAAGTTATGTTCGTCACCTTCATCATTACTGACACATAAATTTAATAAATACATAATATTAGCAGATACATAAATTATGTTCGTCTCCTTCATCAATATCAACTAGAGGTGTGGCCGGTTCAAACCAAACCGCCGAACCGGCGGTTTGTGAACCGGCTCAAACCGCCGGTTTGGTCAAACCGGCGGTTTAGGTTTGCCGGTTTGGTTGAACCGGCGGTTCGCGGTTTAGGTTTGGTTCTACACCAAACCTAAACCGACGGTTCAAACCGGTGGTTAACCGCCGGTTTGAGCCTTTTTTTTATTTTTTATTTGGCCAAACCGGCGGTTTGGCAAAAAAAGAGACGTTGGCTTTGCCAACGTCTCTTTGCCAAGTTGGCAAGTTGGCAATGCCAACGTCTCTTTCCAACGGCTATTAGAGCCGTTGGAAGTTTAAATTTTTTTTTTGTTTTGTAATATTAGTTTAATTAAAAAAAAAATTAATACCCACTATTCCTATAAATACCATACAATTATTTCATTTAAATCACACCAACATTCTCATCTATCTACTACTACTCTCAATCTCCATCTCGTATTCTCTTTCTCGTATTCTCGATCTTTCGAAATGACAAACCCGGATTACCCAAGCGACTACGACTTCACTCCGACTCCCGCTTTCTTTCCTAGCACACAAGAAAGTGAGACTCAACCGCCGGATTCGGAAATGCCACAAGTTCCACAAGGACCACAAGTTCCACAAGGTGAAGGGTCATTCCGACAAGCCCCTCCACCGAAAATGCTCACCTCCGACATATTCACCAAACATTACAACAAGGGTCCGGTGATGGACGATTATTGCCAAGTTTCGGGCAATTATTGTACGAAGGTGTACAAGTGGAAGTCGAAGGACGGATACGGGACTTTGCAAACCCACATGCAAAAGACTCATCCGGAGAAGCTCGGAGTATCACGGGGACAAACTCAATTGTCCCACGGGTTTGCATCCTCTTCCTCTCAATCTTCTTTATTTAATTATAATCATGTTGATGAATCTTTAGCATTAGCCAACTTAATTGCATCCGAAGCTTTTCCATTTTCTTATGCGGAATCTATTAATGTAAGAGAATATAACACTAATTATCTTCAACCGGCTTATAAACCAACTTCTCGTAAACAAGTTTCGAAATTAGTTTCTCATTCTTATGAAAAAAAAACAAAAAATTCTTACGGTTTTACAATCTTTTTCGCATCAAGTTTCAATTTGTAGTGATATTTGAAGTACTTTATCACAAAAACATTTTTACATGGACATCACTTTACATTTTATCGATAATGATATGTACTTGCATAAATTTGTTATTGCATATCGACATTTTAATGAAAGACATAGTGCCGCCAACATTGCTAATTTAATAAAAACGGTTTTACAAGAATTTAATTTACAAAACCGTGTTTTTTCATACTCATTTGATAATGCTTCCACTAACACCCGCGCCGTTAACCATTTAGTGGAAAATGCGGGTCAACTTATAAAAACTTCTTTTACTCACCAAAGATGTGCATGTCATATTTTAAATTTAAGTGTTCAAGATGGCCTAAAAGTTTTACATGAAATGTTAGAACCTATAACCGATGTAATTGAATATATTTGACATTCAACCGAATTAAGAAGAAAATGGAGATCAACTTGTATTGAAATTTTTTTTTCCTCCGATTTCTTTTTCGAAAGATATTGGAACTCGGTGGAACTCAACCTATAAACTACTAATTCAAGCTATTCATTATAAAAATGTTTTACAAGAATTTTCTTCACAATTTATTTCTTGGTCTATTTTAGATGATGAAAGTATTTGACAAACTTGTTTCGATATTTGTAGTGTTTTAAAAGTTTTTAGTGATGCTACTAATACGTTAAGTTATGTTTACATTCCTACTTCTTGTTGTTTTTTAGAAATAGCCGTAAATGTTGCCGAGGCTTTACAAACCGGTTTAGCTTTAGAATCACTTAAATATGCTACGGCCGAAATGAAAACAAAATGGCTAAAATATTATGATGAGGTTCCCGTAGTTTATCTTATTGCCGCCGTTTTCGATCTCAGACTTAAAATTGACGGTGTTACGGAATTTTTAAATGCTTATTATGAATGTTTAGGTTTATCTACTATTAAGAACGTTAATAATATTATTAGTAATGTTCGTGTTGAAATTGCTAAATTACTTACTTTATTTGAAACTAGTGCTAGTGCTTCTACACAAACAACTCCTCCACCCTCTTCTTCTTCTCCTTCTATTCTTTCTAAAGCTAGACAAATTTTATCTAAAAGAACTAAAACACCTGGACATTCATTCGCAAGTGCGGAATTTGAAGATTTTCTAACTACTCATTTTATTTTTGATGGTGATATTGATAGTTTTGAAGTTTTACAATATTGGAAGAAGATGGCCCCAAAGTATCCAACATTAGCCAAGATTGTGCAACAAATTATGGCCGTTCCCGCATCAACGGTGGCCGTGGAGCAAGCTTTTAGTCAAGGAGGAAACATGCTAAGCTACAAGAGGAGTCAATTGAAGCCCGATAAATTGGAGGCTCAAGTATGTGTTCAAGATTGGATAAGGGCGGAGAGGAGGCAACAACGGAATGCACCCACTTATGATAGATCATCGGATTCCAACTCCGATGATCCGACCACTACTTCCGATTCCGAGGCGCAAAGGTAAGGGGGTTACAAAAACAACTCGGAAGTCCGAAAAAAGGTAAGTAAAGGTAAGAGAACTACGTGAGCTTTGATTCCTCTTAAACCCCAAGAGGATACGTAGGCAACCGGGAAACCGGTTCAAGCCCTGTCCTTTTTTTTTTTTCATTTAGTTATATTCAAAATTTCAAATACTAATGTAAAGATGTAATAAAAAAAAATTGAATGTATAAAAAATTTAGCTTGCTTTATTTTGTTGTAGAATTGTAGTTAGTAATTTTGTTTACTATGTAATTATTATACATTGAATTTCAATGTATAAAAAAATTTGGTTTGCTTTGTTGTATACTTGTATAACTTGTAATCTTGTATGTTAGTTAGTCATTTTATTTTAGTTGCTTCTTTCTTTTATTATTGTTAGTAATTTCTTTTAGTATGTAATTATTTTATTCAAAAGGTAATGTAATGAAAAAAAATTCAATGTATAAAAAATTTGAGTTTGCTTTCTTTTATTATTGTTAGTAATGTTATTTTAGTTGCTTTCTTTTATTACTTACTAATTCTATTTAAATGCTATTGTAAAAAAAAAAAATTCTATGTATAAAATATAAAATTATAAAATATTTTTTAATATATAGAAATTATATATTATATTACTTATATATATTTATTTTTTATTTATTTATTTATTTTTAAAGTCATGTGCCAAACCGCCAAACCGGCGGTTTGGCGGTTTGGGATCGGCCGGTTTAGGTTTAGGTTTGGCCAAAGGCCAAACCTAAACCGCCGGTTCCCAAACCAAAAGCGCCGGTTTAGGTTTGGGTCCCATGTCTAATATCAACACTCAGCACATAAAAGATCACCGACATGTATATATACGAAATATAAAGTATGAACCATATACATAAATTACGCAGAGCAAATGTGCGAATTAGCCACCAATTAAACGATTGAACGTACATACCTCACAGATCTGGACAAAAATGTCTCAAAACGATTGGATCTACAGATCGAGTTCTTTGTCTAAAAAATCGCACAAAACAAACGATTGAATCTACAGATTGACAATCCGAATGTTGACGATCTCACATCCGTAACGATTGAACAAACAGATCATCAAACCGAAATAAATCGGCAGTCATCTAACAAAAAATAGAGAAAATGTATATGACAGTAGACGAAAGCTTTGTAGAAATGGTGGTTATGGATGCAGAAATGGGGGAATTTCGTGATTCTTGTATCACGTTTACAAGGAATGTATATTTCCTTTCCTAACAACTTCTTGATTTGTAGGGGACCGCAATAAATAACCATATTTATTTAATTAAAACTGCCACATCACCTTTTTTAATTTCCATCAGGGGTATGCATTTAGTTAGGAATTAATCTTTATTAGAAAATTAATTGAGGCCTACTTTATCTACATTATTGCAAAATGGCCTATTTAATACACAGTAATACATAAATGGCCTACTTACCTTTTTAACTCGAGCTGGTAAGGATATTGTATTTGTCAGAAACGGATTCAAGAAATCAGTCAGAATGCGGTTTTTGGTTCCACATTCTCACGATGGAGCTGGTTTGTGACTCGTGTTAGAGATCATCTTCAAAGCTTAGTGACAGTTCACTCCTAAGACACAAACACATTGAATGTCGCCTTGTATACGTAGTGTAGCACGGTAATATCAAAGGGGTAGCGTTTACAATTTCCGTCTCTAAAGAAAACTCGGAACACGAATCCTTGCTCAAAAATTTCCCTTATAGGTGAATATTCAAGGGAATATAGCCTAACTACGGTGTGCACATAATTTAGTCCAGTTCAATGGAGATAATCAAACATTTGAACTTTACGGTTCAGAACGTAGACCGGAAAATAATCGGATGCTCACAACTAGTCTGAGCCCTGAAGATAATCAAACACGGGCAACTGTAATTCAAAGCATAATCGCTATCTATGGCTAGGGTTGATTCATCATAAGCAAAGCTCCATAAATTTGTTCAAAACAGTACAGGTGACAAGTACAATCCAAAGGCCAAAAGAAAAAGGAAAAATAAACACAAGAATATTTGACAAAATCCCCTAAACCAATTATGTCCAACAAGATAAGTCTAATAATACGGAGCAAAAAGCTCTCTACTGTAGCTCTGGAGAAAACCCTCACCCAAAACCCTTCGGCAATCGCCGTCCCCAAAACCCTTCGGCTACCGCCACACTAAGCTCTTTTTTCACTAACGTGTCTTCTTCCTGTCTTCTTTGTTCATCAATGGCTACATCAACCGACTTCCAAACCGGAAGGACTTGTAAACACCCTTCCTCTACCCATGAAGAATGGTTCCCAAAACCATTTTTCTAACCCAGAAAACGAAATTGGCAAGGTCTACAACCATGAAATAACCCCTAGAAGCTCCCTCTTCAACAAGCTTTTGTACAAATCTAAAGAAACCAGCGGCTCCCCCACCCGGATGGTGGCCTATGGATGCGATGTGGTGAAAAAGAAGACGATTCCCCATGTTCCCGTTTCGGATTGGTGGTCTGTTTCTCTCAATTCCTGATAATCGTGGAGGCTTGTCCTGTAGGGCAGGTTCAACAAACAATCCACAAGCGTTTAACAATCTCCTCCCCTCTGAATTTTTGCTTGCCTAGTTTTCTGTCTTCTATTAGTATGGAAGATGAAGCCCTTGTCAATGGTAACCTCTGTTGGGTTGTCTCCTGGTGTGGTCCGGTTTCTATTGTGAATAGAGCTGATGAGTGGAGAAATTGAAGGAGGTTTTACTGGCTTGCTCTGTTTTCTTCATCTATAAATGGATCTGTCTAAAAAAAAAAAACCCAGTACTTATGTGCTCTTATGCTTACTAGCAGCATTTTCGGTATGTTGTTTTCAATTTAGCTGATGTTGAGTTTGAAGTTTTTCTCACATCCTGGTTCACCAAATGTTCTATAATGGATTTCACAAATCCGAAACTTTATGCTTTAACAAGCATTCATCGTACTTTTCTAGAAGAGATTACTATTACTTGAGTGTTACTTTCAATTTGATGATACCACCACCATGGCTGTTTTTTTTTACCAATTATCATCCTTAGAATGAACAATCTACATACCTACTATATGTGTTGTCCTGCGAGAATTTCCGGATCTTTATCCTTTTTATGGGAATATCCGTGAATTTCTGCTTGCAAGCTTCGCTGAGCCAACTATGCTTGTCCTTGTACTTGCTTCCTTTAATCCAAGTACAACTTGGGCCTTGCTCACTTAATGAAAAAAAAAAAAAAATTTAACAAACTTCTATAATGATGGCGCAACCTGGATCCAACCTCTTTGGGTAATTCCGTCAATGACCATATCGGCTTAAATGCTTATGGATGTATCGCTTAACCAAATTTCAATTATAAACGCTAAATTGACCAATTTTCTATCTATAATGGGAAGATTTCATCCTATACTCGTAAGGGCTCATCTTAGACACTTTTACCTCTTTGAGAGGCTATTCGTAGTTTTTGGAGTTTAAATCTCGTCCTTACGGTATCATGTTTGTGGCCTAACGACCTCCATCCCGGTTTAACGGCACCATTAACACCAAATTTAATTAATAAAATTAGTTATTATGTTTGACTGTGGTTTGTCTCTATCTTTATTGCCCTCGTCAATAAAGATCTTTAAATCATAATCGAACATATTCTGAACAATCAAAACAAGAGCATTTCTCTTTTGCAATGCTCCTTTGCTTTTATCATTTTTAACCGACTCGTTTCGAACAATGTTGCCCTTCTAAATCTTACTCTTTAAACCATCAAAGTTGGACACATTTTTATATCACGATACCCGGGTGTTGCTACTTGTCTTCTCTGTTTTGATGCTTTCTTTGGTGGCGTCTCGAGTGTTCGTCGAGAAGGGAGCGTGGATGTGTGATCGACTCCTGACGGCTCTGTTGCAGTCCAAATCTGAGGTGTCCACAGTTGTTCCCCAAGCTTCCTGCTTGTGTACTTCCTTCGAAGATGAACATTCATGCTCGTTGCTTCCGGCGGACTGGATCATTCTGCTTTCCCTTGAAGACTTCCATGCTTTCGGGTTTTTTGATGTATTTGTGCTTTCTTATTCTCCTTTTTCGTGGTCATTCATGACGGTTAGTCCGTCTGCCGATCTTTTTCGGCCTTTCGATCCAATAGTCAGCGCGCCGTCTATTGAATCGAACCGCTTTCCTTTATCAAAAAATAAAATTATGTCCAACAAGATGGTCTCCCGTGTACTCTCCGTATTTATCTCTTGTTTTGTCGCTATTTGCATGACGGTTTGTCCATTTGCCTGTTTTGGCCTCTCGATACACCAAGTTTGTTTTGGCATAGTCGAACACCTTACCTTATTGATAAAAAAAAAGATACGTTGTCCTTCACCACAGCCTCATGAAGAATCGGAACCCCTAGGTATTTACCCAAGTTTTGAGTAAAAGGGATGTTGCTAATTTCGTTGTCCCACTAGCTCCCCTCGTTTATTGCGAGAAACTCGCTCCATTAGTAATATGTTTAAACGGATAAATTATTATACAACACACCAATTTATAAAGTATATTTCATTATTAACTCACCTTTATTGTTTTATTAATATTTTGAGATACAGTATACTATTTTGACATAATATATTTTTATAATAGTTTTTATTAATTAATAATTTTGAAAAAAATACTTTTTTCTATAAAAACAAATAAAATATACATCAACTAACTTATGGGGTAAATTTTATTTTTTTAAAATTATAATAAAATTTTATAATTAAGTACAATAAAGGTACTCCACATAATATGATGAAATATTTATTAAAAGTTTACTTGAAAACAATGTTTTTCAACTCAATAAAATATATCTTATAAGTGTTTTAATTTAGATTTTTAAAAAAAGGTGGATTGTTGAATTTTTATTAATATTTGTTGGTATGTTATATTATTTTGACATAATATACTCTTATAATAGTTGATTATTGGATTTTTCCTCTTGGTGTCATTAAGGTTTGTACTTTTTCTCTTGGTATCCACTAAGTTTAAAAATTTCTCTTGGTGCCCTCAAGGTTACATTTGTTTCCTCTTTATACCCATTCTTAATATATTACATTAAAATTCATTAAAAAATATATAAATCAAAATTAAATCTGGATTCTTAAAAAAATATTATTTTTTAACAAATATTATTAACTTAAATTATATATAATTTTTAAATCAAAATTAAAAAGTAAAAAGATATTTTAATTCAAAATTAAAAAATATATTTATTTCAAAAAATATAAAATATATATAAAAACTATTTCTATTATAAATTTATTAATGAAGGTTATAATCTACTTCAAATTTATTTTTCTATTTTTTTCCTATTTTTTTAATGAATTTTAATGTAATATATTAAGAATGGGTATAAAGGGGAAACAAATGGAACCATAAGGGCACCAAGAGGAATTTTAAAACTTAGTGGGTACCAAGAGGAAAAGTTCAAACCTTGATGGCACCAAGAGGAAAAATCCTTGATTATTTAATAATTTTATAAAAAAGATATTTTTCTACAAAATAAAAATAATACATCAAATAACTTATGGGGTAAAATTGTTTTTAGAAAATATATATTATTAAATTTGCTACTTAAGTATAACAAGTGTATTCCGGACAATATGATAAAATACGTATTGAAAATGTACTTTTAAACAATATATGTGTTTCAATTCAATGAAATATATCTTATAAGTGGTTTAGTTTATATAAAAAATAAATTGTAGATTGTTAAAAAAAATATATTATAAAATGTGTTTTTTAAATTTTTTTATTGAAATAACTGTAATTGTTAGAATAACAAGCATAATAACATATATTTGAGACATCAACAAATTTTAAATATTCAAAATATCATTAACTAAATAAAAATTTTAGTAACAAATAATTCATATATAAAATTGATCAATAATATTGTAACACTCTAAATTCGCGGGACTCGGGGCGCTACTGCTAGGATGTCACAATGGATCTTGACCCTAGTCTGACAACAAGTTCATTGGATCTTACAACAAGACACAAATACATTAAAATCAAAACATCAAATTGTATAAATATATACAAATACAGGTTTACAAAACACCGCTGAGTACAAAACAACAATCCATAACCATGCAAAACATCCCAAAATCCCTCGCACAACCTAGTGTACGGAAGCCCTCAGCGGATCACCCATCTGGCTCACTCTGTAGTCCTCTTATCCCGCAAAGCATCTACAACACGGTATGAAACCGTTAGCTAACCATTCATATATAAGATAATGCATAAAAACATACACAAGTCATGGAATGGTAAACACTCAATCATGCTCTCACACATTTATCCGTTTAATTATCTTCATACGTCATACACTCAAGTCATATATATATAGTGTAGATCATATGAGAACACCCCTAACGTGTATACATGAGAACAGATTCATAGTTATTATTAGTTTTGTTACAAATGTGTCATATCGTTTAATGTATTATTCGTAGTTATTGTTGATTGAGTGGATTATTCGTAGTTATTGTGTTTATTCCTAATTATTATTATTCCTAATTATTATTAATTATGATATCTACACTAAATCTCGACCCTTAATACTCACCATCCGACGGTGTAAGATTGTTCTCATTTATACCCGTTAGGGGTGTTCTCATGGGAACCACACCCTATATATATATGTGACACGAGGAATATATCATCCTCGCTTCTGGGTACCATAGCCATCTGGAGTAGTGTCGGCGCACTTCCCGTGTACCATAAGGAGTGGTGAAATGCCCATCCCTTATACCAGGACTGAATTGACATACAAAGAACCTCCCAGACTCCTTACAAGATGAAAGGGAAAGATTATCACTACCACTGCAAGGGGGCTATCCAATTTACCATAAGTCGGTAATAATCAATATCGCATGCTATCAAGCATATAACAATCACCACTCATGCATACATCCAATATAAGAATGCAGCTAAGTAAGTCCTACGGATTTACCTCAACCTCAAGATAACCTCAACCACGACCAACTTCAATCCGGAGGATAACACTGCCGAATAACAAGGAATAAAGAGATATCAAATCTCCTATCAATCAAACGGGTCACATCTAGACCTAAGAGATCCATAAGGATCATATCCAACCTATAAGTCTCAACAATCCTACTAAACCTTAAAGCCATAACCGACATATATCGATACCATGATATCAACATCCTATTCTAATACTCATGCCTAGCATGCTTCTAAACCACTCATACTAGGAAAGGAAAGAACTCATACCACACTAGGTATGTCCTGGACAAGACACACCTGCTTGACAAGGAGATGCAGGGGCGAAACACCAGGGAGGCGTAGGGGCGGCGGCACTTCCACGCAGGGGTGGCTGACTGTGCAGAAGCAAATTGCCGACTTTTCTTCGATCCTTCACTCGATCTTCTTCACCTCTTCACCGTCCAACAACCATCCACACACACACACACACACACACACACACACACACACACACACATATATATATATGTATAGATCAACACAAGTTCAAACTTGTGGTTTTCTAAGCTAAAGGGAAGGAAAGAAGAAAAAAAGAAAGAAGAAGGAGGAAGAGGAAGAACTCACCAAGCTGGAACCTAACAGTGGGAAAGGATCCACACAACACACAAAACTGTCTTTCTCTATAGTACAACAACAATAAACCTCAACATCAATATCAAACTCAACTCAACTTTCCTGCAAAACTAAGGAATACCAAGAAGAAGATCAAAGGAGAAAGAGGAAGAGAAGAAGAACGTGAGGAGATGGCTAGAGAATGAAGGAAACCCTTCATATGAAGCAAGGGAAGTAAACTTATAAGGAAAGGAAGGAAAAACACGAGTCAAAGAGACAACAAAGGCGGCTACAGCCGCAAGAAACCGCATGGGTGGGTCCCGGAGCCGCTGGGGCGGACCACAGGGCCGCTAGGGCGGCTAAGCATCTAAAAGACTAAGGCTCTTACAAATATGGTGGGTATATTAAATAAATCATGTTTGTAGTCCACATTAATAGAAGAAATAAAAACTATTGGAATAATGATCAAGTTAAAGTAAATATTAATGAATTCTATAATATCGGGGGGAATAAATGTTGTTTTGTATATTTGAAGAAGATCAACGAAAAAATTATGACTTAATTATTCCATCGACTAAGATTTAGCCATTCGAAGTTAGTAAGCACGGCAATATAAAAAAACGATACAATCCTTTCTTATAACTAATAATTGCTACACTAAAAAATGGACAACAATTGAAAACGGATGCTAATACCCCGTAGGATGAGGAACAAAAGGATTGGTTGATTGGAAAGCTCAGGCAAGAGTAGGATATTCCATACAAATCTTTTTGATCCGCTAGTTGGTGGACTTACCAAATCCCTTTTTTTTCCCTTTTTCGCTGGCAGGATAATCCATTTTTTGTATTGTTTTTTTTTTTTGAAAAAACCCCTATATTACGCTATGTCAATCTCCACTAAATCAACAATAGCTTGCGGTAAATTGTCAAACCATACATGAGAGGAAGAAAAGTCTCGAAACAACCTAGCAGGGAAATGCGCCACCGTATTGGCGGTGCGACGAACATGCGTAAAAGAAATACGAGATAAGTCGGGCAAAAGCAAAAAATACTATTACAGACATTATTAAAATACGAGACGGACTGAGAATTGCCGCGGAGACGTTGAAAAAAAAAGGAAGCATCTGATTCAATCTTGAGGGTGTGGTCAAGGAAAGTGAGGTTGACTGAATCCCAAAATGAAGAGCAAGGGCCACTGCAACTGCTACGCTGGCTGAACCTTCGAAAGACTTGGAAGCGATCATGAGAATGCTACCATTGTGGTCTTTGAGAACTGCACCCAGACAAACTTTTCCCATGAGAATGGCCGCGTCGGAGTTGAGTGTTAACACACCAGAAGGCGGCGGGGACCAAGTGGGAGCAGAGGGGTGGGCAATGTTGTGCAGAGAGGGGGTGGAGGTAAACATCTGTAGTCAGCCACATGCCTGCGAAATGCCTCACGAAGAATCTCCGGGCAAACGTCTTCCTCCGTGAACAATGCTTTGTTGCGTAGCGTCCAGGAGATCCAAGCATTCGTGTGGAAATCCACCACCCCAGATTCTCCTAAAGTTGATCGGAGGTGAGCCAGAACCTGGAGCGGGTCGTTTGTGTTTAGTGAAGCTACGACAGGGAGTGCAGTTGAAGAAGCCCATGCATCGGAGGTGAGAGGACAATCAACAATGGCATGCCGCATAGACTCATCAGAGATGCCACACCGTAAGCAAGAGGGGGACTGAATTATCCGTTTGTTGTACAACGTGACCCCAACAGGAAGGAAGTTACTGCATAGTTTCCAAGCGAAATGTTGTACCTTAGGGGGGATTTGCAGGTCCCAAAGGATGGACCAACCTGGGAGAGCGTTGATGGTGGGATGACCCATCTTCCCGGGCCAATAGACCGACTTGACCGTGAAGAAACCAAAAACATGTGCGTGCCAGAAGCGTTGATCATATTGTGGTGATGATTCAAGTGGGATACTAAAAATGAGATCAACATCATGTGGGTCGAAAGCTGCGAATAGAGCATTTGTATCCCATGAGCGTAGGTCTTGGTCGATGAATTCGGATACATATGTATCAATACTCATTCCGGGGAGAAGAGAGGGACGCTTGAAACCAAATTCCGTAGGCACCCAAAAATCAGTAGCAACATTAATGCATTCACCATCGTCAACAAGTCAACCCGAGCCTTCCATAAGGAAAGCCTTTGAACCCTAAATACTCCGTCAAGAATAGCTTGGGCGGTACCCTCGGTAAGAGCCAAAGAATGATGTGGATTTGAAGTATTTTGGCTTAAGCAATGCGTTGAGGAGGGTTCCCGTGCATGATGAGATTTGCCATCCTTGACGAGATAGGAGTGCCTTATTGAAAACTTTGAGGTCCCGGAACCCCATTCCCCTATGGCTTTTTGGCAAGAATAAATAAGTCCAAGATCTCCAATGTATTTTCCGACGTGAATCCGTTGATCCCCGCCAAAACTGGGCAAGTAAAGAGTGTATATCATCAATGAGACAATCCGGAAGACGGTAAGCGCTCATAATATAGGTGAGAATGCTCTGAAGAAAGGATTTGATCATAATCGCTCGCCCTGCAGCTGACAGATATTTCTCTTTCCATCCCTGTGTCTTCTTCCAGATTCGGTCTTTGATGAACGCAAAGACTGACTTCTTTGAACACCCCACAGTGGCCGGAAGCCCGAGATACTTGACATGTCGTTCAACTCTATTAACCTCAGACAAAGATGACAAGAAAACTTGCTGGACATCGCTGACATTCCTACTGAAAGCAACCTCGGACTTCTGCATATTAATTTTTTAACATGAAGCTCTCTCATATTAACTGAGTATAACATTTATTTTTTAGCATTATTCCAGTGTTGCCCTTGCAAAAATCAAGTTGTTATCTGCAAAAAAACTAATGGGAAACGGTAGGGGCTCCACGGCAAATAGATATGCCATGAAGTGAGCCGGCTGCAACGGTCTTAGAGATGATGTGGGAAAAGCCATCAGCACCGAGAATAAAAAGAATGGGGCAGAGCGGGTCTCCCTGTTGCAACCCCCTAGAAGGAATAACACTCCCGTCGATAACCCCATTTATCTTAAAAAGAGTAACGAGCACCTCGGACATAGCTCATAACTCGAGAGATCCATGAAGCAGAAAACCCCAGCTTAGACATAATCGCTTCCAAATATCCCCATTCCATCCGATCAAAAGCCTTGCTCATATTTAACTTCAGGGTCATTACCCGTTTGCCTCCCCGAGTTCTTAGCTTCAAATGATGGAATATTTCCATTGCAATTAAGGCATTGTTGCTCGCTTGAAAGTGTGTGTGCGTCAAATTCTTAAAATTAGTAAAAACTAAAATCAATGCAAAGTGAACCCGCAGTGTACGGATCGGCGTCGTACAACAAGAATTCTAGAGTATCGAACTCATGGATTTGGGGGGATAATTTCAGTTTGCAAAATTGTCAGGCAAGATAAAAAGCTTTTGTAAGATAATTGGGAAAACAACGATTCTAAAGATCTGGGTAACCAATTGAATCGATTCAAAATATTCTAATGTATATGAACAGAGTTGGGATTGAAAAGGTATATCTAAGGTAGGGTGTTGTACGATGAAATTCCAAACTCATAAGTCTCACCCAAAGGCTCTCTCAATAAAGGATGTTGAGTCTCGTTATAAAGATGGTCTAAGGATAAGATTAGACTGTCAAATATTCATGCCCAAACCCAAGGGAATCAAAGATAAGCCAAAACGGTTAAGGTTGTGACACTCGAAACCACAGTAGAGGATGTTGAGTCTCACTACTACCAGAAAAGGTAAGTCAAGGCTAGGTTAAAGCAAATCTTTAACTTTGGATCAAAGCAAAAGCAAAGAACGTACGACAGAGGAAAACCACGGTTTGATGTTGAAGAACCACGATTGTGGAACTCAAGAACAAACCGTGGAAAGCCTCGACGACGAGGTTTCTCGCAACTCTCAGGGCCCAATCTGTTTTTGTTCAATCTATCATCATCTACGCCACAACTATCAACCATTCACCTTAGAATCGCTTAAGGTTTTTAGCCAACAATCATTGTCATTGAATCAATTCAAAAATAAAAGAAAGAAAAGATAGAACCTTGAAATCCCAATAGCAAACACAAAACCAATCTCAATAAAACTCAAAATCCGTACTTGCGTTCGATGAATGTAGAATAGAGTAAGAAATCTCTCACAAATATTAAGAACAAAGAAGAACGGAATGTCAATCCGCCTTCAAAGTGAAACCCTAAAATCTTCCAACTTCACAATCTCAAAGTGTGTACTTCTCTAAATCTTACTTCCAAAGTTTCTCACAATAAAATCTTGCAAATGATCTCAACTTCTCTAATGCCGGCTTCCAAAATGTAGCGAGGGATTAGCACTCCCTCGAGATATTAGTGTTAGCCGTCGCAGTTGTCCAAGTCTTCTTGGAGATTTTGGCTCCCTTCAATGTTGAAGGCTATAGGATATTTGTAGGTATAAATCTAGGGTTTACAAGATTGGGCTCTTGGGTCGAAAAATAAATTGAGTCCGCTGGTCACAGAAAATACTCTGGCGCGTGACACGGTATCAGAGAATACTTTGGCGTGCGGTATCAGAGTTCAGTCCAGCTCTTTCTAGCTCCCTTTTATTCTCCTTTTTGTTCCGCGTCAAGGCTTAATCCTTAAATATTGTGCCATTTTGCTCCATAATTCGCCCAATTTACCTACAATTGCAATAAAACTCTACGTAGACCTTTATTCTCGCAAAGTAGGTGAATATAACCATAAATGTTATGAATGTATGTCTATGCATGCAAAATAAAAGGAAAATCTATATAAATACATGCCTAACTATAGATCATAATTCATGTCATCAGTTGCCGATGATAGAACGACCCGCGATGAAAGCACTTTGTGGTTGCGAGATAACTGAATCAAGATAAGGCTTAATCGGAGTTTGAGATTGGACCAAACATAGAGTACCGTCGGTCGGCCGAAAATCTTTATCTTTTATTTTTCTTCATTAAGAAAATGGAATATTGTCTGAAGGGGAGCAAGAGCGTAGGGTTCTAGGTCTGTCCACGAGCTTCCCAGTTCGTATAGAGCAAAAAATGGACATTTTCGTCACTTTATGTATAAACCGGCGGTTTGTACATAAACTGACGAAAATAGTTGATACGTGTAAATTTAACCGCGTGAAGTAGTCATGGGTCCGGTTTGGACAAACCGCCGGTTTTCAAACCGGCCCAAACCGACGGTTTAGGTTTGCCTGTTTGACCAAACCGTAGGTTCACAGTTTAGGTTTAGTTTTAGGTTTGGTCCTCAAACCGCCGGTTAACTGCCGGTTTGACACTTAAACCGGCGGTTAACCGGCAATTTTATTTTTTTATTTTTTATTTTTACAACCGTCACCAAACCGCACCAAACCGGCAGTTTAGGTAAAACCTAAACCGCCGGTTTGATTTTTACCGGTTTAGGTTTAAGGCCAAATCTAAATCGGCGGGGAGAGATTGGATTCGGGGTATATATAGGATTCGGGGTATATATAGGGTTAGGGTTTGTTTATAGATATGTAGATAAAGTCTTAAAGAATAGGATCAGGGTTTGTTTAGAGATTGGATTCGGGGTATATATAGGGTTAGGGTTTCTATCTCTAGTTTCTCGATCTATGGCGTCAACAGTCGACTGTGAGGATTTATTACTAGAGGTCTTCCTCAGATTACCAATCAAAACCTTATTTCGATTCCAATTGGTTTGCAAGAGATGGAAATCTCTGATTTCGTCCACTTCCTTGAATGACCTTTACTTGAGTCGGGCAACCACAAGGCGGTTTTTTAAATTAGATAAGCTTATGCAGCGGTATAACAGATACTATGTCTATGATGCCTATGATGCCGTTGGATACGACAATGTCTACTTATCAATCCATCGCCTTGTAGGTCAAAAGGCGACGGATTGCAGAGGCTTTGGTATCGTCGAAGCAATCCATGGTGTAGTCTGCTTTCAAGCTGCTGATTCGCTCGGACTTGCCATTCTTTGGAATCCCGTCATCCATAAACACGTATTTGTTCCAATCCAGCACCTGGGTCATCGTTTCTACTCTGTTTTAGGGTTTGGTTTCAGAAGCTCTAACAATGATTTCAAGTTGTTGAGGGTCAGTTTAATAGAAGACAACTCGGTCAACACCAGCATGAAGCAATTGACAAAGAACTACGAGGTTTTCTCAGTTAAAGGCGAGAGTTGGAGAAGGGGAGTATTTGCTACTGATGTTATTAATGATCTTTATATGGACAAAAGATGTCATTCTGCTAGTTGTTTTATAAACGGGAACATTCATTTGCTTGTAGCTGACAAAATGTTCAGATATTCGCTGTTGGTGTTCGATTGTGAGCAGGAGGAATTCAGCATCATGAAGCTCCCAGACGCGAGTATGGGGCCATGTTTTAGTATAACCCTTTGGAGAAACGAGGGGGAACTTTCGGTTTTGAAACTCGATACCCCCGTCGAGTTTGCGGTGTGGGTGATGAAAGAGTATGGTGTCTCTAGCTCTTGGTATAAACACAATCGCCTCATGTGTTCTTTTATGTTGGAAATTTTGGAGGAAAGCATGTGTTTGGCCAACTTGGAAGGCCGAGTGCTCTCGTCTTTCAAATCCGGCTTCTTTCCTAATCATGATAGGATACTAATACATAATTCAGATGTGAATGTGAATGTCTTACATGACTGATATCATGTTATAGTTTTTAGTTTTTAGCTAGCATTAAGTTCAACTGTCTATGATTCAGTATTATAATCTTTTCAACTGGTTGCTACTGTTTAGTTTTTGTTTATATTGATGTCAATGTTTGAGTTATAGTCGAGTTGATGTTCATATTCCTTGTCAAATGTCCAATTTTAGACAGTAAGACTGCTGTAGATCACTCGTCAAATTTGGGTTCGGACTCTGACCGAATTCTTGATTCAAGTAGTCATATTATGTTACCCTCCTAAACACAACGCCTTTTTGGGATCACTGGTTAGCCTATAACTGTCTATGATTCAAAAATGATCACTCACTTCAGGTTCTGCTTGTATCAATAAAGATTTCTTAGTTTTTGTGCTTAAAGCCTGTATTGACATCCTCACAGTTGGCTGAAAATAAGTAATCCTAATAGCATTGCTGATGTGCTCAAGCAAGTGTATGCAGACCATACAACAAATGTCGACAGTTTTCTCAAGGATTCTTGAGACAACAGAGCATCCTGCCGCATCGGATGCATTAACTTCAAAGAATCATTGTCCGGGTATTACAACTAGGATACAAAAAAATGAACAAATTTCTCCTCACCCTCTCTCCAGAATGAGACCTCCTCACCCGAACCATCCCATATATGGGTATCATTCAAGTAAGGCCCATTATTGCGGTACGGCCGTGCGGCCGTACCGCAGGGCGACACGTGTCCCGAAAAAAAAAAAAAAAAAAAAAAAATTTTTTTTTTTTTTTTTTTTTTTTCGGGACACGTGTCGCCCTGCGGTACGGCCGTACGGCCGTACCGCAAAAAGAGGGCCGTACCTGAATATATATACCCATGATTTTGGTTCAGACCTTGTACTCAGGGTTTAGAGATCATATGTATGGAAAAGAGGACCCGCGGGTGACGCCTATCTGGGGCCGTCAAGTAAAGCGACAACTCCCTGATGCTCCATACTAAGAAATGAGCCCTTGCTGGTCATTGCCCTCATGATGAAGTTCCTGAGGTATGCAATACTAATTTTCACATTCTAGAGCTAGTAAATGCCATTCTTACATATGTGATCGACTGATAAGATCAATATGGAGGCATGATAATGTAAATTACCATGCCAAACATGCCCTAAAGAAAAATATTACATCTTTTACTAAAAAAAATTCTTATGTAGAAATGCTTGTTTTCAAAATATTCTTCTAAAAATGAGTGCTTCAATATTTTGGCTATGTTGTGAATTATTTGTTACGAGGCTGGATCAAGAACTTAGAAACTGAGAGCTCAGTCGAATTGCCCTTGCTTGAGATGATGCGGACCCTAGATGTCCTGAACTCGTAAAGGATATTGTATTTGTCAGAAACGGATCCAAGAAATCGGTCAGAATGCATTTTTGGCTCCACATTCCCACTATGGAGCGAGTTTGTGACTCGTGTGAGAGATCATCTTCAAAGCTTGGTGACCCAACTCACACAGGCCTAAGACACAAACACATTGAATGTCGCCTTGTATACGATGTGTAGCACGGAAATTTCAAAAGGGGTAGTGTTTACAGTTTCCGTCTCCTAAGAAAACTCGCAACACGAATACAATATCCAAAATATTGAAGCACTCATTTGTACTGGTCCTGACGTTTGCATTTGAATTTAATCAAACATTTGGTCTAAAATGTGCCCATACTCGACTAGTTTATTCAAACATTTGGTTTGTACTGGTCCTGACGTTTTCATTTGAACTTTACGGTTCAGAACGTAGACCGGAAAATAATCGCATGCTCACGACTAGTCTGAGCCCTGGAGATAATCAAACACGGGCAACTGTAATTCAAAGCATAATCGCTATCTATGGCTAGGGTTGATTCATCATAAGCAAAGTTCCATAAATTTGTTCAAAACAGAACAGATGACAAGTACAATCCAAAGCCCAAAAGAGAAGGAAAAAAACACAAGAATATTTGACAAAATCCCCTAAACCAATTATGTCCAACAAGATGATATCCCTCTCAAAAGGAGAATAAAGAAAGGTATAATAAGTGAGATGAGAGTCCTCATTCTGATTCTACAAAAGAGATGATGAGAGGACAAAATAACCAGAAAGATAGAGAGTAAGTTACTATGCTGATGGCTATTTTTTGCTAGGGTGCCAAGAAGTTGATGCTGAATTATAATCTATTAAACTGAACGACAAAGACTCTCGTGCGCCCGAAAAAGGCCCAATTTGTCCTGTGATTTAAGGAAAATTCAAGATCTCAAGACTCTGTATATAACCAGATGGACACATCTCATTGCCAGTTTGCCTTTCAAGAGGCCTTTCTTGAAAATCTATTTATGAATCTTTATCATTCTCTTAAGTGCTGCCAGCCAGTATTGGCATTCGTCCCAGTCGCTGGTTGTAAGCTGAACCTGAACAACGATGATGGACACGTGGTTTGATTGCAGTATGCGGATGGATGTTAAAAAAAGTGCAAAGTATAAGAATGGGATGGATGCTTTACCTGGCATTGCAAGGCGCTCTGATAGTCACCCCTGTCGAGATAAGCACAGAGCTGAAGAAGCTTCTGAATAACGTTGTTTGATATATGTCCCTTGTTTAGACTGTCAAACAAAGAACCTATTCTCCTCGAGAGATCTTCCAATTCCTTCTTCTTTGCAGGGGCGCCTCCAAATTGTGCTGCTGTCTCATGGAATAGTCTTGTCAATGACACGATGATTGGCTTTTGCTCAGCTGCAACAATTTCAAAGGCCATAAAATAAGAAAATGTTATATAATTTAAGGCGAGTATATTGATGCTTCTAAAAAATAAGTTTACGATACCAGGGACTTTAGAAGTATCAGCAGTCTGCACTGTTGGAGGAGGAGCTGCAGGAGCAACAGCTTGTTGAGCAGGTGCGGGATGGACAGGACTTGAGGGTTGTGCAGGACTCATTCCGGGCCTGACTGCACCGACTCCGGGACCCGTCACTGGCATAAATCCCCTTCCTGCAGGGGCAGAGACAGGGCCCATACCAGAAGGCATTCTTGAGCCTGGATGGGGAACTGTCATTGGAGGAGCTACGGGTCCAGCTGAAGAAGTAACTGATGAACCAGGTACATAACCAGCATTTCCTGCTCCCTGTCACATAAGGGTAGATTATTAATAGGACCTGAAAGAATATCAGAAAAGCCGAGACAAATGCATCCATAGAGATTATACTCACCGGATATAAGTGAGATGCCAATGTAGCTGGCTGCTGATACTGATCAGCATTCTTTAACATAGGTGGGGTTGCAGGCATGAATGGCTTTACAGCAGGTTGCGAGACAACTGGTGGTGGAGCAAAGTTATGCTGAACAGGAAAGGCATAAAAAGAAACAAAATCAATGGTTATTTCAAAAGAATAACATATATAACTAAGAAAAATACTTAAATCAGATTCATAACAAAAATGTCACAAATGGAACACAAGCTGTAAAACAAAAACCCAAGTTTTTTACATTTTCACTCTTTGAGTCTTCAAATCACCAACAATAATACTTGTTCTATTTCCTCCCAATTTGCAAAGAAGAGGTGACATCAGAATATTAACAATCAGGCTCACCACAAGAACATAGAACAAACTAACAATAAGGTATCATTATAGAAGTGCTACATGTCATTGTAAGGACCATGAATTCGGTGTACCTATAATATTAGACCAGAATGTACCTTGGAGGTATTTGTGGGAAGTAAGGGTGAG
This sequence comes from Fagopyrum esculentum, assembly GCA_033239045.1. Taxonomy (NCBI): domain Eukaryota; kingdom Viridiplantae; phylum Streptophyta; class Magnoliopsida; order Caryophyllales; family Polygonaceae; genus Fagopyrum; species Fagopyrum esculentum. Next base: position 3,280,324 of record BSUD01000003.1, read on the forward strand.
AAAAGGGAATTAATTCTAAAAGAAGGCACGTGCTGATAGTGTAAACCATTTGGCTGATAGATGATAAAATGATCAAAAGTGAGTCTGTTACATCACAGTCAGATACTTGAGCCATATCATGGTAGTATAACTAAGAGTATCCTTATCCTAGAGACACTATCCAGGAAATGTCTTGCAAGGGCCTTTGTCATGGCCAGAGAGTTGCTCTCTTGGTTGGAATTTAGTTGAGTTGCTCCTAGATAAGTGTTGGGTTGTGGAGCCTGATGTACTATATCCTGCACTGCTGGTTTCAACCCATGTATTAGGCCCAGAAGATTCTATTTCTACCATTTAGTCATAGATTTGTGGGAAGCTGGGTAACCGATTCTCACGTTCTTTTCTCTCTTGATAGCACTATAACCCCAACAGGAAGTGTATGTGAGTTCATTATCTTGTGCTATTCTCGAGGATTTTGCCCTCTTGTGTTCAATTACAAAGTTCTATGTGTGTGAATCTGCCTTTTCGTGTTGAATTCCAGATTTGTGCTCCATCAGACATTTTCAGTTCATGGAAAACATAGCAACTTATTTATTAAAAACAAGTGATTTTGAATATTGCTATCAAACCAGTTTCAAAGGTTGAATATGTGTATCCAAACAAGTCATTACTTCATCATTAAGAAATATCATAAATACCTGAGGAACTTGAGGTTGTTGAGATGGAAAAAATTGGGTTGGTTGATATGGAGTCGGTGCAGCATAGTTTCTTGAATATTGTTCATAATTGTCAGAATACGAACTAGCAGGGATAGGTTGTGCCTGCATCAGTTGAGGCTGGGCCTGCATCAATTGAGGCTGGGCCTGCAGTGGTTGTGGTTGTGCCATATACTGCATTAAATCAAGGAGTTAATAAGAAGAGTAATGGTATGATTACTATTCTCACATAGAAAGGACAGCATCGCAAGGGAAATTTCCAAGTGGTGAGATGATAAGAGCAACAGACTTGGTAAGGATGTTGAGTATTTTCAGTCATTTGATAACTTTGATTAGCCGAGTCTACTGCTCCTGAATGTGCAGCTGGTGCCTCTTGGACTGAAAAGCAGAGCAACAAGTATGATATTATCAACAAAATCCACAACCAATAGATAGACGTGACCAACATGAATAAAGCATAAACCATGAACTATTTAACTCGGCAAATAAATTCACAACATACTATGCAGAGAAGAAACAATAAGATGAATGAACTTTAGACTAGAGTGTGCACTGAATCACTCTGAAATAGGTAAGCCAAAAACAAGCAGAGGACTTGATTCAAGTAACCATCAAATACAGAGGCCCGTTTCTAGTCAACTTTTTTTTTAATACATAGGATAGAACAAAGCTAAATCGGATGTGTCTGATCCTGTTTTCAGCACACGTGCGTTAAGGATACATCCAGGGACTCCAAGAAAGATAGGATCCGTCCATGGCATAAGGTACTACTAACCACCAATGAATAAACAACACATGTTATGCCATATTGATTAGTGATGTAGAGAAAAATATACTTTTCAAGTGGGCCTCAATGATATATGTGTCCTCAATTTTCTATTCAACCCATAATGGATAAGTGATGTGGAGAATAATATGAAGCTCCTATGTAGCTATTGAACTGGAAAAAAGGGTTGTTATGACACCAAACTCAAAAGCCAGGCTCAAGTCCAACTGTAGTGAACTGTAAGAAATCTGTAAGACGGAATAAAACCTGATTCTGTTGAGAAGGCAATACGATCTCTTAAAATCAAAAGCTCAGGAGATAAGTCCTCCCCCAAAAGTTTCAAGTACTCCATTGCTGTTGATAAGAGACCTTGGCTGGCCAGAATTTCGGAGTATTTCTCGAATAGTTTGCACAAGGCAGAACTGCAACGCTTTTGCCCAGAAGCAAGAACGAAAACGATTGTCTTCTCCACCAAATCCTGAGAAGAAAAAGAATGTCAATAGGTTTTATTCTTCCTGAGATATAAGTGCAAGATTTCAATTAACAATATAATGTGCTAACTGCTCACCTGAAGACAATCAGCATAAGTTTTCCCCTCAGAGTCACCAGATAGACCCCAGGACCAGATCTCCACTGTCTTGTCAATATTCCCAGCACATATATAACAAAGTGTTGCAGCTAATGTATTCCCAGCAGCCATGAGTTTTGAGGCAAGTGTATCACAAAGGCTAGTCCATTCCTCTTCTTGGGCAAACTAGGAAGTAGACAGAAAAAGAATAGAATAAGAATTAGTAAACAGTATCCTTGTAACAATTAATTTTCCAGAGGAAAAACAGAAAAATTGGACAGTAGAGATTGCAAGTTGTATCGGTGGAAGGTTTCAGGCTGAAATTAAACATGCAAGGGCAAAGTGTACTATCTGGCACTATGCACAGAAAATAACATAAGTATGTAATAAAACTTGGTATCTCCAGATAATGGTATTAATCTACCTATGTACAGAGATAGGTGCTATGGAAAGTGAAGCTACACATATACCCTTCTATATGGAGAGGGATCATCAAAGCAAAGAACCACTACATATCTCTCTAAATACGTTGGAGAAAAATATACTCTAGTGAAGCCAATCATATTTCACTAGTCTGAGAAAAAAACAGGCCAAAACAACAGGGAAGACAAACCATACCTGATGCCATGTAGAGACATCTTGTTAAGTATAATGTGATATCAGAAGACATCATATTTATTTTCCCGCATTGGAATGATTTTTTCTCTAAGAAAAAGGCCTGATTGGCATCATGTTATTGTTCATATACTTGTGCTTCTAATAAAAGAATTAATAGTCTACCCACATGTATAATTTTTTTTACTGAAGTTTGCTTTTAGCATACATCAACTTTTACAGTATAAATAAAAGAACATATATATAGTAAGAGCTTACTGTACAAAGAAGAGCGAGAGTCTCCTTCCAGTATTTAAGAGGTCTGGTATTTACAAGGGCCGTTAAGTCATGGTTAACCATAGCAGATACAACCTGCAGCAACATATGCCAACATATTCAAGTAATGCTTTTATAGTAATGAATCCAAATACAATCAAAAGATGCTCCATACGTAACATAATAAAGCATGCATGTCTATTATACCTTTAAGTAAGGTGAATTGTTCTTCTTAAGGTATTGATCACGGGTACTTTCCCACAGAGATGGTCCGCCAACATGGGCAATAACCAAAGCATCGGCTATCCGGTTTGCTGATATGCATTGGGCAACTGCTCCCTTGTAGTCTCCCACTACTAAAGCACGCTGAACAGCTTCATCAAATTCTGGATCAATACTCTCTTCCTGCACATCAGATTCTCCTTGGACATGATGATCCACAGCAGGAACGGTTTCTTCTGAAGCAAAATGATTTACTGAACTTGAAGCTGGGGTATCAGCCTTAGGACTGGGAAGATTGTTAAAGAAGTCTTCCCCATTATCGAAAGAAAAGGCAGCAGTTTCTTTGTCCTCGATTTCTTCAGCTACATTTTCCTGAACAGTTAGAGCATTTACTTGCTGAACCACATCCTCCTGGACATCAGCTCTCCCTTCATCGGGCACACTGAAACCCAAATGGGTAAGCAGTTTCGTCCGTGCTGTTCCATCATCCTCAAACATGACCTTCAGAAAACCCCATATCTCTTTGTCATCCTCCGACCTGCTTGACAAGAATAACAATAGATGCTTCAGAAAGCAGATAATGCACTACACAAGAAAATCAGCATCCTGAACAACGTACTCTGATTCCTGTTCCTTTTTTTCACACACAGTTCTCAGTGAGGCCCTTTCTCCATTTTGTATTGCCGCTTGAAATCCAGTTGAACGACTTACCAAACTGTCTTCGATGACTACATTATTATGCAGATAAACCTATCACGAATATGGAATCGTCAAATTCCGTCACAAAATCAAATAAAAAAACCCATCAAGTAGCCAAAGACCCACCTCTGAAACACCAGCGGCTCCTTGAGCACTCGTAGGAGGCAATTTGGAGTGAAATGAAACAAGCTTTCCTCCGAAGCCAAAGCACACACCAGCAGATCGTTTATACCATTTTGGAGCTCTTAGAGGTGCTGCACAGTAAGTTTTAAGTTGGCATAACTGAGGTGTATAAGCGGAAATGCTGACTCAATTTGTATAAGATCAAACACACTCAGTTCCTTGGAGAAATCAACTTAATCAAGCAGATATCGTAACCAGGCAATCAAATTTGAATCAAAATCAATGTCAAAAGAATTTTAAATGGTAGGAAAGTTAGGATCCATAAGCTCGCATACCTGCACCAAAAGCAGCTTCCTCAACCCCATATCGACTGCAAGCCTACGTTCAAGAAATGTATATGGAAGCAAGTCAAAATAACATTGTTGCTTCCCTTTATTGTAAAAGGGGAGGAAGTGGAGCATTATACATCATAAATTGGAACCTTTATCATATTTAGCAAAAACAAAATAAGAAACAATGTTGCAAACAGGATATAAGAATAAAATGCGCAAACATACCTCGATATTGTACAATCCGATTTTTCCATCAAAAGAAGATGCTGATATTACTCCCGGTATCTTTGAGTACCAATGGAGATCAAAATTCCAATTGGTGCCCTCCGGCAATTCACATACAATCTATTACATTAGGCATCCAAATAATCATCAGATGACTAATTGATATGCATCAAGAGAGTTATACAAAAAAGTAGGGGTTGTATCCAAAATTGAGAGAGAGAGAGAGAGAGAAACACCTCTCCTGATAATGTGTCCCAACAGATTGTGCGATTATCTTTGGCACACGTAAGCAAATAGGAGCTGTCAACCGGGCACCATGACATTGAAATTACTCCTGGTTTAGAGAGCACAGACAAAAAATTAAGGTATGAATTACCCTTGACATGAAACACTCTCTTAAGACAGATTTACAGTAACTGCAAATTCTATAGCAAGAAACACATTTGAACTGACAATTAATTTTACAAATTGTTGAGTTTAGAGGAAGGTGCATTAGCAAACAACAACTGAAAATTCTAAAGAGAGATTTACAGCACTAATTATATTACAAACACTCTTTTTTCATCCAGGCAGCATCCAACACATTTGAACTGACAATTAATTTTACAAGCTGCAGACTCCAAATATTTAAAGGTCAGACTTTGTGCTGCACGCCCAGCTAAGGGTGTTTCAGTGCACCACCTTATGAATCACACAAGTTGATTTTTATCAGGCCGGGTTACTACTATTAGACCCTATCAAATTAGCCAATAATCAAGAGCCTCAAAAGATTGATACCATAGGGAATAACTCATAAAAAAACAAAGGGGGGTACCATACACACAAACTTCAGTATGACTGCAAGGCTGTACTACTTTAAATATGCAGGGTATGTTTGGTTGAATAAAAACACACAAAAAAGTGTGCATCTAGTTGGCTCCTTTATGCAATTCAACAAGAAAAGAGTCAACGGAAAAGAGGGTTGATTAATTATGATTGATGAACAAAAACGCACAGAAAGTGTGCATCTAGTTGACTCCTGTGTGCAATTCAACACTACAAATCCACCTATATTAGTTGCTTTCGCTTTGGTTATAGACATAAAAGGTCGTTTAGATTGTAACTTTTATCTTAGTAGAATACTCAAATGGATATTTTCTGTAGCATACCTTTATCAAAATAAAGTTGGAAGGAAAATGTACATCGATAAAGCTAGATTAGATACCTTTACTGTGTCCAACAAATTCTTTTACAGGTGACATAGTATTCCTCATGTCCCATAGCTGGCATACAAACATGGAATATAATCATCAAACCAAACAAACACATATCCAGCATTCCAGATAGTATAACAAAATAAAACTTACCCTCAATATAGGAGAATTATCGTCATCAGAGGCAATAACGAGTTGAGTTGCTAAATCAGGATTCCACTGCAAAACAGAGCATCGCCTTCTATTTGGTTCCTGCAAACTGTCATTACCCAAACTTTGTCAGGCATCACATCGGTTGATTGTTGAGTGCACAATATGAATCAAAATACCTTATAACTGGCTTCTGCTTCTTCAGATCCCACACCACTGGAATGGGTGCAGATGTTAGTGATGTCAGTAAATTTAACATAAAGTTATATATTGAGATACTAAAAGTCTCACATACCCACTGTCCCATTGTATGAAGCAGAAGCTAAAATGTGTTGGACCTTGCTGTTCCAAGATACGTATGATATTTCACCCTGAGCAGCAGAACCACTACCCTGCATAACAAATCCACGGAAAATGTGAACAAAGCAAGAAGGGTGAGGTACGAAGAGCAAATGCAATAAGTACTAGATAAGAAGCATCTTCACATTCTAGTATAACTAACAAAGTAACAAGGACATATCTCAATCACAATATGAAACAAAGAATTTATCAAGTTTGAAATATTCAGTGTCAGATGCAGGCGCAAAATTTACTACAAGCCTGCTATATCTACAGTAATGTCCTTGTTATAATTTCTTACAAAGTTAGGAGCTTTTATAACTATTTTACCTCCTCCAATGCTATCACTCTTGTACATTCTATTAATAGAAGCTATGTTGTTTTCGACTTTTTGTATAGTAACCCAACCACAATATTTTGGGATGAAGAGGGAGGGAGTAGCTACTATCAAACTGCTAGTTTGGACTCTCTTTCTATTTTCTATTATACCCTGATGGACAAGAAATAACTGGCAGCAGCAATCTAACAATAGGTACAAGCACTCGTCATATTCCTAAGGAATTAGGTAATCAAAATCCTATAACTGATTTTACTTTATTCGAAATAAGAAAATTGGTTGTAGTTTACTGTCCTAAGTATTCAGCTTCTCCAAGAGGATGAAAGCATACATCAAACAAAAATCTGAGAAAAGCGTTCAAAAGATGTGAGTCAAGACTTGGCAGTTACAGCTGAACATACAGAAGCTTTAGTGTGCAAGAATGCATACCCTAAGAGGGGGGAAGTGTGAAGGCTCAGCTGGTTTATCCAAATCCCAAATGCAGATTTCACCATCGTCAGCCCCAGAAGCGAGCATATGTGGAGTATGGGAATTGAACTCCAGACCGCGCACCTAAAATCCATAGATATGTAAGAGGATATGTTGGTGCAGTGAATTATGCAGGATAAAATTAACGATTCAGAAGTTTGAAAAGTCACAAACTTACAGGCCCTTTATGCCTTGAAAGTTGTCCAACAAGAGGATCGGCACTTGATTCTGACCTGAAAAACCAAAGAGAAACTCAGCTAGATTTATGCACTAAAATTTACTTGCTTTTCAATGCTACCTGAGACATGTCTATTATAATAAGTAGACTTTTTCACTGATAAAAACAGCCAACCACATGTACAACACGCGTTAACCTCCGGAGAATGTGTTCATACTATTTGTGAAATATTACTTCTAATTGAAACCAAAGAAGAGCTTAAATATGACTTTTCCGAACACTGAGACAGATGACAGCTTTTGCTATATCACCGCACAAAATGAACAGAAACTTCAAGAGCATGGAAATAATAGTAGACAAAGAATTCAGAATGTAAACTCTTCCACCTTATAAAGGCAAAAGCTAAAGCACATCTTCATAGCAAAAACACCATTTTTGTTCTTCTTTATTCATTATGAAGGCATAGCATCTAAAAAACTACTTGTAGTGTCAATATCTATCCTACTAGAATGAGTAACGGAACATTACAGGACGGAAAAGACAACATGATTAAAGGAGCCAACAAAAATAAATTAAGTTGTTAGATCATGTGCAACAAAAACACCTTGACTTCTACAATTTTTCAACTGGCCTCTCCACTCTTCTACAGGTAAATTTAATTGTCAATAGATTAGGGCAAACAAGATAATGGTGGGTTAAAGGGAGAGCAGAACAAACAATAGGCAGGGAGACAAGAAAAAGGAAGCATTACAGGAATTGACAGAGCCATCACATGCATAGGATAGGACAATCAAGTGACAACAATATGCCGCACAGAAAATGCATGTTCAAAGCCTACATCATAGAATCCTCTCCATGTCACACTTGAAAAGATATAATTAGAACATAAACAACGGGAAGCTAAAAATTGAGTTCGATGGCGTTGTTGACTATATATTGTTTGAACAAACGAAAATTCATTCGATATCTGAATATAGATAAGAATCCTACAACAAAGCATTATGTTATTGAGTCAAACCAACAAATCAGAACCTTTAGTGATAGAAATTTTGACGATAAACAATCTAGGATAAAAACTTTCCTACGACTCACATGCTACACTAACACCGTGTAATGCGGATAATTGGGAGTAAATCACATCAATAATCAAAGTTAACTTTAAAATGCTTAAAATCGCTTAAGCCATATAACTACAACTGATAGATCGGTCAATCCAATCAAAATCCAGATCAGAAACGTGAAGTCACTACATCAACAATCAGTAGTTTCCTCGAAATGATCCAGCATCTACATTGTCTTACACAGATGAATCCAAAACACAAACTGAAACTTACAAAACCAAGTCGAAATTAGGGGAAAGAGAGTACCCAATCATAGCAAGAGGGTTCCAGAGACTGATAGTTCCATCAATTAGACCACCAGCAATGAGTCCATGGCTGAATTCCTCCGAATTAGATCCGCTTTTACCCCAAGACAACCGATTAAAACGCTCTGAGCTCGTAGCCTGTCCAACAAGAGGAAGTTCCTTGTCATCGGACTGGAAATCGAGCTTGAAGATCTCGACAGACGCCGAAGTGCTGAACGTCAGATCCACCGCTCCGGCCATCGTTCCCGCCGCCAAGTATGGCGCGTCCGGTGACAGCGCCACCGAAGCCGATCTGTTGACACTCTTTACACACGCCATGGATTACCAGATCTGAAAGAATTGATCTGGCAAGGGTTTGCAGGTTTTTTTGGGGGAATAGGTTAAGGCTTTGCAGATTGATCTAACTAAGAATCACGAAGTCGCAATTTGGTGAAAATAAGGAGAGGAGAAATAGATCGGAAATATATATGGAAATGGGAAGAGAGATATTGCATAAGTATTTCATTGGCTGAATGGCCCGAATGATGTGATAAATTGATACATTTTTTAGTGAGAAAAGAAGGAAAAAAGATGTAAATTCAAGTTTTCTTTTAGTTTTTTGAAAATATCGATCCACTGAAAAATTAGTGCTATGCAATGAAAATATTATGTTAATATGCAAAAAATTAGTGTAATTATAAATTTTAATAGATATATAATTTTTTAAAATTTATTAAAAAAAAATAATGTTACATAATAATTTTAATTAATTAATTAATTTATAAAAAAAATAATATTTTATTATTAAATTAATTATAATTTTAGAAAATAATAAAAATATACTAAATTAGACAATATTATTTAAAGTTAATGTAGGATATAATTTATAAACATTAAAATAGAGAACATTTAAAAAGTTCAACTACAACATTATTTTAGGCAGTTTAAATAATATATTTTAAAACAAAGAAGATGTAATAATCAAACTATAATAATTTATACATTTGTTAAGTTGTTATTTCCTTATTAATATGAGAACTATATATTTATATGTTAATTGTCTATATTGATGATTTAATATATACAAATATATATCGATATATAAATAGATTTTATTACACTAATTTGAAGTATGGAAACTATATATATATATTCTTTTTTTTAAAAAAAAAAATAAGCAAAATTCTAAGAAAATGGCATGTGGCATATTATATTTAAGGAAGAACCGCATTAAAGAAAATGATTTATAGAATATAAATTGGAAAAGTATGATGAAGAGGGGAAAAATTAGTTTCCAAAAATAATAAACTCGTTTCAAATAAAAAATTAAGGGAGAAACACACTGCATATAAAGTCGCACGGAATTCAGTTTTTTATATTGATTAAAGTTGTTTTACAAAAAAAAGACATGGGTCGGAAACCTAAACCGGCTAGACTCAAACCGCCGGTTTAGGTTTAACCTAAACCGACTAGACTCAAACTGCCGGTTTAGGTTTAACCTAAACCGGCGGTTTAGCCGGTTTGTAAAAAAAAAAAAGAATAAATAATAAAAAATTGAAAGTAGACCAAACCAGCCCAAACCGGCGGTTAACCGTCGGTTTGGTTCACTAAACCGGCCGGTTTGGGCCAATAAAAAATTTTTTACCTAAACCTCTAACATACGGTTTGGCCAAACCGGTAAACCTAAACCGCCGGTTTGGCGGTTTGGTTCAAACCGGACCCATGTCTAATAAAAAGTAATGGTCATAAAAAGACTAGGTGTTTGTTTGAAGGAATAAGTTTTTCTAATAGTTTAAAAGCCTTTAGGTAGTTTGAATCTTTATTATATGATTTTTGGAAGAATTTGAATGCAAACTATGATAACCTAATTGATTTTTTTGTTTTTTTGATATGTGAAGAGTTGTGGATGTATCATGTATAATTAAAGAAAAGAGACAAGTTGGAAACAAATCAATAAGGTGGAACATAAGAAATCACCAAACCTCAAAAAAAAATCCTAAAGCGCACTTCTCTGTTACAAGAACTAAAACTCATGGGCCAAATCTGTCTGACCAAGAAATCCCTAGGCGATGATCCGCCACCTTTTCGGATGCACAAGCGTTGCCTCGAATCCAGCTTTGTGAGGATTTTCTGGTGGTTGGAAGACTCTCATAAAGCCAATCTCACTGTCAATCGGGTCTTTGAGACCAAGTCAATCCCTTGTAAAGGTTGTAGTTACCGACGTCGATCTACATGCTTTCACCATTCTAAGGTGTCGATATGTTTTGACAAAGGTGTGTCTTGGCCAATACCTTCTCATTATGCAAGAGAAAGAGAGGTCTATCATATTCCGTTTGCAGATCTTGCATGCTCATTCGAAGAAACCAAAGCAAGGTTGAGAAGGGGAGCTGTTCCATCTTTGTTCGCCGGCTTCCGGGACTTTTTTTGCTTCCGGGATGGGTGCAGCAAAAGAGAAGGGCTTTGGCGGCCTATGTTTGCTTCTTATCCTCCTTCATGGCTTTGAGTTGTGAGTTCTTTGGTTGTTCATTTAAATTTGTTTCTCTTATCACCTTGTTGTCTTGTATCTCATTAGAATATGTTTTTTGAAGTATTTGTCTTTGGACTTTAAAATTTCTAATTGGTTTAGATATGTTTTTGGTGGTTTTGACTTTTTCCATCATTTACTAAAAAGTCTAGTTGGAATACAACCTATTTTCCCAAAAGTTACCAAATTACTTGGATATGAATGCTTATGTATAGGTTCTAACAACCTACTCATCTACCCAGTGTTTACTCAAACTAACAAATTTAATCAAACTTTGAACAAGCTATATCGTTAACCATCTTATGTATTAAGACTCCTTCATGTTATATCGACAAGGGTTTGATCAACCTGACCATTGGCTCACAACTTACTCAAACAAACAAAAGCATTTTTTTTTCTTTGAACAAATAACCCACAATTTCACATAATTTTAATCTAGAATTATTATATGCGCACAATATTTATTTCTACGGTTCACTCAGGATAAGGGTGTGCAATCTATGAAACTCAAACGCTTGGTTACCTTGTGCTACAATTGGTTATTCTGTCATGCGTTTTGGCGTTGTCTTTGGCAATTGACCGAACGATTCAACAAGCGTAAAACAAACAAATGTAAAACAAAAGCCTAGACCAAACTTAACAAAAAAAAACTTTAAAACGAGTCTTACAGATCAATTAGTTTGGAATACTACGGGCTTTGATAACATAAAAATAGCAAGAGAAATCAAAACAAAATTAAGGTTCACCAAAAATTCAAGGTTTCTCTTTCTGTTTTGAGATGTTTTGGTTCCCACCAGATAAGGTCAAGATTTCGATCTAAACTGATACCCACCCGATAATGAACATCATTCGCTCTCATAAAAGTCTACAAATTTATCACGGAAAAATAACCTACTTTATCAAACTTCGTTTATTATGAACTTAATAATAGGCTCACAACCTACCCAATCAAACATGCATGACGTGTCCAACCCAATTAACAAACCAATCATCCTAACAAAGCCCAATATCACAAAATAAGTTTACCCATGCTTTATGATACAAGAAAGGGAAATAAAGTACAATACTAATGAAAATAAAATTTACGGTTACCAATTTGTTATTCAACCCTCTAATAACAATTTACTCCTTACAAATCGTTAATCTTTAAACCATCAACACGTTTATATATCATGATACCCGTGTTCAGTAGTTCATCTTCCGAGGTTTGATGTCTTTTGGTGGCAGTTCGAGCATTGATCGAGAAGGGAGTGTGAATTTGCGATCGACTCTAGAAATCTTTGTTGTTGTCCAAATTTGAGGTGTCCACAATTGTTATCATGCTTCCTACTTGTGTACTTCCTTCAAAGATGAAAGTTTATGCTCGTTACCTCTTGTTGGTTGGATCATCTTGCGTTCCCTTGAAGATTTTATTGCCTCCGTGCTATTTTTGATGTATTTTTGTGTATTTATTTTCTCATTTGTTGTGTGACCCTTCATGACGGTTGGTCGTATGCGGATCCTTAATTTTGATCTTTTCGATCCACTAAACGGCGCGTCATCTAATGGTTTGATCCGCTTTCCGTTTTCAAAAAAAAAAAATGAACATTCGAGATATTTGAGGGAATACATTTCAAAAAAATAAAAATTAATGAAATAACTACCAAAAATATTTCTCAAATAGGTACAAAAAATTAATCGGATCTACCAAATAATCTACTAAAATGGTTTTAATTATTGAACTTATCTTGATCTCTGGTAGTTGGTGATTTTTTTTATAAAACCGTAAAAACGTCACCAGAAATAGTCATGGTTATCATAAGATATTGTGCTATGTACTTCATAAATTATTTTTTAAATAGCAATAAATTAACTGCATAAATTATTCATAAATATAATTTATTGGGATATATTTTATACCAAAATGGTAATGTAGGTATGTATTGTTATATCTTTGGTTTATTTGTCTATGTAGTAGTTTTGGTTTCACTTAATTTCAAAAATTATATAAATGAAATTTGTTGACATTGTGTTGTAACTATTGTTGAATGTATATAATTGTAACGTCAATAAAACAATTTTAAATTATGTCTTACTTGTATATATCATAAATCGTGTATTTTTTTCTTAATAAATGATAAATAAATAGTACACTCCAATATGTTAAGTTTTTTGGTACGCCATTATTATATTTTAGTTTATTGTTGAACTTGTAACCACTAAAATTTTAATAACGCATGATGTCACTAGACTAATGATTACATGGTTGAGCCCACTAGTTAGCCCGATGACCAAAATCAATTATAAGATCTTGTAACAAAAAGCACGACAAAAGTTGCAAACATCCAACATGTGCATTTGAAAACAATTTACAAAGTTATTGTCATGTATGCAATAGCATAACAACATAACGACAAAGACTTCACACTAACAACTTTTAACCTACACTTATCAACAAACTTACAACGTCGTGCGTTCATGCGAGCGTAAACATCCCCAATATGCGGTTTATCTAACCACACAACAATTCTCAAACTCACCAACCTAAGGCAGACACTATATCAACTGACATCTAATTACATCCAAAGTTCTTGTAGTGTACGATAACGTAAAAACAGTTCAATACACACCGCTAGCTATCAAACCTTAAGTTACCGTCGAGGGATCTCAAACAACACATGATCATGTATACAATTTATTAGAGTATATTGGCCATATATTGAGTTTGTCCCTTAATTGTTAATTTACTGTTTTGTCCCTTTATATTTGTCTTTATAAACGATACTTGGTCAATGTATCACGCCAATCTACAAGCGCCTTAGAGCGGACTCTACCAGCGTGTTGGTGTCTCAAACATAGCAAATCAAAGACCAAAGAAGGGAGGGGGTTCATCAATTTCTCATTTCATCTCTTCGTATCAACTCCCTATGGCTTTAATCTATCTGCAACCTAGGACCCAATTTACCCTAGGACGCTAATCTACTTGCGTTTTAGGGTCCGACCTACCCTAGAACGTTAATCAACATGCGTCTTAGGGCCCGACAATAAAAGCGAGGATTTTCGAATCCTAAATAATAATGATTAAGAGTGCGAATTAAACCTAATCATTGATAGTAATATTGGGTTAACTTGTGAACGGGGTGGAATTGACGAGCATGGATCCCACTTTTGTGTTTCTATATTACAATTGTCCTTGTGGAAAAATTGTTATTTTTTCGTTTGGGGAATAATTTGTGCCCTCCGGTGTTATTTGGAGCATTTGAGAGCTCCAATAATAAAATTGTAGTCGAGATAAATGATCATGACATCGAATGTGTCTATATGTGAAGTAACAAGAAAAGGCAAAACATCCAAAATAATCGCTATTTTGTTTTTTAACGGCTAATAAAAACGGCTTAAAAATGCGCGTTTTACGAGAAAGTTGCGGAATAATTATTCACACAATATTCCAGATTTATTATTTATTATTCCAATTTTGAAAAGTTTGGAGAAGGGGCTCAAACCGCCTTTGGTTCGGCAAATGGATAATTATCGATTTTGTTAAAGGATAATTATCGTCTTCGTTGTAAATAACAGAACTTCATTTATTAATTCATTATCTTTCACATTTTCTCGTAAACGCTCTCATTTATCTAAACCTTCAAATTCAAATCTACTCTCATTCGTAATCTGATTTCAAATCCGTTTGAGTTTTCGGATTTCCCTCTTAGTTCTCTTCATTTTCATATTGACTTTCCACATTTCCGACGAGGTTGAGGTCAGATCGATCATATTCATCACGTGCCCGGTTCCGTCGCTTAGATTCCGGTGAATTCCGTGGTGTCTAAGCGTAGCCTACGTCGTTGTGATTCCGAATCTTCTTTTGGTGTGTCAATCGGGTTAGTAACAAATAAGTTATCAGTTTATTCGTTTTCCGTATTGCGATTTGACCTAAATTGACCTCAGACTTGTGATGCGGGAGCATCCCGGTTGCCATCAGATTACCAAGAAGACTTGCAACAAGAGCACAAACTAAGAAAATGGTTCAAAAGGCAGTTGAAAAATGCACATGTTAGAAAACAATGTACTTAAAATAAGAGTAGTAAAAGAAGAACCATCACTATCCTACAAATCCAACCATCCAACAAAACAAGCATGCAAGAGACATGCATTGACGTAGATGATGAAGGAATACCACACGAAGATAGCGTCCAAACAAGACCAGAAGGCCTAGCCTGTTTGTGCAAAAAATTGACTATGAAACCAGTCCAAGAACCCAACTTACGGTCCTATTTACATGTTACAACCCATGGCATAAGAAAATGTCATTTTCTTATGGACTAATTTTATGGGTCAGGAAATTATTTTCAGCTCAAGTCTATTTTATTTTATAATAAAATTAAGTATTCTTATAGAGAAGTTTAATGATAGATCTTATCTTCTTAAAAGAAAGATTGTATTCTATAATCTAGAAAATCTAATCTTTTTAGAAGATGGATTTTAAGGGCGTGAAAATTATATTGAACACGGAGAATACCGTCGGTATATAGTAGGGAAAATACCACAATGTAGATTATGAACGTCCGCGGTATTTACCCTGTAAGCAAATATAACGATCACCGATAACGCGAATCTAATCCACGGTATATTGCCTCAAATATCCGCGATATTTGCCCTGTTTTGTAGCACTCCATGCACTTTATAGACAAATTTTATGATTGAATAATAGCATTAAGTTACTATGTTCGTTTTCACCCGTTTCGGGGTTAAAACCAAACTTACCTTAAAAGTATAGCAAATATAACTTACTAAGGACGCATTTAATATGCATTCAAATGCGTCAAAATAAGAAAGCGAATTGAAATTAAAAACGGCGTTATCCATTTTTTTTGGTAATGAAGACGGGGAGCTTTAGGGGCTCGCCCATATTATTGCAAAAACCGTAGAAAGCTAACAAATGACAAGCCGTTGGGTCGCTACTCCTCTGGCATCGTTCTTTAAAATATGAATGACAGAATTAGGTTGTTGCGAGAGAGTAAAATAACCTAACGGGTAAGTATGGGCTAGGGAGGCTAGATGATCTGCAACCGCATTAGCCTCTCTAAAGATGTGCCGGAATTGAATGTGCCAATCCCTACTAAGGAAGTCTTGGCAGCGAACCACAAGACTAAATAACGGGTGTGAAGGTGAAATCTTCTGATTAATTAGCTTGACAATGAGCTCCGAGTCGATCTCCACAATGACTCTTTGGAAGCCACTAGTCCAAGCCAAGTAAAGGCCAGCCGCGAGAGCCCACAACTCAGCCATGGGAACCGTGCATGGACCAATGTTCATTACGAATCCAGTCCGCCATTGGCCATTCGCATCTCTTATGACCCCTCCAGCAGAAGCCTGAGCAACCTCCCGACGGACAGAACCATCCGTATTAAGCTTGAACCAGGGGATCTGAGGACAGGACCACACCACCTCAACCGGCTTGACCACCCTCTGCGAGGCGACCTTCTTCCTAAGAAATGCAGCGGTAAACCCATTCACGTAAGTGACAATAAAGGACACACGAAATTGAGGCAGGTTGACATTATTAAACACTGCATTATTTCTCCACTTCCAACACCACCAGAGGCAAGCCACAAATCAAGGGGCCCAGGGTAGCTGATCATCGATGTAGTCCGTACGAGAAAGATTCGTAACCAACCAATCCGTAATCGGGGTCCCAAAGAAATCGTCCGTCTGCTCTTCCGACAAAAAATTCTCCCAAAGTAGCATAACCTTAGGACAATCTCTTAACAAATGAATGACAGACTCGGGCTCAGTCAAACATAGGGGGCATGTAGGATCAGAACACAAGTGCCTTCGATGCCTCTCAAAATTGGTTAGTAGTTTACCATGAGCAACAGTCCAAAGGAAGGTCTTGAGTCTCTGAGGGACAGCCAACCTCCAAATGATCCTAAACAGGGGTGAAACAAGGACCTCCTGACGTGGGCGGGTCACCAAAGCCCTATAGGCCGACGCAGTAGAAAACAAACCATTAGCAGACAGATCCCACGAGACGCAATCCTCCACGACACCCTCAGGACGAATCTGGACGGAGGCGAGAGAGAGAAGGCGACCAGGAGGGAGAAAAGGGGAAATACGTGACCAGCACCAGCCCTCCCCAGCGACCCAAAGATCCGATACCTTAACCGTGCGCTCATCTTGCGGAAGAGAAGGGTTGGCATCCAAAATCAGGGGCCGACTGTCGCACCAATGATCCAACCAGAACCGAACCCGAAGCCCGTTTAACGGAACCCATCTGATGCCCAAGCTTAACACGTTGACCTTAGCCCAAATAATCCCTCGGATAATATAAGAGCCATGCCGAACCCTTTCGCAGTCAAAAAAACTCGCGAAATCACAAAGCGAATACTTCGATAAGACGAGATCAGCCCAAGGGGTACCAGATGAATGCACCAGCCTCCAAGCTAGCTTATCCAAAGCCGCAGCATTAGCGTCAGAAGCAGTGCGGATACCCAACCCACCGAGCTCAGTGGGCAAACAAACCTCCTTCCACACTACTAAATGCAGCTTATTGCGAGCATCCGTCCCAGACCACAAAAACCGTCGGCAGACCCTATCAATTTCCTCACAAACTGAAACCGGAAGCTTCACCACTCTCATGACATAGGCCGGGAAGGAGCACAAAACGGATTTGACGAGAGTGAGGCGCCCTACAAAGCTCAAAAGTCTACCCTTCCAATTGGCGAGCCTGCTCTTAGTTTTTTCAACTAGGAAACGAAAATCCTCGTTTTTCATTCTAGTATGTAAGATAGGGAACCCGAGATATTTTCCGAAGCAATCAACAATGGGAATACCAGCATGATGTTGAATGGTTTCACGCAAATGCAGATCAATATGAGGCGTAACCATAATCTGAGACTTAAGTGAGTTCACTTTAAGCCCAGAAAAATCACAAAATAGCTTCAAACACTTGACGATCACGTCGATACATTCCTCAGAGGCCTCCGAGAACAAAACTATATCGTCGGCAAAGAAAACGTGCGAAATAGCGGGACAACCCCTCTTGATACGAACAGGTTTCCATATTCCCAACTCAACAAGGTGTTGAATATAATGGCCGAGCCGCTCAAGAGCAAGGCAAAAAGATACGGTGAAATAGGATCTCCCTGCCTGACCCCCCTAGCCGGAATAAAACTGTTTGATAATTCCCCATTCCAGAGCACTTCCATCGAAGAAGAGCGGATACAAGCAGAGACATACCTCTGCCAAATATCAGGTAAACCACTGAACGCGACTGTCTCTTCAATAAAATCCCATGAGAGTCTATCGTAGGCCTTCTCAAGATCAATTTTCAGAACCATCCATTTCTTGCCGGACTTCTTCCGGACTAATGAGTGAATCATTTCCTGAACAAGCACGACGTTATCCTCAATCATACGATCCGGGATGAAACTGCTTTGAAACGGGCTTATAAGGGATTCCATGATCGGTTGGAGACGAGAAACCATGAGCTTGGTTATTAATTTATAACTTACGTTACATAGTCCGATCGGTCTAAACTTCGACATATGATCAACGGAATCAGTTTTCGGAATCAGTGAGATGACCGTACTATTGACGCCCTCGGGAAGTACAGCCGAATCGAAGAAAGCACGGACAAAACGAATCAAATCAGTACCCACAGAATCCCAAGTGGACTTATAGAAAACTGCACTGAAACCGTCCTTCCCCGGAGCCTTCAACGAGCCCATAGAGAAAAGACAATCTTTGATTTCCTTGTCGGTGAAAGGCCTGCAGAGAGCCTCACAAGATTCTACAGATAAAGAAGGAAAATTTGCATAGAAGGTACCAGTGGGCGTCTCACTACCAGGCTGAACAGAGAAAAGCGACTTGAAAAATTGAATGGCAACACAACACAACTCTTTCTGGTTGGAGATCCATACGCCATCTTCATTCATAATACAGTCCACTCTATTACGCCTTCGCCTAACCATAGTAGCCAAGTGAAAGAAAGAAGTGTTCCTATCACCGTCAGTAAGGAACTTTTCGCGCGACTTCTGTAGCCAAAGCGTTTCTTCTTGATCAAGAATGGCATCGAATTCAGATTGAAGTTGTGTATGCAGTTCGATCAGACCCGAAGAAAGATTGGACTCAATCTCTTTCTGAACTTCAGCAAGTCTTTTGAACACCATATTCTTACGAATTTCAATTCTCCCAAAAACCTCCTTGTTCCATCTCAATAATCTTTGACGTACAACCGAGAGTGCTCGAGTAAGTTCATTATCAGAAGAGCAGTCCCAAGCAGAACCAACCACAACACTAAACTCAGGGTGAAGAGTCCACGCAGCCTCAAAACGGAAGGGACGTCGAGACTTATCGATCACCCGGCTTGGACAAAACTGTAGAAGTAGAGGGTTATGGTCGGAAGAAAGAGCGGGTAAATAACGTACCGTAGCTTCCGGCCAGCGCACCCTAGCCGTTTCATTCATAAAAACCCGATCAAGCCTCTTTGATATTCTGCAGTCAGCAGAGCGCCCACGATTCCAGGTAAACGCAGGGCCACTAAATCCCATATCCACAAGACAAGCGGTATCCACCCAGTCCTGAAACACTGACGAATCAGGCGATAAGGAGTGGGATACACCGCCAACATCGCAGGAGTGAAGTACACAATTAAAATCTCCGCCCACCAAAACCGGACCAGTACAGTTATGAACATTTTCCAATAACGCATTCCACCCCAAAGCACGCCTGGAAGGAGTGGGCGGATTATAAACTGCAAAAAGATTCACCCAGCAGTTATCCATTTCAACCTTAATATGTAAGAAGTTTATTTGTTT
This sequence comes from Fagopyrum esculentum, assembly GCA_033239045.1. Classification (NCBI taxonomy): domain Eukaryota; kingdom Viridiplantae; phylum Streptophyta; class Magnoliopsida; order Caryophyllales; family Polygonaceae; genus Fagopyrum; species Fagopyrum esculentum. The sequence continues at coordinate 3,300,150 of BSUD01000003.1, forward strand.
GGAAACAATGGAGACTTTTAGGTCCCGAGAGTTCCACAAAACCCAAATACCTCCCTCGAAACCAATTGCTTCGACTCTTGCAAAGTCAGAAAATCTTGATCTCAAACAAACATTCTCAGCAGTATCCCCTGATATCTTAGTTTCAAATAAGAATAATAGATTAACTCTGTGACGGTTTAACATATAGCTGAGGGCCTTGCGGAACCGTCGATTACCCGCCCCCCTGCAATTCCAGAAAAGTGTATTCATTTGGAACCAGTGTCCATGACTGACTCCGGTGCCAAATGAATGTTAACAACGGTCTGCCTCTCTCCCATGGTGATATCCGGAGGCTCTGTAGATGTGGGCATAATGACGGAGGGAGGGGGAGTTGAATCCACCTCCATCTCCGGGGATTCATTACTGAAGGAGGGGCTATTTGAGTGAGGAATGAGTCGGGGAGTGGGTTCCGACGGACTAACCCTAGGAGTAGTAAGGGAGGGGGGAATTAACTATACCTCACTACCACTTGCAGAATCTGTGGGCCCACCGTTCCCTATTCGGCCAACTACTTTCGCCCTTTTAGGGTTTTTCTGTTGATCACTAGGGTTTTTTGAATATGGAATGACAGGTGTTGCCTCCTGAGTAACCGATTGTTTTTCCTTATTAATGGTGTCCTTAGCCATCATTGGCGCATTTAACTCCTTAGAAACCGTCACATTAATGACAGGTGTAACCGTTTTATTTGTAACTGCCTCAGGCATAATTGGAGCAATCAATGGGGCCGAATTAACGGGCACAATCACCGTAGCAGCGATCTCCGAAGATGGACCGTCAGGTTCTCTGCCGGCAAGAACTTCGAACCTGTTAGCAGAGGCCCGAACGGGATTAGCCTGGTTATCGGGAGTGGGTTTCTGGTGTCTCCGTGGCTTCCTGACGACAGACATCCAGGGTCCAAGAAAGCCGCCTTCGATAGGAGTCGGGGAACTAGATTCCCCAGTGACAGCGTTATGACCCTCACTTACTACCGCCTGAATACTGCTTGACGGATCAGACTGAACCGTGCTAGGTGTAGACTGCAGAAGGGGGCATCTTTCAGCTCCATGCCCATATAACCCACATCGATGGCAAATTGAATTCAATCCTTCATAAACCACATGTACACGGTTGTCTCCTATCAGAATCGTACCGATCAACGGTTTGTCCAACTCGACTTCAACGCAAACTCTTGCGAATTTTCCTCTCGTCGCATACAGGGTGTTAAGGTCCACTTTCAGCGGTGTTCCAAGAGCAGAGGCTAATCCATACAACACCGCTTCATCATAGAGTTGCATGGGAAGATCCGATAACCTAGCCCAAGCGAAGATAGACCTAAGTGTATCATTGTATGGATTAAACTCAGCAGACCATGGTCGAACAGTTATGTAATGACCGAAAATCTCCCACGGTCCATCGGTAAGAGCTTTAAGGAAATCATCTTCATTACAAACCGAACAGCATAATAACCATTGGGAAGGTCCAATATAGTCATTGTCCCACTAGGTCTCCATACTTGATACAAGCGTCGTTCGAGCAGACGAAAAGCCACATTTCGCCCCAATACCTTAATGATGACGGCCATCTTCCACTTCTCTGCCAACGACTCAATCACATCAGAGTCGATGTCAGCGACAGCTAAACCACGGGCACCTTCTGGTAAGATATACGTATACGCCGAGACTCAATAAGGGAGTCGCAGCATAGCGGAGCAGCAGTTTGTTGAATCCCCCCAACAACAGCGGCATAGGATTTGCCTTCTGGTGGTTTCTCAGGTTTATCAGGAGGGGCAGGAGGTGGGTTGGGATTTGCAGGAGATTCCAACGGCGGAGGAGGAGGGAGGGGGGAAGACATCAGAGCGTTTTCAATACTTTTGGCCTTAAACGCCTTAAACGCTTAGGAATATAAACGGCGTTATCCATATTATTGAATAGTCTAAGTATCAAGGTGGCTTCAAACTTTGGGTTCATATGACACAAAATTTTGGTATTGAACTTAACTTAAACTCGTGCATTCATGTTTTTTTTTTTGTAAAATCGAACACTCGTTCAGCTAAATTCTATACCTTTCGCTAATTCCATGCGAACCAATACTATATATGACTCATTCAGATGTTTCGCTAACGCCATGCGAACCAATAATATATATCTCATTCAGATGCCGATTTCTCGTTCCAATGCCCATCTGTATACCTTTCGCTTTTCACGCGAACCGTTGCCGATTTCTCGTTCCAATGCCAATCTGTATACCTTTCGCGAACCAATACCAATCGCTAATTCCGCATGAATCACGCCAAACGAGCCCGGTCGATTTCAATACCCATGACTAATTCCACCCGAATTGTACCAAACAGGGTCGAATAGTAACACCTTCATCATTTGGATCCACAAGCATAAAGGCGATCACAAGAGAAGGCGGCACGGTTGTGAAGGGGGCCTAGTGGAGGAATGCAACAACACAAAAGCAATGCAAGCTTCATCAATAAGGAAAGACTTCTACTTTAGATACCCAAAAAAGCAATTTCCAAAACAAAATATTCAAATGTAACATAAAGCACGTTAAAAGTCCCATATAGCTAAAATATTTCAACTCAAGTCACCACAAAATCACATACATATGAAAATATAACTAAAACCAGTAAGCTAGCTAGTTAGCTACGGGCGTCGCGCCGCAACGAGTGTGATCACTTTCACTAGCTTCTTCGCCGGCTGGCCGATGATGAGTATCACGGTGAAGCTCAACGGGTGGGTTATGGCGGTCTTGAGGAAGCTTGATCTGGGTGACAGAATCGGAGGGGACGAGAGTTATATTCTCGCAGTTGCAAATCTCGATCATGAACCCGTCCGGATCGTTGAAGAACAGTTGGTCGATCGCCGTGTTGTTCTCGTCGTCCTGTACCGTTCTTTTCTTGTACTTCACTCCGTTCTCCTTTAACCTCCTTTCCATGGCCTCCATGTCCTCGCACTACGTACAATTATAGCATTGCACATGCATTCACTTGTAAGTTGAAATTCAACAACTAAAATATCACGTTTTGCGCACTATAAGTTGCGTATAACACCTTAAACAAGTGTCACATATATTTTACTTTCTTGTAGGGTCCATATACAAATTAAGAAAATTTCTAATAGTATCCTCGTACTATAGAGTTCACAGATTAAGGGCCCGTTTGATTTTGACTTCGGAACGAAACCGGAATGAAAACGAATTTAGTCCATATGATATACACTCGTTTCTGTTCCGTTTCCGGTTATAGGAAACAAGAACAAAACGGGCCCAAGTCCAAGGCATCTGTTTTCAAATGATCGTGAGTTTTCTAATTTTTTAAAATATAATTTCGATCATCTATAGCTTGTTTTAAATTTTATGAACCAGCTAATTATTCATTTAGAAAACTATTTCGACATTTTGCATATACAGATTGTGTCTAAAGTTTCCGGTTTAGATTTTCATTTTTGATGATATAAGCTTTATAATTATTCGGGATATATTTTCGACCATTGATGAGTTAAATAATTATTTATATTTATTAACAAATAAAAAGATAAGTTATTTTTTAATAAAATTATTTGGACTTGTATAAAAAAATTTCGGAATATACTTCCTCATTCATAAGTTAATTTATAAACTGAGTTAAAAATAATAACTTATTTATTAAAAATTTATTTAGACATTTTACAGATTACGTTTGATGTTCACGATTTTTATAATAAGCTAAGTTAAATTTATTAGCCGAGTAAAAATACAAGTTATTTATTAAAAAATTTATTTAAATATTTAAAATAACTAATAATAAAAATAATAATTATATATATTCCGAAAAATAACTAATAATAATTATATATATTCCGAAAAATTATGACATAATCGGAAAAACCACCATTTAGAATTTTCCCTGAAATTTATAACAATTTATATTTTACTACATGAATTTTATATTTATGTGTAGTCAATTTATATTTTTTGTTTGTTCTATCAACTTTTGGTACAATTCAAATAAAATTTAACTGTTAAATTGCTATTTAACAGTTATAAATACATAATCTTTATACAAAAATCAACCATTGTATCATGACAAAAAGAAATTTAAGCATAATAATTATCATTTTCCCCTTCATAAAATTATAAAACAAAAATGGTACCTGAAAGGAGATATGGTTGTCCATTGGATCCAAGTAGTTGGGATCACTAGGCAACCTACGCAGGGTATTCTTATCGTTAGCCTGAACCAAGTGAATTCCGACGCCGTAATTAAACAGCCAAGCGCCGTCAAAATCGAACGCATGGGGCCTCTCAAGAACCACGAACCCCAAAACCTTCTCATAGAATTCTAACGATTCTTTTAACGACCGGCAAAGCCTCGTCACGTGATTGAGCGCCATCAACGGCGGTGGCTGCGACGTCTCGTCCGTTGATCCACCGTCGTTCTTCCTGTCGGTGTTATTTGCTTCTAGCTTTTTCTGCTTTTCGCCGGTTAACGTCTTTTGGGCTTGGTGATTTTCCATTTTTGGTCGGTTTGAATGGACCGGAGGGTTTGGAACTTTTTTTTGTAGTGTGTGGAAGATGGGTCCGGAGATGACACGTGGGTCGGTTGTTTATCACTTGGTTGGGTTACGTGGTGGTTTGCCACTGTGCCGTGTGTTTACTTGTTGAGGAGGACATATGTCGATTTGGGCCGTTTAGCTTATTGGGGCCCAATAGGCCCATATTGCTACTTCGTTTGGTTCTTCTGTCTCGTGCAATTTTTTCTCCTTCAGAATTGAAATAGCACGAATAGGGCATAACCATTGCCCATGCCTTATGCTAGAAGTTCGTAAATAACGTGGTTTTTAAACGTACCGACGAACATTTTTAGTAGTCACCGTAACTACGTACTTCGCGTGCGTAGTGAATAAAATCTCAATTACGTATATGAGGAGCGTAGTAGTAGTCTAAAAAATATATTTTGGGAATGCTATCTGCTTTCCATATGCGCAGTTGAAATTTTTTTTATTTATTTTTTCATGGACTCCAACTACGCACCCATATACGTTGTTGATGACCCTAGCAACTACGCACGCGTAGTACGTTGTTGTGGTTACGCGAGAGATTTTTGCCGTACGTATATCAACCCCACAAATAATAATGAAGTGTGGTTTTCTTATCAAAACAAAAAAATGTCGACCAAAGTTCAATTTGGCGAGCTTACACTACACTCGGAGGAACCTATGCTGTCTTTGAGTTCTATATGCTCTTATTCTGTTTTAAGTTTTATTTTATTTGACGATTTATTTTTTTATTTGACGATTTATTACTTGAATGAATGTGTGGTTTTCTTAATATAATAAAATAATGAAGTGAGGACCCGGGACCGGTTGGTTCCGTAAATAACATAATACTCCCGAACCAAACCCTTAAATATAGTAATTAACACGTTAACGCTGTCAAAAGTACAAATGTCGACCAAAGTCACCAAACCTCCAAGAAAGTAAACAACGCATTCACGCTGTCTGTCAAACCGTCAACTAAACGTTACCGGACCTTCGATTTCTGAAACTTGTCTCGAGTAGCCAAGAAACCCTTTCTTCGATCATCTCCCCCAAATTCGCTGTTGATAAAGAAAGAACCCAGACATGTCTAGGGACGCTTCTAGCTGCAACACATTCAACTATGGCGACGCCTTATATTGGGACACTCGCTATAACCAGGAGTCTGGCTCCTTCGACTGGTATCAGCAATACTCTGCTCTTCAATCCTTGCTCCGCAAATTCGTTCCTACCTCTTCCCGTGTTCTCATGGTCGGATGCGGCAACGCCGGTATGTTCTACTGTTTTTCTTCTCTTTTTGACTTTGGATTCGTTTTGGATGTTAATGGAGTTCAGGTCTAGGGTTTTGTTATAGTATTTGCTTGCTGGATTGCATACAGACTCTCCTCAGTTCTTGGTTTACGAGAATTGTCGGCTTCTATAGTTGTGTGAATTTTCACTCCCGATTTGATCTGAACGACTGTATTGACCTAATTTATTATTTAGATATGTGGATCATGGTTGCTGTTTTTGCTTATAGCTCAAATCTAATTTTGCTTATAACTAGTCATTTCGGAGGACATGGTGAAGGATGGATATGAAGAGATCGTCAACGTTGATATTTCTTCTGTGGCAATAGAGATTATGAAGAAAAAGTACGAGCATGTTCCTCAGCTCAAATGTATCCTGGATAAAAACTTGCTCATTCTTGCTGCATTTTAGTATTTTTATGTCATTTGCTTCTGTTATGGAATACTCTATTAGGTGGTGTTTCTTGACAAATTTGAATAGACTTGCAAATGGATGTTAAGGATATGAGTGCCTTCGATGATGTATCTTTTGATAGTGTGATTGATAAAGGTATTGTCATCCGTCATGCTCACACTGTTTCAGAATATGTGATTAATTTGGTAAACTGATCTCTGGTACATTTTGTGATTTATTATGAACCTCCATGTATGGCATGCCCATGTATCTACTCTTCACCGCAGGAACTCTTGATGCGTTAATGGTAAAATGTTTCCTCTTGGATCCTTCTTGAGTACATTTGAGGTTGAATTTACCTGTTCCTGATCTTTGTTATGCTTTTGATGTTAGTGTGGTGTTGATGCTCGAACAAGTTCTGCCCAGATGCTCAGTGAAGTCAACAGGTTTTGAACTTTGTAATTTTTGAACTTGATGGCCTTCTTATATAATCTTCCGCACTTTGAACCCCTGTTATGAATTTTGTGCTCTAAACTAGTTAATCGTCCTAAGCAGGCTTCTGAAACCAGGAGGTTCCTACATATTGGTAATTATATATTCCTCTTCTTTCAGCTAGACATATTCTTGCATCACTCCCACCTTGAAGAAGTCATGATAGCTGATGCATGGCTGTATTTTTTTTTGTAACAGATTACTTATGGTGACCCTACGGTAAGGACCCCTTGTTTGATGAGCTCGTTACACAACTGGAAAATTTTGCTGTACATTATTGGTAAGTTTTCATAAACTTATTTTTGCACATTGTACATTGATCGTAATCCTTTGTTTATTTGTCACCTTCTTCACTATTTTGCTATAGTTGACTATTGTTTCGTCATATGAACTTTCCATAAGTGTGTCTCAGTCATAAATTATGTTCATGACTGCTTTATCTTGCAAAAGATTCTTCTGCATGCTTATTTGCTGGATCATGATTCATGAGAAGCTTGTGTGTTCTATGGATTGCTGTGAAAACTGAAAACAATAAAAATGCGTGTCAGCTTGATGATTAATAGTACTCAAGCTCCTGCATAATGTATTGAGCTCCTCACTGTGAAGTCTCAGTTCAAAATTCAACTTACAATCTTACCAATCTGTCACATTATATCTTTAAGACTATCTTGTAGCTAGCAGTCTAGTACTTTCCATGTAAATATTGCCTTGTTTAAGATAATCATAATGCCAACCTATTTGCAGTTCACAGATCCATTGCAGTCATTTTTGGCTAAAGAAGCTGTAGTTTGCATTTTTTCCCCCTAGTTTTTTTGTGCTCTTGAGTAAAGTCATTCAAAATTATTTCCACGAATACACATTATTGGTCAAAATTGTTTGCCAAAGAAAACCTTATAAGAGTGCAAATACAATTTATAAGTTCACTCCATTTAGGAGTTCCATGACCACCGGCATAGACGATAACTTGCCCTTGATACCAAGTTTGAAGCTATCCCTCATATTCCTGTTAGGGACCTAAACAAAAAGTGTTGGCCGTGTGATATCCTAATGTTGTGTATCTTTTTAGTCCAACCCTAGGTTTCAAAGTTGAGTTTTTAAAACTTGTCACCTGAAAACCCAATAACCTACCTCAAGCACAAAAACTGGAGGTCCTACTTATATAGTCCATGGCTGACACCCAAGATGCAAGGATATCTGGCAGAGGGTGCAACAAACTCTTGACAATAAAATCACGGTGATGACGTTGTTGACCAAAAAAGATAAAACCATCCCGTTCAAGTGGAACTGATATTAACTGACAACTTCAAAATGACACGTTTCAATCTAACTATGCTACCCTGATGTTTCTTTCTCAGTTATGGTGAGAGTAAATATTTTCTTAACAGATCGAATAGCTCAGACTGTAGTTGGTAAGAGTATGTCTGCTAGATTTATCAGTGATCTTGCTTATAGAACTTCTCCGTAAATGGTATGAGAACTTGGGTACCTACTTATGACAGCCATCTTCGGCATCAATACTAGATATGCTGAAGTTCTGATCCAAGAGTTATATTGGGAATGTGTAAGCAATATTAAAACAACAGCTTTGGTGTTTCATGTAATTAAATGTAGCTAAAACGATCAAATTTACCTCTTGTTAGAGTGAGTTGTTTCAGCTGAAGATGTAAGCAACAGGTCTTAAAAAACAGTAATAGGTTTTTTTTAATTTTTAATTAATCTTTTCCTCTGTCAATGCAGACATATAATAATACTGTAAAGACTAAAGTATGAACTAGCATATGTGTTAACCCCACCCTCTGTTTAAGAATTTGTCTGTGATATCTTATCAGCCTGTTTAAGCAAAATGAATTCTGATTCAATAATCTACTGTCCTCTGCAGCCAGACCTGGATTTAAAAATCCACAAGGTTCAACCTCGACCGAGAAATCAAGTCCGGAACCCGTTCCTTTGACAGAGGAGGGTCTGCTACCCCGAGATTATGTCCTAGAAGACCCGGACTGCCACTTCATCTATATTTGCCAAAAGCCGGATGAGGTATTGCTCAATAAATATACAAGTCCTTTGTCAAATGAACTTCCTTAGAAACAAAGGATGGGAGCTTGGAAGTGGTGTTGTTGTTGAGCTTGATCAATGAGCTTTGTACAATCATTTTTTGAAGGCATAAAAGAGATGTAATACCAGATGTGTTTGTAACATTTTTTCCCTTTGTTTTTGGAGTGAGTTTGTAACACTATTAATTTCTGTACAACTCTTTACACTTTTATCAGACGTATTCTTACAGAGCATAGATGGGAGCTGTAATATAATTCCTTTAGAATCGTCCTGTATTGGGCTTGCTGCATTATTGGGCTGTTTTGGACCCAATGGGCATAGGCCCAAAAGGTAAAATTGATTATAAGGGCTAGTAATTTATAAAAGTAAAAATAGTAAAGGCCCGATGGTCTGTTTAGAGATTAGGGTTTGCTTACTTGTTGTAGCTTATTTGTGTTTCATTTATTTATAAATTTTGAGTTTAATTTTTGTAGGTGTTTTCTTAGGGATTGATTTATTTTTCAATAAACCACTCAAAAATAAACTTTTCAGACCAAGGTTATTTTTGTTTCCATGAGTTTATTTTTGTTTAAAATTCGATTTTGGGCTTGTGGTTTTCCATCTTGATATTATTTTTTCATCTTTGGGCATTCAACGTTATTGTTCGCTTTTTTTAGGGGCACGAGAGTCTTTTAAAGTAAAATAAAACTAAAAAATAAACTCCAAGTAAACAATCTTATCTAGTTTATTTATATAAACCCACCAAGAAATAAACCTGAAAATAAACTATAAATCCATATAAACTCATTTAATTTATAAACCCGAGAATAAACTAATATACAAGTAAACATGCCCTTAAAGTTGAAGTTAAAAACTATAAGCCAATAAGTGAAAGTTTGAAAACACGAGTTTATGGAAATTATAATAACTTGTTATAATTTATATTATTTTACTTTCATAAGAAACTAATAATGCAGTATAAACTTCCACGTAGAATACTCATACTCATTCAACCGTCATTGAAGTTTTTTCCACTTTTCGTTCCGATACCATTAAAATACAAGTATATAGTGGGAGTGTGCATACGCGCGTACATACAAGTTAGACTTAAATCAAACACAATCTGATGATGTTTTAATATATATACTCAATAAAATATTTAATCTCCAACAATAATTTAATAAGCGATCACAAATTTAATGGAAGTAAATTTTGAGTTTATATTTTAAACTTCATATTAGAGATTAAAAAAATCTTACTCTTTAGTATATAAATCAAGGACCATCTTTTATCACATCTCTTTCCATTTTGTAATTCAACTTTTTTTTTTAATTTTCTTCACTTCTTCCGTGAAATTTTATTTCAACTTCATTGGATTCGTGTCTTTTAAACATATTCATATTCGTCCGGAAAGTGAAAGTGCTTGACCCTTATAGCTCGGTTAACATAACATTAATATAATGTTATTCTAGCTGAACTAACCGAACTTTAGCCGAATTTTAATCTACACAAATTTAACTCGTTTATAAATTAGCTGAGCCCTAACTGAACCTAATCACGTTCATGGGCGTGGTTCCAGGCAAAATGGCAGGAAATGCCAGCAAAGAAACCCTAAATTTAAAATATTTAAGCATAAAGTGTTACATACTTGTCTCATTTAATTGATTAATTAGTATATTTAAAAAAATTTAATATACTTTACTAATTAATTAATAGTCGAATGCTTACAGTCATTTCTTCCTTGCAGCCTGCATCCATGTGATTCTGACGACGACGAGTACGTATTAAGCATTAGTTACGGATCATTTGTTAATCCCATGAAAGATTTTAGATTTAGATTTATTAATATTTTTTAAGGTGGATATATTATTTAATTTGCATCTTACTTATTATCTGATAAAATACAAGTGATCGATAGAGGTAAGTCATCGGGGATAGAGGTAAGTCATCGGGAAGTAACTGATGAGATGTTACAAGATCGTTAATGTCTTAAAGAGGACGGTAGGAGTAGTCCACCAACCTTATATAATAGGCTTTATTCGAACCTCGTACTTGGAAAGTCAATATCGCCCGACATGTATAAAGGCTAAGTTTTATGCTTTTAGCTATATGTTTTAGATGCATTGTGAGCCTTACGTATTTAGGAATAAGGTGCGTGAACTCTATTATTATTTAGGGTGTGTTTGGTAACGGTATATTTTTTTTTTAGTTTTTTTTTATCAAGAAGGTAAGAAGTTCGATAACACCAAGCATACTTGGTGTATCGAGAAGCCGAAAGCCGCCAAACGGATACACCGCCATGCAACTAGCGAAACCAAAGAGGAAACGCAAAAAACACCACAAGAACATGACCGAAATGGTCAACAAAACCGCGAAAGTAGGAAAAAACAAATCACGTGAGAAGGCGAGAAAAGTCGAGACTGGCGAAAACATGGAGAGGCACGGAATAATTGAACTAACACGGTAACTCGTCCCGTTAAGGAGGATGGTAAAAACCCTTTTCAAGGGGATGAAAGACCTCGTGCAGAAATATGGATCCCATGACATTCCTCCCAAGTGCCATTAAACTTATGGACTCGGAGGAAATGTAGTACTATTTTGGACGGCCCAACTCCCAAGTGCCATTACCTAATAATATACATCTATTCGGATATCCGTTCTGATCCGGAAATCTTGGATCGGATATCCGGGTGATTTCGGATCGGATTCGGAATGGATTAAGAATGATTTTTTTATTTCGGATCGGATATCCGGTTATGAATACCCCTATTGTGAGCCGTACGTATTTTAGGAATAAGTTTCGTGAACTCTATTATTATTTAGGGTGTGTTCGGTAACACGAGATTTTTTTTTTTTTTTATCAAGAAGGTAAGAAGTTCGACAACACCAAACATACGTGGTGTACCGAGAAACCGAAAGCCGCCAAACGGACAAACCGTCATGCAACTATCAAAACCAAAGAGGAACACAAAAAATACCACAAGAACATGACTGAAAAGGTCAACAAAACCGGGAAAGTAGGAACAAACAAATCAGGTGAGAAGGCGAGAAAAGCCTGGCGAAAACATGGAGAGGCACGGAATAATTGAACTAACACGGTGACTCGTTCCGGTAAGGAGGATGGCAAAAAAACTTTTTTAAGGGGATGAAAGACCTCATGCGGAAATGTGGATCCAATGACATTCCTCCCACCTAGATGTAGGATCTTTATAGACCTCAAGCAATACCTCAATCAAACATGATCAACAGGACATGTGATTACGACATCTTCCTGAACATTCGTTTAGACCGCACTCAGGAAACGAATTCAAAAGGAAAGTCATCACAATGAATCAAGGTTATATACCATGTTTCTCATATTCCGAAACCGACTTCAAAAGGAAAGCCAATTTCCAAAACATTTTTTTTCCATCGAGATATTTTAGAACAACTTGATTTTTACCTTTATTTCAATTATCTTTTTTATATTTTTCGTCGTTTAGACTAGATAAGTGTTGTCTTGCTTCGACCTTACATACTTGAAGTTGGGTAATTAACATTATTCAACAGTTGTTCAAAGAGAATTTTTTTTTTCCTTCATATATTCGAGTTGTGATCAATAACTGATAATAAGCTCTAGCTTTTGTTGGCACCAAACTTGAAGCAAAATCAAATTCAAATCATCTCTAAGGAGACCTAATTGATTTCATAGAGAAAATGACGGTGAATTTACGAGTAAAGATAGAGTCACATTGTTCATTTAGGAAAATCCATCGTTCTTCTCAAGACTTCAAATAAGAATTATATAGGAAAAATACACCATATAAAGGAATACTCCTAATGTTAAATGTTTGTTTTTGAATATTAAATTGTTAATGCTTATATTTACAATTAAGTATTCATAGTTAATGCATGTGGGAAAATTGTTTGTTGTACACCTTTTGATCCAGAAGTAAAACTCACTAGAAAATCAGGAAAAAAAACAGTTCTTCAATTTTTTGGGGCAATTTTAGTAACTAGACCTTTTTGAGAAAATAGAGTAGTAATTAGACTTTTTAATATTTCAATTAAGTAAATATATCCCAACCTTTTATATTTATTCTCAAATTCTACACACTATTCTCTCAAGGGGTACATTTACTAAACACAAAATTAGAAAAAGCCTGATAAACCAAATTATTTCATTTTATTTTTTATTTATTTCATTTTTTTAGAGTAGTAGTTTTTCATATATATATATAAATGAATGAAACTTTTTGTTCACAAAGTTTTCGTAAGACTTCTCTTCCAAATTAAATACAAGGATAAATACTAAAGGCAATGACAATAAATGATTTCAGCAAATTTCATGAACTATGGACTAAATTCGTTTTAATTTGTTTTCGGAGTTAAAATTAAATGGACACTAAATCTTCTCGTGTCTCATCTTCCCCTTTAAATATCTTCTTTTTTCTATATTTACAAGTTTTCAAACTGCCATCTTTACTTTATCGTAGTGGTATATCCGGTAATTGAGATCCAATGATATATAAAATTAGTAAAAATAAACTGCAATAAAAACTGTAAGATCACTACCATAACATTAGTGTCCAAACTGCGAACTCAAAAGAAGAAAAATAAAACTTATCTCAACAACTTGCATAAATTTACCATGAACTTCATAAACAAATTTAACCTCACAAAACGGTTAAAATTAATTTAAAAAAATAACCATCAGAAAGTCGTGTTCAATAAAGTCTTGAAAAATTAATTACCATGTGAACCAAATTCATGATTGGCAACTATGTAGATCCCAATCCCATCTTTGACGCTTTAAAGATAACTAAAATATATTTTAAATTTCAAAAAATATTACAAAAATATATTTTTCCATTTATTAATTAATAACCTAATATATATATATAAACTCCGAAATGGGAATCACTCCTACTCATTCAATTCTTCCATTTTCCTCTCAAGCCAAAAATGGAAATCTTAAGGCCGTGTTTGGTTGTTCTAACAATTTTCCTCATTTCGTCGTCTTTTCTTCCCCAAATCGAAGCCAATTCTAAGGTTCTGAAAAACCAGGCTGTTAAACTCAACAAGCTCTTCAAGCAAAAGTATTTCAACGAGAAGGGAAACGCTGTCGTTTTGGACGATGAGTTTTCTCAAGTGAACCGGGTTCAGCAGACCTACAAACCTCTAGTTGGTAATGGTGATGGGTTAAAGGAGGATGACAAGATTGATAAGTTGCCCGGACAACCGCCGGTGAACTTTGCTCAGTACGGCGGTTATGTCGCCGTCGATGAAGACGCCGGCAGAGCTTTCTATTACTACTTTGTTGAGGCTGAAAATAAGCCCCAATCTGCCCCTCTTCTTCTTTGGCTTAATGGAGGTTTTATTTCTTCCCTAATTATCATCAACTACTCTAATTTTACTTTTATATATATATATATATATATATATATATATATATATATATATATATATATATATATATATTTGAAGAGATACTTAGATAAGCCGGTTCGATCAGCAAATCCCCTCTCAATATCATTTTTCTATACAAGTTCGAATCTTGAATTTCCAGACTAATCACTTAAGGAGTCTAGCAGCCGGTTCGATCAGCAAATCGGTAGTAAATCGGAAACCCGTTTTTCTATACAATTTCGAATCTTGAAATACCCTCTCAATATCAGTTTTTCTATACAAGTTCGAATCTTGAATTTCCAGACTAATCACCTAAGGAGTCTAGCAGCCGGTTCGATCAGCAAATCGGTAGTAAATCGGATACCCTCCCAATATCAGTTTTTCTACACAAATTCGAATCTTAAATCTCCATACTAATCACTTAAAAAGTCTAGCATATATATATATATATATATATATATATATATATATATATATATATGGATAAGGTGAAACATTAATGAAATTGATGTAATATTAATGGTAAAATAGTAGAGTAGCATATAGTAGTTTATTTATGATAAGTGTTCATTAAATATTATTATTTATGTATTTTTTTATGTTGGGACTATATTTTATAAGATTTCATTTTAAAATAATTAAAATTTATTTTGTCATATTCATTGACCCCAACACTTAATACTAGATGGACCAACTTATTGCAATAATTGCATATAAAATATGCATTTATTTCATCAAAATTGACATAATTTACCACCTAGGTTAACTAGTTATTTTGAAAATAAGATTAATAATAATTCTAAATAATAACTATAAATTAACCCTTTTCACCACATATTACGGAATGGAATGGGGCTCGAATCTCGGTTAACGTATATTTCTCGTTAAAATTTCCCAAATTTATATCAAAAAAGTCAACTTTTAGATATTCAAGATTTAGTTTTAAACTAACATTTAAAAATTGAAAATAAAATAAAATAATATTTTAAAATGTTTGAATGTTTACTCTTAGGTCCCGGCTGCTCATCTTTAGCTTACGGTGCAATGGCGGAACTCGGACCATTTAGGGTTCATAGCGACGGCAAGACATTGTCGCGTAACAATTATGCATGGAACAAAGGTAACAAAAATCGATTTATAAATCAAAAAATGATTTTATTTTAAAGCTAACATTTTTCTAATGTAATTTGTGTGAGTAGTTGCAAATGTTCTATTTGTGGAGTCGCCTGCCGGAGTAGGATTTTCGTACTCGAATCGATCCTCGGATTACTCCGATAGAGGAGACAAAAACACAGCGCAAGACAATTTAATCTTCGTGATTAATTGGTTAGAGAGATTTCCGGAATATAAGAAGAGAGATTTCTTCATCTCCGGTGAAAGTTATGCCGGACATTATGTACCTCAGCTTGCTCATAACATTCTTCAACATAACAAGATTGCTCCAAATAAGATCAACCTCAAGGGCATTATTGTAAGTTCACTTTCTTTTTTACTTTATTTATTTTAATTATCTAAGTATTAGTTTGACTATTAGCCCTTAAAATGTGTGATGCATAATGGCAAATATATAGGCCCATATAGTAACAAAATTTAAACCTATATAGCCTTTTTTAATCTAAATTTAATTATTATTTTTTAAAATTTATTTATTTATTATCAATAAAATATTTTAAAATAATTTTTTATAGTAGACAATATATAATTAATCAATCAACTACTCAGTTCATCTCACATTTAGTCACATCTATAGTAAATCAAAGTCTAGTCAATGTTCGGTTGTTAACTTTAGTGATTGGACAAGAAAATTGATATTTTTTGAAGTTTTGTTTTGAAAATTCGAGTTTCAACATTTTATGATAATTGATTGAATATATATATATATATATATATATATATATATATATATATATATATATATATATATATATATATATATATATATATATATATATATATATATATATATATATAACGTTTTCCACCCTTTAATAACGCCTAATCTCATCACAAGAACTTTAAAATGGTTTTGTTTTATATTAAGCAAAAACATAGTGAGAGCGGTTTAATCCGATCCGACAAACTTTAAAAAGTCCGATCCGAGAACACCCGGGCTTCCGACAATTTTATTCGGGCGGATATCCGATCCGGATATCTGATCTGATCCGGACATTTATTCTTAGACTAGTCGGATATATCCGATCCGACCTTTTCCTATAAACCCCGATCCGTATCCGATCCGATGATCCGAAAAATATGCCCGGATCGGATCGGACTCAGACCACCTATTGTCGTATATCTTCGGATTCAGATTTTTCCGGATCGGAACTTCGGATTGACGGATCGGATTGGTCGGATCGGATATTTTTGCTGACCCCTAGTAAGAGCGGTTTACATGGAGTCAAACTCTCTCTCCCTCTGTATATTTTTTTGAAAATGAGACCTAGCTAGATAGCTATATAATATGTGTGTGTTTTTCGTATATAAAAAGTAGATATATTGGTGCTAATTCTTGCATTAAAATGGTTTTGTTTTATATTAAGCAAAAACATAGTGATTTAGATTCTAGAATCTTTCCTCCCGAAATACATACACAATACTATCAAACAAAACCTAATCACGCTCAATTATATATTGGTTGAAATGCATCAATACCCATATCACGTTGATCCAAATTGTATCGTTATTTTCATTTGTGACACTTTAAAACATTGGAGACGAACATATTCCTATATCATATTTTTACCCTTTTGAGTGTAAAACTTCATGTTAACTTATCGAGATAAAGTCGACGATAACCCGAAAATGTATGCCTGTAGATCGGAAATGCAGTGATTAACGACGAGACCGATTCAAAGGGAATGTACGAGTACTATTGGACCCATGCCCTAATATCCGATCAATTGAGGAACACGATCATGAAAAGTTGCGATTTCTCTCCATCTTCGAAAATTCAATCGAAAGCATGCTCCGCGGCAGCCGACGAAACTGAATCAAGCCTTGAACACCTTGACATTTACAACATTTACGCTCCGATTTGCCTCAATAGCTCCCTCACCACGAAGGCTAAACACGCCAATGTAAGAAAAAACGCAATTGTGTTTCTTATGTCTTGCATTGGTATTTGTTTATGAAAATCTCGTTTTCTTTTGCAGGACGCGGTTGATCCATGTTATGAATACTACACTTACGCGTATCTAAATAACCCTCTTGTTCAAGAAGCTCTCCATGCTAACGTCACTAAACTCACCCATGATTGGGAGCCATGCAGGTTGATTTCGTCTTCGTTCTTGCTCGTTTTTTTTCTGAAGACTTGTTTATAACGTTATCTTTACCGAATTCGTTACGCAGTGATACAATCAAAGGCTGGAGTGATAGTCCATCTACTATAATCCCCTTGCTACGCGAGTTCATGACGAACGGTCTTCGAGTTTGGGTATTCAGGTAAGTTTTCGGTACTCGAATCTTTACGCCTTTTATGGTATGGGTATATACTCATTTGAATCGTGACTTGCTAACGTAAACATGCTACCTATCTATCTCCCATGCTATGGACCACGTACCTTAGCGTCTGCAACTCTTTTTTGTATCATTATCGAATCTAAGAAAGAATATTATGGGTTATGATTTTACATTATGATGTTTTTTTTTGTCTTGATTAGTTGTTTTGCTAATCGATCCAAAATTTTGTAACGATTGCAGTGGTGATACAGATGGAAGAGTGCCTGTGACTTCAACTAGGAACTCGTTGAACACCATGAAACTCAAAGTTAAGACTAAATGGTACCCTTGGTTCCTCAAGAGAGAGGTAAAATATTCATTTATATATATATATATATATATATATATATATATATATATATATATATATATATATATATATATATATATATATATATATATATATATATATATATATATATATATATATATATTTATTTATTTATTTGGAGTTATAGAAATGGTAGAAAATAACACTAATTTTTAGGAGGGTTTGAAGGACTAAGTTTGTGGGAAATATATTTTTCAAAGTAAAATTTATGTAAACTAGTATGACAATTTAATTCAAAGAAATTTAGCTAGGATGTTATTGTTTTTATTTTGTATTAAAATGATAATGATTAGTGAATTTATTATTAAAAACCCAAGATAAATTTTACTAAAATTGCATGACAAACCGATTTTAAGGTCTAAAAATATTTTCAGCCAAAATTCGAAAAAATATTCGGAAAAGCTTGGAATTAAAACATTTCACCACCCCAAAGATCTGGACCGTTTTTTGTAATTTTCTCTTTATTGTATCGGAATTTATCTGTTAGTCTCTTACCAAATAGACCCAAAAATTATCGATTTTGCACTAATCTATAATCCGAGACATTTATAATTTTCTCTTTATCTTATCGGGTTTTATTTGTTTTGCATTATCAATACTATATTCCCAAATAGACCAGGAAACTATTGATTTTCTACTAACAAACAATCCGGGTTTTTTTTGTCGTTGTAATTTTCTCTTTATTTTATCGGGTTTTATGTGTTTTGCGTTATCAATAAGTATATTACCAAAAAGACCCGGAAATCATCGACTTCGTACTAATCGGCACGAGTTTGTAATCTTGGTTGTATACATCAGGTTGGTGGGTTCGTAGAAGTTTACGAAGAAGGGCTAACATTTGTGACAGTAAGAGGATCAGGACATCAAGTGCCAAGCTATGAGCCATTTAGGGCTTTGTCAATGATAATGCACTTCCTCAGTGGAAGGACTCTTCCTGGTGCTCCAAGAAAGCACAAGTCTTAATACTCCTTTAAACATAATTATTTAGAGGTCTATGTCTTAGAAATTTGAGTTTAGAGTAGTTGTCTTTGCTTTCCATTTCCATTATTATTGTTAATCAATTGTTGAAAATTCCATTGTTTGTTTCATGGATTTCAAATCATATTTTAAAATGAAATTTATTATGTTTATATATATTTCGAGGTGTGTTTGTTAATTATAGTTTTTTTTTTCAAATCATATTTTAATGTGAAAATTTAGCATACTTAACTTTTGTATCAATCTAGTATCGTAACAAAATGTATAAATAAATGTTATAGCTAATATTATATTTGAACAATTGTTACTTGATTCAATCATCGTGGATTATTTCTACTTTTGACCCTTTCCCACTAGAACTCAACTTAAACTAGAAAAAAACAGATTTTTTCCTAAAAATTGGGCCACACCCGTTATACAGCTAATGATACCATTTTCTTTCTAACCAGATACAACCGGGAAAGTAGTGAGTGAGCGCAACAGATACATGGACCCTTTCCTTTCTGTTGTTGCCAGCGCTTTCCTGGGCAGAGGGAATTCTTTTTTAGAAAGAGTTTTTTAGAAAGAGCAGTCAAAGCTACTCTACTAGAAAAACCAACCCCTCGCGTAACCAAGCAAGTATGTAGTTCTATCCTCCAATAGATGCAGGATTTCAACACCCTTCTCAAAGGAACCGTACATGAGACTCTCGCGTCATACGGCTCCGTCGGGTAAGGGGAATATCCCTGCTAGCAGTTCTTGTAGTCTTTACTGAATGCCCGTTATTCGGGGTTTTTTCCGTTCTTTTAGTTATCCTCTCATAGGACTTGACATTTTGTTTTGTTATTATTTTATTTTATATGATGAATTATTACTCATAAAGTGTAGACAATTTTCGTATACGAACAATATATTATAGATATATAAATTAAACTTTAGAAGATCATAAACCACATGGTGTAAAACAAAAATATTTTTTAACCGTATACCATATAATGAAAGAGCTATTCATATCTAAACCTATCTTTATAGTCAAGTACAATAAAACATAACATGCAAAGATGCCCTTGTATATCAAATACCTTACACGATATTTTTAGCCTTTAGCCTCTATCCTAAATGAGTGAATTGTTAAGTCAACTTTATACAATTTATAGAGCAAAAAATTTGTGTGGTGACTGGTGAACCTAATCTTCATGTATTCATTTCATGTGAGGTCGGCTTGAATTTTAAACAAATACTTGTGAATAAAACGTATAGTCATGATATTTGACCATTAGATATTTGACAAAGCTATAGGGGCTCTCGTTAGGTCCCGTTTGGTATCAAGATATCAAACACATTGGTATGGAGCTTTGACACCCATGCCTCATGTTTGGCTACAAATTTGGCATGAAGATATCAGTATGGGTGATGCCAAACGCACCGGTACGGGTGGTTTTCCTGAGCCAAACAAACGAGTCCTTAGCATTTTTGATTTTCAAAGGCTTCATATACCACTATTTGAGCAAGTGCCGATAACTCAATCTAGTGCTGGTGAAGTTAGACTTAGGCCTTGCTCAATAAAGCGAGATTTTTTAGTAGCTTTAGCTTATGGGTAGAAATTGTTAGTAGAGTATCAAAGAGTTTTGTAAATTTCGAAAATTTAACAAATAATCTAGTTGATGTATGGTAAATGGATAAATTTGTAGGGTAGATTTACCAATAAGCCAAAAGGACAAAAATGTACAAATTGTTAAAGATTTAAAAAGGGGTAAAATTGTAAATTTTTTAATAATCTACCAAAAGGCTATCCTAGAAAGCATTTCTAAATCTCACCAAAAAGCACCTCAAAAAACTCTTCAAAAATCTAATCTCTTAAAAAATCTATTATGCCAAACACCATATTTAGCTTTCAAAAAAATACAAAGCTCTACGATAATCTACGCAATAATCTACGTCGAACAGGGCCTTAAGCCTTCAAAGTGACAACAGTAAGCTCTATTGCAATCACAGTGAGTATCAAATGCTAATTTCTAATTGCAAATTGAGAGTTTACCTACAATACTCGAGAAAGAAAGGAGTTTACCTAGCCAAGAACAAAATTAACTGGATCGAAAGTGTGAATAAGTTGAATCAAATCAACTAGCCTTGTATATCATTAGTGCAAATGGTTTCAAATGATTCAGAGACAGATAATTGTGGTACTTCTTTTACTGTACATTTACTGCGTGGTCACACTCTTCGCAAGATTCCGGGGCTGGTCCACATTGTATCCTCGAAGAACAGTAAGATGATATGCTAACAGCTGCAAGAGATATGAAACTAAATATCAATGTGTTCAAGAACACTCAAGCAAGATGTAGAATCAGAAGATTTTAAACGTATGGTCATACTAATTAACACTCCCTCCTGTCAGCAATAGATTATAATATTGTACAATATGTTATATTTTTCAGTATAAAGACCAACATGTCACATAATCATAATATATAAATTTAAGTAGAAACTTAGTCTGGTTCCTTTCAGTTTCGGGTTTATTTCAGGTCGGGTTCTGAGTTTTAAGGAATATTCGGGTTTGGGCGGGGTAGTCAGTTTTGACAGCTCTAGAGGAGAATAATTATCTTCCCTACCACGAAAAAGTACAAAGCTAAAAGATATCAGAATGGGTAAAATAAGCTAAAAGGACATATTATAAGACTAATTCAATGAGCTAAAATAATCTCCACAATAATCTTCATCCTCAAATAACCTTTCAACCAAACTGGCCCTAATTTATTCTGGAAAAAACATCGGTGGCCACAATAAATCGTATAAAGGATGCCTAAAGCAAACTGTCACTATGCAACATAAGTCAATAACCATATAGTTGAAGGGGGAGATATCTAATCCAAACATAGCATAACTTAAAATACCTGCAAAGGAACTATGTTGATAACTGGCTGAAGACAATCCTCCACTTGAGGAACTTCAACAACTCGGCAGGAATTCCCAGGGCAAACAGATTGTGCATCGCCTTTGCTGCACAAGACAATCAAACGGCCTCTACGAGCATGGAGCTGTTGAATGACTGATTGTTGTTTGCTGAAGAAAATAACAGTTTTATTAGTGAAGAACATGAGGAAAAGAACTTTTAGGACCCGAGCTTTGCATTTAGTATACAAAAACTAACATGAAACAATTGTCATGAGTGGCGATGACAAATATAGGAAGGTTTTCATCAACAAGAGCTAGAGGGCCGTGTTTCATTTCCCCAGCAAGCATCCCTTCACTGTGCATAAGAGCCACTTCCTTCACCTTTAGAGCACCCTCCAAAGCTGTTGCGTAGTTGTATCCTCTTCCAAATACTAAAAGTGATTGCTCAGCAATCAAAAGTTGTGCGAGTTCCTTCATTGCCTCATCAAGCTTAAGAACCTCTCTGACCTTGTCTGTAATGAAATTAAAAACCGAAACTCAAAAGCAAGTCCAGAGGTTAAGGTAGGGTGCAAATGGAAATACAAAGTAGGGACGCAGAAGCGTACTTGGTAGATCAAACATGCCATCTATTATGGCATCTCTTTTTGATTGATTTGATATGGTGTCATCCCCAATTGCAAGAGCTAACATGGCCATGACAACTATTTGACTTGTATATGCCTATACAGAAGAACAGAAATTAGCCAACTCAAATTAAAGAGGAAGAATCTAAACAAAGAAATACTCGTTACCTTAGTACTCGCAACTCCAATTTCAGCACCAGCATTTATGTGGATACCACAATGAGTGTTTCTGGCGATTGCACTACCGACCGTATTTGTTACACCAACACATAATGCACCATTGCCCAATGCATAATGTAGTGCTTGCAGAGTGTCTGCAGTTTCACCAGATTGACTGACAAAAACAGCAGTATCTTCTCTGTAAATTGGCCCTTGCCTGTCCACTAGATCACTTGCAATTTCCATCGTGACAGGAATACCTACAGAGGTAAGAAGTGATTAAAGCAAGGGGATGAATTAGCAGTTCACATGGTCAGATGAATCAATATTGCCTGATGGATCCAGAATATTTACCAGAGAGCTCTTCCAAGAGGGGCCTCGAAGCTAAAGCAGCATTATAGCTGGTACCACATCCAATGAAAACAATGCGTCTACTACGCCTGATAGATTTCAAGTGATCCTTGAGGCCACCTAGAAGAACAGATTTGGTTTTGCTAGAGCCTCCACGTAAAAGCCTTCCCCTCATTGTCGTTGTCAGTGACTCTGGCTGTTCATGAATTTCTTTCTGCATGTAATGCTCATAGTTTCCTTTGTTTATTTGTTCGACTTCCATATCCAGGGTGGATAAGGCGCGCTGAACAGAAGCAGACCTAGAAAGAGCACCACGACTCTTTGCCTTCTCATTATCAAACTCGAGGATCGAAACACCTCCATCCTGTAGCATGATTTTAATTTGAGTAGAATGACTAAAAGCTTTATTTGTTCTTGACATGCCAAATTTGAAGACATTAAACATGCAACCAGAATCTAGGAGTAAACTCCCTATAACATTCCAAGGTCTATACTCAATACTTGAACATAGCAAATTTTGGAAGCGCCAAACTGTCGTGTCAGCTGGGAATTGTAAGGGGTCGTGTATTAGTAACCTATGGCGGAATTAAGGGTCCATATAACTAAGAAAATATTACACCTTTTAATTATATGAAAGCATGCCAAATTTGATCAAGTCTAGACTCTATCTCCAAGCAACCCACGCTTTCATTTCTTAATCAATCCAACCAAGTCTACTAATATCCAAATTCAGCAATTATTGAAGTCTTCCAGTAACTTGAATTTCCCTTCTCCCAAGAAGCTTAGTGGATTTTTTAGTTGACTTTTTAACTAGTATAGTTCACTTTTTTCTAGTATAGTGTAAACTCATGCAACCACAGCAGGAAGAATTCAATGCTATTTCTTAAACAATCAGATAGTGCCCACAGAAAAACTCAAGAGTTATCAAGGTGATAAGTACAATGGTGAAAGACTGACAGATTGAAATATACCTTAAGATGAACTACTTCATTGTCCTCAATCACCAAATATTTTTTTGTGTGTTCAACCAGAGCATGAGCATCACTGGATAGAAAAAGCTCCTTTGGATGGTCATTTTTCAGAACATCATGTAATTGTATACCAGCAGCTGTTTCCTCTGTTAGATCCTGTATCAAGTAATGTAGATGTGGAGAAATTAGGATCCTATGTGTGGTAAAAGAAATATGACGCATTAAAGCTAGCAGCAAAGCCACATGCTGAGGCGCAGAAAAAATGAAGGAACATGAGGTGCCAACACTCCATGAAAATCCAGTGAAATCAAGATAGGAAAATCATCACTTTGTAAAGTTCGTATGTGCAACATTGAACAACTGGCATCAAGAACCATGTTTAATTTTAACTACATATATAACTAATAACTGATAGGGGGAAAAGAGGACTAAAATTTTTGAACCAACTAAACAGAAATAATTAAAATCATATCTATTTCGTCAAGAGGAATCTTTTTTTGCGGAGATCAGCTTCAGCGGAAGCAGAATAATTGCAAATAAAAATTAAGATGTTGCTCACTTTGACCCCGAGAAGCAATGGACTACCACGCTTGCAAGCAATCAATTCATTGGGATAGTGCCGGCTTTTAAATATGAGGGCATAAGCTCCTTCAAGATGCCTCATAACCTCAAGGACAACTTGACTAAAAGTGACATCATGGTCTCCTGCAACAAAGAGTATCCAACTTCAATGTCACTTTTACGATAAAAACAGCTGCAATAAAGACTGCATATATAGTAGAGCTTGTATCATACAAGAAAAAGAGTAAGAAATAGCTCCCAAAAAATTACCTTCTCCATTTGCCTTGTCAAAGACAAACTTTGCCAGTTTTGGAATGACTTCAGTATCTGTATCTGATTCGAAGGTGAATCCATGTCTAGCAAGAGTTTCTTTCAAAACCTAAGAGATACAGAAAAAGAAACATCATCAAAATCACTATAAAAGGAGTGCCTGACTATATTACCGAAATATCACGAATGTCATTACTGAAGGTTATTTACTGATCCAATCAAGTCCTCGGTAGACAGCAGTCAATGCATAAATACATAAAACCTAATAACTAAAAACAGATTGCTAAAGGTGCACCTCATAATTGGTGACCACACCATTGTGAACGACCACAAAATCATTCTCCGGTCCAGATGTCTGAGGATGACTATTCCTAGGAGCGGGCTCTCCGTGAGTTGCCCACCGAGTGTGTGCTATTGCGGCATGAGTAGTAAATGATTCCTCCAAATTTAACTTTGTTTCAGCAACATCTGGAAACCATAATACAGATATTGTAGGGTGAACCAATCATTGTAACATAACTAAATTCAGAGCAAAGCAACCTCCCACACTGAACCGAACTGATCAAGCATCAGTAATATTTATTCCAAATCTTTCTACAGCTTTCATTACTCTCAATTTTCAGTCACACCAGAAACTCGGAAACTTCAAGCTAGACTGTCAGTTTTGTTGAATAAGAAAAGTGATCACACCCAAAAACACAACTAAAATAAAAGAGAAGTGGCAAATACGATTCCTTTGTTTTTTCCCAGAGCCATTTACCCACTGCAGACAAGTTTGACAGACTTTTTTTTAACAGAAAGTCCAAGCACATCAACTCAATTAAGAGACAATTTTTGAAAACGGCATGAAATTATGCATGTGCTTCAGTTTATCAGGAGGAAAAATTCCATAACTATCCAAAAATCAACAAAAGCTGATAGTATTTATTTCAGATGAAAAAGACATAATAAATTAAGCCATGATCCCCCATCCCCAACCACCGCAGATCACAATTAAACTCAACAGACGGCAAAAACCCTAAACCCCTCGTTCACACCTCCCGCCTAATATAACTAAATTACTCATCTACCTCTGACTTTCCGACTTGAACTCCAAAATCGAGGAAACGAAATAGTCAAAACTCGGTTACCTTGATAGAAGGAATTCTCAAGTGAATCAATTTTCCCCTCCTGACGAAAGACAAGAGGCGCAGGAGCGCAATGAGAGGCACCGCCATTCAGATCGGCATGGCCGTTAACGGGAGATGGAGAAAGAGAAGCGTCGATGCAGATCCCGGCTGAATCGTAACCTCTATACTCCAATCTCTTGAGGCCATTGAAGAGTACATCAACAATGTAACGTCTCTCCCTGCTCACATTGAAATTCAAGTAAGCGAAAATTCCGCACATCGTGAAGAGTGATTTTTAGAGATCCCAAGATCAAAACGAGGAAGATAATTGTTTAGAGATTCCGACAAAGAAGGTGGAAGCCTATATATATATGTGGAACTATTAAAAATAATATAAAATATAATTAAATATCTGAAAAGGATAAAACGAAAAAAAACTGGGAGATTTGAAAAGACAGAGGCGATTTGGGGAAGGAGGGAGGGAAGGAGGAAGAAGCAAGGTTGACAAATTTGACTTCTGCCATTGATGACGTGGCCTAGTCGATTTGACCAATCAAAACTCTCCAACTGTATATAGTTACCTCAAAAGCTTCCCTCTCCCACATCGACGAAAAAAAGGTAATACATTCTCTTTATAAATTGTTTATCAAAAAAAAAAAGTATAACGAATTAGACTGGTCGTGAATTATTCTATTATTATGATTGATTTTATCAACGTGATAATTGGTCAAATTGAATATTATATTAATCACGTTTAAATCAATTTACTTTGTTTATATTTTTGGCAGAGGAGTTCTTATTTATTATTAAATTAGAAAAATATTGATACAAAACTGAAAGCAAAGTAATAAAAAAAATACATATAGAACAAATCCTACGTCTATCCCCTATACTTACATATAGAACAAATCCTACGTCTAGAAGTTCGATACTTTGAAAAGGCTCGATAATAAGTGAATTGTGTTATTTTGGAGATTTAAGTACAATTTTCATTAACAATACGTATTAAGAAGAAGATAAATTAGAGATATCTTTTCCATTTATGTTTATTTGTATGTATACTTCTTTCCCTATCTTCTTTATATTCTGCTTAGTTTAGGCTGATTTATATTGCAATATTATGTATATATTATCAGCAATATACTCAATAAAGCTCATCCGTTTTCATAGCATATCAGTACGGAGAAATTGATATTGGAGAGTAAATGGTTCGAAGTAACCTTCTGAAAGTTTAGCTAATCGAACGAGTAAAAGACGAGACTGTTGAGATGCAGGAAAAAGTATCCTACATCAGGTTATACAAGCATATTCGGGTTGTGCTTGTATGTGTGGTTCACTGGACGTGTACCAAATGACGTGGGACACCTGATTGTGTGTTATCGATAAGGGACACTCTCAACAGAGAGAAACAAAAACCCGAATGTAACTATTGAAAATGCCCAGTAAAGAAGATGGAACAAGGCCAAAACACAGATGTTTGGAATCTGAACCTTAAAAGGACAATTTTAAACGATTCAATATTGCAAGATGCAGACATCACCATTCACCATGCAAGTACACTATCAGTAAGTACATCCAATATCCAAATATTGGTATGGGTGATACCAAACATATTATCAGTATGGGTGATTTCCCTGGGCCACACCAAACAAGTCCTTGAGATTTTTCATTTTCAAAGGCATCACATAGCCTTCAGAAAATACCTATAAATGCTAGTTTCTAGTTGCAAAGAGTACAACTACTGAGTGATGACACTCTTCGCAAGACTCCGGGGATGTTCCACATTGTATACTCGAAGAACAGTCAGATGTTATGCAAACAGCTGCAAAAAAGATGAAACTCAGTATCAATGTGTTCAAGACAAAAGGACTGTAAACTTATGGGCATACTAATAACACTTTGATAAACTCTTTTTGCAAATTCATAAAGGTAATGAGGATGATAATATTTATTTCTCCCTTAGCAAGAAAGAAAAAGTCGAAAGAAGCTCAAAAACATCAGTGGCCACAACCACAAGCAAAGGAACTATGTTGATAATTGACTGATTGCTGTTTGCTGAAGAAAATAACAGCTTTATTAGTAAAAAAAACTTGAGGAGAAGAACTTCCAGTGACCAAAGCTTTGGATTTAGTAGTTGTATCCTCTTCCAAATAGTAAAAGAGATTGTTCAGCCATTAAAAGTTATGCGAGTTCCTTCATTTCCTCACCAATCATAAGAACCTCTCTGAACTTGTTTGTAATCAAATCAAAACTGAAGCTCAAAAGCAACACCAGAGATTACATATAAAGTGCAAATGAATATACAGATAGGGATGCAGAAACGTACTTGGTAGATCAAACAAGCCGTTTATTAAGGCATCTCTTTTGGATTAATAGTAGTCTCTGCTCCCAACCTAAAAAAGATGACCACCACATGAAAATTTTAAACCAAGTAATCGAGGTAATCAAACCATGTGCCGTTTGGTAACTTACGATTACGTAGATGAAGATGAGGATGAACATAATTATTTAGATGAAGAATTAAGGAGATGAAATTGTTTAAGAGGATGAGTATGAAAATACATGAAATGAGTGTTTGGTAAAATGAATATGATTGTGGGTAAAATTACGAAAAAGTAGATAAAAATTTTTTATAGATGGAAAAAAAAGGAAGAGAGGTAAAAATGAGATTTTAGCTTTAATAATCCTTATAATACCCATAATCAAAGTTTTATAGGATTACAAAATTCCCCTAATTTAATTATCTTAATCTCCATACTTTAACTCTTTAATCTCCTTAATTTCCTTACCAAACGAAATTAAGAGAATTATTACTTCCTTTTAATTCTCCTAATCTTAATCCCCTTAATATATGGACTTACCAAACGGAGCCATATATGTTCCGTCACAAGAAATCTTTTATGCGGAGATCAGTTTCAGCAGAAGCACAATAACCGCAAATGAACATTAAGATGTTGCTCACTTTGTCCCCAAGAAGCAACGTACTACCAAGCTTGCAAGCAAGCAGTTCATTGGGATAGTGGCCGGCTTTAAAATGTAAGGGCATAAGCTCCTTCAAGAGGCCTAAGAAACTCAATGACAACTTGACTAAAAGTGACATCATGGTCACCTACATCAAAGATTATCCGACTTTATTGTCACTTTACAACAAAAACAGTTGCAATAAAGGCTACGCTTAAATAGAAGGGCGTATACCATACGAGAAAAAGAGAATCGAAAAATTACCTTTTCCATTTGCCTTGTCAAAGACAAACTTTGCCAGTTTTGGAATAACTTCAGTATCTGTATGTGATTCAAAGTGAACATTATTATCAGTAGAAAAGGAGAGCCTGACTATATTACCAAAATTTCACTGAGTTTTATTTAATGATCCAATCAAGTATGTGCTACTGCAACATGAATAGTAAATGATTCCGACGAATTTAACCTCGTTGCAGCAACATCTGATAATTGTAATCAAATGTAATGTAGGGTGAGCCAATCATATAACATAACTAGATTCAAAATACTGCAACCTCCCACACTGAACCAAAATAATAAAGCGTCAGCAAGAACTATTGCATTTCTCTCTAGAAAATTGACTAATCTCTATTTTTAGTCGCAACAGAAACTCAGAAAGTTCAATCTGGATTGTCAGTTTTGTTGCATTCAGTCATAAGAGAAGTGTTCACCTACCGCAGAAAGGTTTGACAGAAACTGTTAACAGAAGGTCCATGCAAATGATGCAATAGACAATTTTGGAAATCGGCATGAAATTATGCATGCGCTTCAATATCTCAAGAGGAAAGTCCAGCATATGAACAAAAGCTGATGGTATTAACTTCAGATGAAAAATGCGTAATTAGCTTGTACCACGTTTACCCGTCTCCAACCACTACAGATCACAATACAAAAGCCCTAACCCCTTCATCCAATCCTCCCGCCTAAAACAGCCAAAAATGTACATTACTCTCTGACTTGAAATCCAAGCTTCAGGAAGCGAAATAGTCAAAATTCGGTTACCTTCATTGAAGGATTTCACAAGTGAATCAATATTCCTCTCCTGGCGAAAGAGAATAGGCGAATGAGAGAGGCGAGAGGCACCGCCGCGCTGATCGACATGGCCGTTAAGGGAAGATGGAACACCGTCGGTAGCAGTGCAACATGAGTCGACCCGGAAAGTGAGAGACGAGACTTTAGAAAATGTCTTCCGTCAAACAAACGTCGGGAATTATACAACGACGAGTCCAGCATCGACCAAAATTGTGCAATTTTGAATATTTTGGACCGGACCGGACCGATTCATACCTACATTGTGCAATTTTGGTTAGGTTTTCCGGTCAAAGTCGGACCGGACCAGACCGGATTAGACTGGACCGGATATTCGTAGTTTACGGTCTAACCTTGGTTACAGTTTAATACCGTACAAAACAGAAGGCCCAAATTAGCAACATACTCTAATTGGGCTTTTTTAAATCTCTTCAGGCCCATTAAAGCAAAACCATCACTTTACTCTATTCGTTTCTTCGCGAAACTCTCAAATCCTCCTCACCACCACAGACGTCGGCTGCATAAACCCTAGAAATCGATCAATCAGCAGTTCGATTCTTAATCTTCCTTTGTTCTCTCGTAAACCTCCTTGAATCTAGCAGCGAAGATGACACAGAAAGCAAATATGTTCAAGGGCAAGAAGAAGAAGGAAATCCCAATGAATCGCCATGGAAAGGTCCCTCAAACTCGCAAAGGTACTTCAATTTTCTTGCTGAGCTTTCTATATTTTTCTCTCCTCTCACCTCCTCGACCTTCTCTGAATTGGGTTTTATTCTTGTTATAGGGAAAAGGTTTATGAAGCCAACGAAGGTCACCAGTGATATGGATGCGAATCGTGTATGTTATTCTTCTCCAACTTCCTTCTATCATTCTTAGTATTTTTATAAATTTCCTGAAATCCTATGGCGCCTTATAATCGTCAATTTGTATATTCAAACGCATAGAATTGTCAAACCTATTTGTTTTGCCATTGAAAATCTGGAGCTTTGTAGTTTGCTAATTTGTGTTTTGTCTACCTTTCCACCTGAATTGCAAATTAACGTGTTCCTAATCTCAAAAGAATACAACTATTTATTTGCCTGTGGCGTCTCCAAAATCTGTTTTGTGCATATAATTAAGTACTAATTGCAATAAAGATCACAAATTGTTGAAAGTTGAGCAGCAAGTAGTACAAACAATTGTCCTTCTGCAATCTATAACATTAATAATCAGCACTTGGGAAGTTTGTCTTCTAAATATAACATGACCCATGGAAATTTAAAGGGTATATGGAACCGAAAAGAGGTGTATTATAGCACGGTGAATCAAAATTGCTAAAAAATATAGATTAGTAAATAAGTTTTTTGAAGCTGTTTCTATTCCTGTTATAACTTATAAGTAACAAAACAATGAAGGCCTAGAGTTTCTTTGTTGAAGGTTTTTGTAGGAATCTAGCTAAAAATTGTTTTGCATAAGTATTTGGTTCGGGAGTTGTAATTCTGTTAAGTTTTTCGTACATGTTTGTAAAATCTGTAATACAAATAATGTCCTTTTCTGTAGTTAAATCCACAAAACCTTCACATGTCAAACACACAAAATAATAAGGGTGTGTTTTTCCTAACACACCCTTAATATTTTTGAAGTAATAACTTTTATTATGCTGTTATGTGCTATCTAAATTGACACTATTTCCTGTATTTAAGTGAGTCGTCCTCGTTGCAGTTATGTAGACACAATACTTCTCTTGCATCCATATTGTGTTTCTCTGCAATGTAAATTCCAGAGTTTCGTTAGCAGGAAACTTAATCCATAACTAGTTAGTTATGAATTGTAAATCTGTCTCGTTGCCCATAACAAGCTGAATGAATGATTTGTACGCAGTTAAGAAGTTTTGTTTGACTCTTTCTTGATATGTTTGAACAGGAGGTGAGCAAATTTATAAACCAATGCAATGAGTCGAAGGCAACCAAGCAAGCATGCAAGGATGGAGGCCAGATGCTCGTTTTAAAGTCATTACAAAACGGCGGGGAGAGTTCTACTTCAAAGAAGTAGAGCATTCTTGTTTTTTAGAGTTAGAAGGTAAGATTGTTTGATTGGGAATGTGATTGTTCGGGTTTTACATTCTTGATTAAAAGGTTTGCTCCAAGATGTGTGTTGTGTCGAGCTTGAGTAGATGTATACGTGTCTTTGAGAGTTTGCTAAGTTCAATTTTGGTAAAAAAAAAAAAAAAAAAAAAGTAGTGACTTTGAATTGTTAAGATCTGTTTGGATTACTACCGTGGAAGAATTGTGATTTGTCAATGACTTTGCTCACCGGTTTGGCAGCTCTATATATGTGGCTATGATATTAAATAGAGAAAATTGCCTAAATAGAAACTCAATTTTTAGTCTAACTAAACTTTAGTAACCCGTTGTTTAAAATATGAGAACGGTACCTCGCTTATTGAACTCGACCAAAGATTAGTACCTAGATTAATGTTCGGTGTTAAATATTAGGTGCAAAATGGTCCACTTACCTTAGGCAATACCGATTTGTTAACTTAACGTGTGAAAAGTAATCCAGGTACTAATCTTTGGTCGGTCTCACTTAAACGTGTGAATAGTAATCCAGGAAATAACCTTTTGTCGGCTCAATCTGATAAATTAAACGACGAACAACTGAAGGTTTGGACCTAATATACATTTGCACTCTATCACGGCTCTCGCTCACCTTTCACTTGTATGCACATATCTCTTGTAAACCTTCACTTGTATGCACATTGACTTTGCTCACGCCAATAGTATTATTGTACTTGCCAAGCTCACAATCAACACAGAATCCTCACAGAACATTCCCCACATCCGGTCTTTAATGCCCACGTGCGTATTAGATGGTGAATGATATATTTGGTTAATAAATGCGGTAAATTTTATAATGAAGGGTGGGTGGAATGCAAGTGACAGCATGGGCACCTTCAAAATATGATTTACTGTCATGTTGCACGTGACATCTACTCACTTGTTTTCTTCTGCACTTGTGCGTAAAAACGTGCTTCACCCCAACGGTCTTTCCTACGTTTGCTAAAACAAAAAGAATCAAATTACAATTCAAATAGTCTCCAAATTGATCAGAAACTATTAGGAGTAGTTGACAAATTTTAAATTTTTGTTAAATAATAATCGTGCAAGACACGGGCTACAAACTAGTATGAAGCAATCTTAAATACTATCAAATAGTTATTTAGTTTTCTCAACATGTTTGTGTCACTTTCGGGTCATTTGCTATATCGCCCCTAATTATGTGGGCTTTTTGGGTAAAGGGATGTAATTAGTTCGGAATAAGGGTTTGAGGTATGTCGATGAAGAAATAAATAGACTCACACTTTTTGTTTTTCAACTCCTCTGGCGCAAGATGTTTCTAGTTCTCTTACTATTCTCGTACAACAGTGTGAAGACTTCATTTGTAGGGATTAGATCCTCTAATTCCGTTATATTTACCGCAAAGTCAATTTAGATACCTGCATTTTACTTCTCTTTATGCCTTCATGTTTTATTAAACCGTCGGAAAAATTTGTTGTTTTTTTATAGTGACATTCAAAGAGTGATTAATAAAATGTTATTTGAAGCGCGATGAATCCGTCCTGCCTTTGACAGAAGAAAATCAATACATCTAATTTAAAAATTCTACTATTTTCCTTGAAATTTTGAATGTCCATGCAATTATAT
Source organism: Fagopyrum esculentum (assembly GCA_033239045.1). Lineage (NCBI taxonomy): Eukaryota > Viridiplantae > Streptophyta > Magnoliopsida > Caryophyllales > Polygonaceae > Fagopyrum > Fagopyrum esculentum. Next base: position 3,333,722 of record BSUD01000003.1, read on the forward strand.
ACAATTTACCTTAATAAGTGTGCTATCTTTTACAAATATCTCCTAAAATGGTTATTATATTTGGTATTGTAATTATATATTTTATTGGGGGGAATTCTGACGTGGCTATGACGCATGAGTCCCTCAAATAATCTAAGGTAGGAGGGTCGACGTAATCAGAGCTTCAGAGCACCGCAAAGTAGGCTTTGTGGTGGCCCCCACGGAAACACACCCACGAGGCCACCAACACAGTATACTCCACAACGTGACCAATATTTTTTTTGATAATTGCAGATTTTATCCCCAAATTTTCAAATGTTACTAAATATCTTTATTTCTTGAATACCTTAAATTTTATAAAATTACTTGTGTATATTTGATATTTAGAAATTTTAATATAAATATCAGTTTCTAGTAGGGCTCAGCATATTGCGGTTCGGACCGCAACCGAACCGCAAATTGCGATCCAAACCGCAACCAAACCGCAAATTGCGGTCCAAACCGCAACCGAACCGCACTTAATCGGTTCGGTTTGCGGTCCGCAAGTTTTTGTTTTGTGGTTTGCGGTTCAAACCGCAAAAAAACTGCAAACCGCAAAAAAAACCGCAAAACCGCAAAAAAAAACCGCACAACCGCAACCAAACCGCAAAATGCGGTTCATTTGCGGTTCACGTTTTCTGGAATTTCGGTTTGCGGTTTTGAACCGATGCTCAACCCTAGTTTCTAGGGTCAAAAATACTACTAAATAACCCAAACATACCAACCGGTATACAATTTGCAAATGTCTGATAATAGGATTTACACATGACTCGAACCAATGACCTACTGGTATAACCCTCACTCTTCAACCAATTGAGCATCTACAACATGTTGAACCAATTTACTACTAACATAATTTTACTTCAGCAGGGGCAAAGGCCATTTGTCCGTTACGGACAAAGACCATTTGTCCGTCACGGACAAATGGACGTTACTTAGTAAAAACAAATGCGCTAAATAGCCTGAACGTATATGTATATTTATTTATTTTTAGAATTTATTGATAGATGTGAAACACTAAGTTGTAATTTAGGATGATACGTAATATAGAAAATTTAAAACAAATAAAATTTTAGTTTTAAGTATTCTCGTATAAACACTTTTGGGTCTTCTATTATTTTATATTTAACAAGCATATTTTTATTTATCTTAATAAATATTCTACTAGGGTCAATTTCGTGACAGACATTTTAATTATAAGATTTACGCTATGGACGATGACCATTGACCATGCAGATTAGCGATAATAAATTATATAAAAGTAATTGTTTAAATAAAATTTGCATAATTCTTTATTAGACACTAAAAACCCTACTTGAACAAGTATGGTTAAGCTGTCAGTAGATTATCATAAACTAATGTCTATATTTACGGTTGATGTTAACTTGTTTTTTCAACTAAATTTAATTAAAAATTATATAAATAATGATTTTTACAGCAAATTGATATAATAATAACTTTTAGTGAATACCTTTTTAATATTAAACAAAGTTGATTAACAATAAAATTTAAAACTGTTGTTTTCTTAATAGACTTTTATAACTTTAATATATAATTGTAGGTCGGTGCAAAATTGGACCGGACCGGAAAATCGGACCGGAATTTACGGTCCAGGATTTTTTGAAAATCCGGGTTACGGCCCGTTCCGGTTTTTGGACTGCATAAAACCGTAACCTAGGTTGGACTGTAAACTACGGATTTTCGGTCCGATCCGATCCATTCCGGTGTTGGACCGAAAAACCTCACCAAAATTGCACCATTTAGGTACAAACCGGTTTGGTCCGGTCCGAAATATTCAAAATTGCACAATTTAGGTACGAACCGGTCCAACCCGGAGCCGGACCGGACCGGACCGTTACAGTTCAAGGTTTTATCAATTTAGGGTCCACCGGTCCGGACAGTATGCACAACCCTATATAATTGTGGAATTTCTAAAAATATTTCCAGTGAATGGGGAGTTTTTTCATAATTTTACAGAAATTACATATTTTATACCTAAATTTATATAATTACCCTATAATTATTGACAAACTAACGGCATAAACAATTTACACCAACATCATAATTTTGTCATTGAAACTTAGAAAAATGAGTGTACGAATTAGAAAACTACTCAATCGTATGAAGGTAGGTGAGAAGAATATTCGCAAATTAATAAAAAAGAATTAATAGTGACACTTGTTTAATTTTTCTTTGACGATGTTTATGTACTTTCAATTTTTTCTTATTATGTCTAATAATTTTTAGATAGTGCCTCGAAGGTTTACAATTTTTCGGATATAATCTTTTACCAGCATTTTAAGAGAAAATAATAATAATAATAATAATTTTTTGAAAGAACAATGTATCTCTTATAATATTAATAAATATTAATATATGAAAAATAAAATTATATAATTTAAAATAGTTTAAAACTTAAAACACTATTAAAACTGAAAATCTATAAAATTAGATAATTTAAAAGAATATGCGTCACTTTTAGTTTTTAACTCAATTGAGTACGTACATTGTTCCAAAAAGTGAGATAGACAAACACAATGCATCAATCGACAAAATTTTGAAATACCGAACATTTGGACAAAGAGAAAAGTAAGACGAAACATCGTACAACCAAATAAGAAAGAGATAAAACTAAATCGTTCTATAGAGTTAAAAAAAAGGGTCATATGGGTTTTTACAAGTTGTGATTTGCTTATCTCTCGTTGTTAAGCTTATGAAGAGAGAGCAACTTCAATAATGATACTCTCGTTGGGAGGATCGATCGTTAATTTATCTTCACGGTTTGAGATATGTCACTGGTCTCATATTCGTTAGAACGAGAACACGTTTAGTAACGCCAACGCTTTAATGTTGACATATCAACCTCTCAGAGGTAATCTTAACGATCTTTGAGTCTTCGGGTTATACCCAAATTATCACTTCATTCCGATATTATCATCTTCTTAATATATTGGGTAAAGTTTGCAAATACTTTTAAAATAATTTAAAAGGAAGTTGTCATGTTTAACACGCTCCCTAGAAGAGCGTTATGAAGGTATCCTATATGATTCAAATAGTAAAGATATTATTCTCACAAAAAAAAATAGTAAAGATATTATAAAACATTATAACATAAGCAATTTTATACACGAAGTATTAAATATTTGCCAAGTGGCTCTTACGTTTTGTCCCTCTTCTTCTCTCTCTTTCTCAAAGGTGACAATGAATTGCTGTCTCTATGGTGTGGCCTGTGGAGGAGTTTAAAGTTTACAGTTTTCACCTAAAGCCATAATCTAATTTTCAACGTCTCTCTTTCTCTCTCTATTAATCTCTTCATCAACGCCGTTCCACCACCATCACAACCGCCGCCGCCGCCGCCGCCGCCGGGGATATCCATAGCCACTTACCTGAGATGGGTGCTTCAGAAGAGCCAGTAAGGCTATCGAAATTCAAAGACTTTCCCTTTTTGTTGTTGTTTTTTCCAAATTTAGCTTATATAAAGTGTTGAATTGAAGGATTGTTGTTTGATTTTGTCTTTTTTTTTGGTTAGGTTGTAGATAGAGATGCAGACCCAGAAAAAGGATTAGAACAAGAACAGCAGCAGCAACAACAACCTACTAACAGAAATGGGGAAATGGGTTTTACTCAAACATATCCACCTACTCAATTACCACAAGCTACCAGAAATCCACCGCAAGAAAACCCAGAATTTCACTTTTCTAGATTGGATAGATTGAATCCTTCAAACCCTTTAAGAATGGTCATTAATGGCGGCCGTTCTTCTAGAGCTACTCCGTTTACAAGGCCTCCTCCTACCCTTTCTCAGCCCCCCTTTCCTCCTCAACCTGTAACTGCTTTTCCTCCTAATGCCATACCCATTCCTCAACCTCAACCTCCTTCAACTACACCTATAATTCCTCAGGTAAACAATAACTAAAAATTTCTCTCATATCAATGTATTTGTGAAATGGGTTTGACTGAAATTTCAGTGTTTTGTAATTTACAGCCATCAGTGGTGACTTTGAATTCAAGAGGCTACACTAATAAAATATCCTTGATCTTGTTCATTCTCCAAACTTTTGCTGCAATTGGGTTGGTGGGCTTCCTTATCTATAAGGGAGTTGATGGGATCTTAAATGGAGGATCAGTCAAGAGAAAAGAATTGAATGTTCTAAAACACTTTCTTCCACAAGCAGTAGCTGCTTCATTCTTAAGTATAACATTAGCCTTGTCATGGCAGATGGCAGTTAGAATGTGGCCAAGGTTTATGGTTCATTTCATCCTTTGGAGCAGCTTTTCCGCGACTTTATCGTCTGGAATCCTCCTTATATGTTTCCAGAAGCCGTCAACCAGTGGGGTTGGAGTCGCACTTTTGCTGTTTTCGGTTGGGAATGGATTGTATGCTTGTTGGGTTAGTCAAAGGATCAAATTCTGCACAAAAGTGCTTGTTAAGTCACTTGAGCCTGTGGCCAAGTTTCGCGATATCCACAGACCTACTTATTTGATGCTTGGGATCGGGTTTATATGGATGTTGTTGTGGGTTTTGGGTGTGATTGGAGCCTTGAACTTTGTGGTTCCACCAGCTATTATAATTGCACTCGGGTTAAGCTTAGCTTGGACAACCGAAGTTATGAGGAATGTAGTTAATTTGACTGTGAGTAGGGTCATTGCTCTTTATTACCTTAGAGGAATGCAGGCTAACACAAAATTCTGCTTCCAAAGAGCTCTTACTCGGAACTTGGGAAGCGCTAGTCTCGGGTCATTATTCGTTCCCAGCATAGAAGCTTTGAGGATTGTGGCTCGGGGATTGAATTTGCTTGAGGGAGAGGATGAATTCATGTTTTCTTGTGCACATTGTTGCTTGAATGTCATGCAGTCCGTCTTCAAGTTTGGCAATAGTTGGGCTTATGTTCAAGTAAGTATTCAAGACATTTAATTTCAAATTTGGTAGATTTGTATACTTCTGTGTTAGGTTTAAGTCTTTTCGGAATTTGGTAGATGTGTATGCAAGTGATATCTTTGATATACTGATGTTTTAGGTATATCAAAATAACACTTTTGAAACCAATCAATCAATCTGATATTTATTCAAGGTACCAAACTCTATATATGAGTTTGATATTTATGTCTTTCTATAGCAAACACTAATCTGATATCCTGATACGGAATTATGGATACCAAACGAGCTTAATGTATATCAAAACCATACAATGTGACTACACTAAATCCGAAAGAAAGCTTGAAAATCATATGGTTTGAAAAATGCAGATAGCAGCTTATGGTAAGAGTTTTACAAAGGCTTCAATAGACACATGGGAAGTCTTTCAACGGCATTCTCAAGAGATGGAAGTTTTGGTGGACTCCGACATAACCTCAGCCCTATGCTTCCTCTCGGGAGTCTGCAGTGGCGCTCTTTGTGTGATAATGGTGGCTGCTTGGACTGCTAAGATCCACCAGGGTTATATAGCCACCATATCACTGCTTGCCTTTATGGTTGGCTATCTCATGGTAAGTATCCTTTTACCTATAACATATATATTAATTGTTCTTTGATAATAATTTTTTATGCTTATTTTGCTGATGTTTTTGTGTATGATTTTAGACAAGGATTTCCATGGCCTTGCCACACGCGTGTGTGAGCTGTTACTACGTCTGCTATGCTGAGAATCCGAACAACAGATTATTCGATAACACTATACCTGATCGGCTTAATATGTTAAGAGCTGGTCGAGATGTCTCGGTGCCTACCCCTAGAGTTCCTCGGCGGTTCAATCATACATGAAAATCGAATCAGAAAAGATCTCCGGTTCCGGGTACATACATAGAGGCCAGTATTCTTATTAGTTAGAACTTAGGAGTTGTAGCTATAACTTGCAGGCATAAGTTATTTTGGGTGCAAGTCTAGCTAAAGAAACTTTGTGGACATGGTGTGTCATTGAAGATAAGAAGAATTGAAGATAGAAGTGGAAAGAAGAAGAATGGTGAGTTCACTTGAGTTGTTTGATGTGATTTGCCAACTCAAAATAAGTTGAGAAAGAAGGAAAAAAAAGATAAGTGAAATGATGCATATAAGGCATATCTATGGGTCATCTTTTTGGACAATTCATTTTTGTGGTGGGTATTCTAGTGTAATAGGTAACCCACAATGTATTTTGTGATTTGTGATAGGTAGGAAAAACAAGCAATTATTGTCATTGTATTTATTTCCTTATTCTTTTAACAAGTAGTCTATGTCAATAATGAAATGATTTCAAGTTCACTAGTTCAGAATTCTTAATAGGACAAACCCTAACTAGAAGGTGCCCACCACAAGAAACATGAGATATAGATAAAGATAAAAGACCAATACTCTGATGATCCAGTGATTGTGGTGCTAGACATGTACGGAAAAAATTGGTATTGGGAGGGTATCCCCAAATTGGGCCACGACCGGAAATCTCATACAAAGAACGGAATCTGATGGTAACGGCAATTTTAGATCACAAGGAGGACAGGGACCGAAATTGATTTAACCCGTCTCATTGAGATCCCTATTAACATAACAGCTACAAAATTATGACAGTAACTATCCAGGCCCATATGCCACAGATTCATTAAAAGAACAAGAGAAACAAGGAAAAGTATTCATCCAAAGTTATTACATAACACTGAATGTTTTTGTCACTGTGAGAGCAACCACCAAATCTCTACTCAAATTTCTTGATCAAAGCTAGATCATCCACCATCTTTTGGATTGCATTGTCATCAAGAGCTCTTCCTCTAGTCTTAATAGAAGGGACCATAGCTATGGCTTCCTCAACAGTCTCTGGACACAGATTGCCAAGAACACAGAGCTCGAATTCCGCCAACTGATACCTGCTGAGGATCTCTCGAACTTGTCTGACAGCATCAGGGTTCTGGTATCGGCTAAAGCGCTTCACATACTGCATTGACTTCTCAAACACCTGAGAAACCTGGTTAGCCGGATCCTCAGACATTTGCTGCAGTTGTTCATACTTCCGTTCCAATATCAAAGCAACCTCACAGTTCATCAGACACTTTGCCTTGAGAAACTCGTCTCCTATTTTAAGCTCCGCAGCGTTCTCCTCCTCTTCAGCCATTTTTTGATCTGGTACAAACATTAAATTGACACATTTAAGCTCCAAAAGAGCTGCAAACTAAATTAACCAACCAGCAATTATGCTGAGTACTGTAATTTCTAAGAAACAAATGCAGATTTCATTGGTCCGACACAAAGAAGCAGCAATCCTATAAATCATATGAAACGGAAACAGCTGCAATAGCTGAATGATACATGATAACAAGAGTCACATAAATCCTGAAAATCAATGATATAGCAATAGATAAAGATATATCATCAAAAACAACTCTAAAATTTTGTCAATGTAAACCCTAACAGGGCATTCATCATCTTGTGAATTTGATTAAATACTTCCACTACTAATCATTCCATGTGAACTTGAAGAAGCAATAAGCAACAAACTATAACAATTATCCCTATTCTAATCTCGTCGATAAAGAAGCAAAAAAACAATAAGCATCGAACCCTCAATTTCATCAAACAGCATAGGCATCAAACTATCACAATCACAGCAGTACAATTACATAATGCGCGCAACACACCTCACAACTCCGGGACCGCGCTGGGCTGCTACTATGCTCCGGGAAAGATGAAGAATGGATAAGGGAGATGTTGAAGGAATCAGAGAAGACGAAGCTCTCAATTTGGGGGTTAGGGTTCGGTAAAAATCGAATAGAAATATTGAGAGAGAATAGAACGCGTAAGAAAAAAGAAGCACCGGAGGCTGCAGCTTAGGCTATATATCGTTAAAATCTTTTTATTTATGGAAACTAATAAAAATAATCCAAATCACCGACTTAGGCAAAAAATAATGTAAATTTTTCAAGACCATAAAAATAATTAAACTTACCAGTTTAATTAATAATTATAATTCAAACTTATAAAACAACAAATCATTATCTTTTTTTAAAAAAAAATACGAAGTTTTATAAATAAATGTATAAAATCGCAATTTATTCATAAAATTGTAAAAAATATTCCTAATTCAAAAATCACACTTTATTTTAAATATAACAAAATTTGTCATGCTTTACAAATACACACCTTAACTAAAAATAGCAAAAAATCACACCTTATTCTCAATAATTTGCCCTTTATTTATGTATGGATTCTGACCATCAAAATTTATTAATTTAATATACTTATTAAATTATAACTTTATATTATTGTTTTTTCAATGTATTTTCACCTAATGATACTAAGAGCATCCGCAATGCAAATACTCAAAGTTTCTTATTTTTTTAAAAAATAAAGTTAAACTAAATAAATTCTGTTAATGTCAGAAAAATTCAGAGAGTTAAACTCCTATTTAACATAATATAATTATAATATAAGGACTCTGCTCTAATTAAACGAGAACTCTAACCTGACAAATGTATTAATTTTAATTTACTTTTATTTATTATTTGAATAAGAAACCCACAAGACCTCTATTGTGGATGCCCTAACAAAAAAATCATTAATTTTTTTTGGTCAAATTAGCTAAGTAACTCTTTTGAGATTTTTCTCTAGTAACTAGGCTATTGGTATAAATATGTTTAGTAAATGTACCTTTAATCAAATCTTTTACCTTTCAACTTCAATTTAACAAAAGTGGTAAAAATTGAAGGTATACAAAATTAATAAAAATAGAAAAGGATCTATTTGACCAAATGAAAGCAAATTCTTTTTATTTATTTTTAGATAAACTACATAAAATTATTTGTAAATTGAAGAGATTTAGATTAAAAAAAAACACTTATAAAATTCAATTTAACACGTAGTGATGCCACGTGACATGTTTTCATCTCGCATAGAAGTATTGAGAGAGAATAGAACGCGTAAGAAAAAAGAAGTACCGGAGGCTGCAACTTAGGCTATATATCGTTAAAAATCTTTAGGCCAGGATAGAATGTTTTCATCTCGCATCCCGTCCGCAAAACTTTCACGGGATGCTCATTTTTTTTTTTCAAATCCCGCCGGAATTGGGACGGGACTTATGCCCACCCTACTCCCACCCTATCATCTTCTTTCAGCTAAACGCTCCCACAGATTTTTTTTATTTTTAAACAACTTTACTTCCACCCATTTTACACAAACTAATCAATCACCTCCCCCTACAAGTCACATCCACCCACCCATTTAACACAAATAAATCACTTTATCCACCCTTTCCCCTTCACAAAATGGGTGGAAATATGATAGCTCTATGAAGTAACAATCGCTCAGGATATTTCTCTCTACAATGCTGACAGTAATGTCAATCACTTGTTAACGATCTGACTGCTAACTTATAATGAAATTTGAGAATAACGACCACTTCACATTCCACGAACAATTATTCCTATGTACTGCTGAACCATGCAGCACAGCAGCAGGAAGTGACCGTAAAAGCTTCTTTCGCATCTATAACGAATCACATAATGTGATTCATTATGATGGCCAACCACCAATCATTCAAGGATACCTAACTTCAATCATTTTTACTATTCACTCAATATTTTTCAAAAAACATAAATCGAAATACATGTGATCATGATATTCAAATGAAAGGTAGATGCCATTGACAGTTAAACTCAGTGACCGAGCTAAACCAGATCAGAACAAACAAAGAAAGCAAGCATTTGAACAAAGAAGAAACAATCGATCAAAGGCGAGAACAAGTTCATCAGTCAGAATACACAATGGAAAAAAGATATCATTAGAGTAGAACAAACAAAAAAGCATGGTTATGTGACATGGGGAAACACAATCACCTTCATAATCTTCATTACTGAAGTTCCATGAAACAACATGGGTAAGGCCAAAAATACAATCTCATAGCATTCTTCAACCGTGTTCAGAGGAACAACATCAATGTATATGCGTTTTTCGCCCATACATCACCATATTTGATACATAGAATATGAGAATGAGAATGCCTACATAAGGCAACCTTAGCAGAACTTCAAACCTTTTCGGGAAAATCAAGAGCACTAAAGAGGAGCACCAAGTCCTGCTACCAAAAGACACATATAACAGAAACATAAGCACATAGTTTATCGATGAAATGATTCATACTAATCTTCACCTTTTTACAAAAACAAGTTTCAGGGTTGTTGAACATATGTATAAACAGAATGCTGAATACAGACACATCACACATATTAGCTACGAAATGTCTAAGAAATGCACAACAACATATTGCAGAATGGGTGAAGGAAAGAAAAGGAATCACCCAACACAAGCAAGCTCTAGTGGAAGAATAAAGAGCCGACTGTCATGTGAATATCGCAAGCACAGCCAAATTCAACAATACAAATCTACCCTATACGTGATCCTTTGGTCTAGGTCTCGGAGTCAAAAGTGCCACATTGCTTAAATCCTAAATTTCTACATGCAATAACTAACATGTGTAAACAATGAAACCACTTGTTCAGCTCATACTCTTGATTCAATTTCCTGTCATGGACACTGAAAGAAGTAAAATCATATAGTGGAAGAACATGAAAACAAATGTAACTGATCTAGACTAAACCAGCAAGTGTGGATACATAAAGGAAGTAGATCAGATATGCGTATGACACATCAGACCTTCTGGAAAATGAATTATAGCAGCGACAGAGTAAACCGATGATGATAATTAACCATAATTTTTTTAAGGTCCGTGTCCTGTCCTAAACAGAGAACGTCCCTATAATATTATATCAGAAGCAACAGAACACAGTTTCACATGTATACAATCATGCAGATAAATGGGAATGAATAAAGAAAAAGATTCAAAGTAAGATTACAAAGGGCAACACAGAAATAAGTATATTCAAGGCACGGTCTCTATCAACTGGACATGCTTGTTATGATGTAAATCTCGAACTTAATAAGAAAGACTATTCTCTGAGCCGAAGGACGAAAAATATTCCCCAAAGGTGAAGTGGCTCTATCAGCTAAAATGTGCATCTTCATCAAAGGATCGTTCATAAACAACAAGCTAATCAGTTTGTTTAAGAATGAACAGACATATCTGTCCATATTGGACAGAGTCACAACATACAGAAACAATAACAAAACATCATTACAAATTCACAACTATTCACTATCAAGCATGATTTACGGAGAAACTCACCAGAACATTACTCAGCAGTCCCCGTCTTGGCCTCAGCCTTCCCTCCGCTGTGGTTTACCTTCCCCTCTGGCTTAGCAGTAGCGTGTCCACCTGAGCAACACCCACCACCATGGTGGTGGTGGTGGTGATGGGCACTAGCATGACCAACAGACTTCCCCTTCAGCTGCTTTCTCATATCATAAGCATCCTCCCCATCAGCATAATACTTAGCCTCCACATCATGAATCTTGTAATTCAAGGTCCCTGTGTACAAGTTGAAAGCCGCCCTGTTGCTCTTCCTCACGTGCAAAGATACATATTCAGCTCCATACACCTGCTCCATAGCATTCTGTGCTGCTGTCATCAGCTTCGTTGCCAGTCCCAACTTCCTACGGGAAGGAAAATAAGAAATTATTTATTAATATTGACATCGCCAAACATGACAGCCTTAATTATAGCCCATAAGCAACAAAAAAAATCCCGAATTCCCATTTTGAATAAAGGCATATATCCTCCATTTAACCTAGTTACCCTATTTTTGCAAAGTTTACTGACGTGTCCTGTGGTTTTGTAAACGTCCCTTCAAAATATTCAATCTTTAGAACCAATCCCGTCAATTGAAGTTTCAAACCAACAAAACTTAGGGTTTATAACGCAATACTCTCAAAATTGACAAGCATCAATTAAAACTAAAGCGTGAAATAACCCAATCATACAAAGTTTCATAAGATAACTGCGTATTGAATTTTTGATAGGCGATTGCGAGCGAGAGTGATTGTAGTACCTGTGAGTCCTAACAACGGCGAGGGAGGTGATGTGGCCATGGCACTCAGTGGTCTCCTCTTCCATCTTGGCGAGAACGTAACCGACGATTCGACCGTTGTAGTCCTCGGCAACATAGAGAAGTTGAGGCCAAGATAGGATATGGTAGAGATAGTATTTCATTTGGTAGTTCTCAGGGAGACAGAGAAGATTGCAGGCTTGCATAGCAAGAAGATCGTCCATCGTCGCCTTCCTTATGCACACCATTGTTCCCTTCCTGCAAATTCGATTTGCGGAATTTAGGGTTAGGGTTTTTACGATATGTAGATTGCAGATGCTGCAGAAGAAGAAGACGCCGACGGTATACGCAGTTTGTGACTGGTGCTAAGAGCCTAAGACTTTGGAAATAAAAATAGTTAAGTTATATTTATGGATTTAAAATCTTCTTATTCAAATAATATCTTAATCAAATATTTAAAAGCTTTTTTTTAACTTTTAATAATATCTTAATCAAATATTAAAAAAAAAATAATATTTTTTCAAGACGATAGTTCGACTAAAACATGTTCTTCTAGTAAAAATATAAACAGTACGTTGATAAAATATGAACACTCACTTGATAAAATACGAACTAAATATTAAAAATTTTAACATACAAACTAGTTCATATCCCGCACCTTGTGCGGGTAATTGTTAAAAAAATTTGTTTTTTTCCCTCATATGTTATATAGACTATTAGTATTTTTTTTAGTTAGAGGGAGAGTTGGTGGTCTTTGACGTATCTGGACACGCTTCTATTAATAAGAAAATGGACTTAGTAATGAATCAAGAGATAAACCGACCCTTATAGTGAACAAATAAATAAAAATTATTATACCCTCTGGAGGGTCAAGCAATATATTTATTTAGTCTAACATGAATATAAAAAGCATATTTAATACTTGATTATCCTGAGCCCACCGTCATAACGATTGAGTAGATTTGGAAAAAAATATAAATATTTTATATATATATATATATATATATATATATATATATATATATATATATATATATATATATATATATATATATATAT
>BSUD01000003.1:3346982-3389349 GCA_033239045.1 Fagopyrum esculentum
ATAAAACAATAAAGGTTACGTGCAAGAAATTAATAAAATCATAATATTAAAAGCAAACTTGGAATGTAATATGCAGTTTTTTTTTATTAAAAACAAATTATTACTTTATACAAGAAAATTAATAGGCTCTCCTTTAATAGATATTAGATATATAGAAGACTAACTTGTTAGAAAAAAAATTTATCTGAAAATATTGTGTGTGGTGACTTCTAGGAGAAGATTAATATGAGATCTTGTTAGTTTATTATTACGTTTAAAAATAAAAAATGAAATGTTTAGATATTGTTGAATAGATTTGGTTATTTTTTTTTGTAAGATTTTGCTTTAGTAAAAAAAATTTATTTGTTTAATTCATGATTTAGTATTTTGTACGGAAGTGTTGAGTATCTAAATGTTCCATGCCTATTCGAGATACCAAAGTTACTAATCAGGTAAGATGATCCTATAAATAAAAATGAATATAAGTCCATATCATTTTTGCGAATGGTTACAAGGATTTAGCTTGCAATATGTATATATAATATATTAGTATACTCAATTTCATTTTCTGACTAATTTATATTATTAAAAAAAACGAATTAGGAACATAAAATAAAAGTCAGGAATTGAAAGATTAAGCTGCTGCAATGGAGATCTTCAAAGGATTGTTAACGTTAAGGCTAACAAATAAATTGTAATAAGAAAAGGGATATGATAAATTAAATATAATCATAAAAGCAACATAAAACAAAAGTAAAGCTGCTGCAATGGAACGCCGTCATGGACGCCTGCGACGCCGTCCTCTGCGTCTCTCTTCGTGGCACCTACTTCCTCTAATTCGTTGTTCAGAACGCCGTCGAATACTCCTGCATTCGGAACGCCGACGGCCGCTTATACTCCCGCTTTTGGAACTCCTTCGACTCCAGGATTCGGTACCGGATCTTCTCTCTTCTCCACCCCATTCTCTCAGCCGCAGCAGCAATCGTCGCTATTTCAGCAGCCAAATACCAGCGGGTTTGGATTCCAGACTCCGGCTCCGTCGTTCTCAACTCCACAGCCGCAAATCACTTCGTTTCCCAATGCTCAGTTGACCACTCAGATGGGGCTCCTTTGCCTTTCTCTCTCGCAGAACGCGATATTCTGGTGCCTCTGGCTTGCGTCCCTTGGTATTTACTAATCAACCGGATTTCATAATAGGCATTACCGTAATGGAGTAATTGAAAGTTTGTAACATACCGGATGAGAGGCAGATAGGCGGCAGGCGAGTACGTTATTGCGTTATTGAAACCTGAAAACAAAACACGTAAAAAGATCAGTATTATGAACTGTTTGACTAAATTGTTTAGGTATTTATAGTAAATAGGAATGAGTTAAACTTACGGAATACGCAACTTATGAGATACGCTTATGATAAATATCTTCTAATTTTAAATATTTGTTTCAAAGATTTGCTAAAATATCTTCTAATTTTAAATATTTGTTTCAAAGATTTGTTTCAACAGATTTGCTGTTAGTGTTTACCAGTTAGTTTTATAAAATTTATTTATATACTTTAATAAAAAAAGATTTATTGGCTTAATTTGTTATTTAAAATTTTAATTCGAGAAAAATCGATAAAAAAATCTTACCCAAATCCGAAATAAATATGAAGTTTAGTAAATGAGTTGGATAATTTGAAATAATTAATTGTTATAACCAATTAATTAATACTTGTAAAGATACGTTCAAGTTAAAAAATTAAAATTTGTTTAATTAGTTATTTTAGAAAAACATTTTAATCCTTTTCAGTAGATATTTTTAGATTTAATAGATTTTAATATAGATTTGCTAAAACGTATAGGTGACGTGGTTATGGATTTTTAATTTTTATTAGATTAGTTAAAAAAAATAATTTAGATTTTGTTTTAGTAAAAAAAGGTTTTATGACTTAATTCTTGATTTAATAAAATATTTAATCCGAGAAAAAACCTGGAGTCGCCACGTCAGCATTAGTGTAGTCTAGTTTAGTAATATATATAGATTATAAATATTTACATAAAGCGTAATTAATTACTTAACTAGGTTTAAAAAAACATGATAATATTTTATCAACTTGAACATATAAAAAACTTATTTCGTCTAATTTCATAAAAAATATTTCTCAATAGGGCATGTGACCTAACAATCTTAAAAATATTTTTCATTAGGGGTGTGAGACCTAACAATTAAGCACTTTTTATATTTTAAAATAAATATTTACACTTTCTTGATTAACAATTTAAAAAATTGAGAAATTATGGAGCTAATAATGTTTTTTTTTTATCATGTAGAATAAGTATGTTTTTTAATTTTATTATGTAGACTAAGTAAGCACTTTTGATTTTTAAATATTTGGAGAAAAAATATTAATTTTATGGATCTTATTATTTTAGATTATTTCATGAAGAAGGAAAGAGATAATTATAATATTAGCTTACTATATCATAAAGAGTTAAAAGGAAAACTAATAATAATTCTAGGAAGAAGTGAGTAGATGATTGAGATATTAGCTAAGTATCTCATAGAGTTGGGTTAAAATTAAAGTTGGGTAATTAAATTGAGTAACGGATTTGAATAATTCGAATTGGATATAATCGAATAATGAAATAAAATCGGGTAACTCAATGGGTAGGTGGGATCGGCTGATCGGGTATTGAATTGGATGATTGAAATGCGTACAAGAAGTTGAGCAGCTAAATTGGGTAACCTGAATTTGTGTAATGGAAATTAGGTAATTAAAGTTCAGTAAATAAATTTGGGTGAAACAAGGTAACTGAAACTCGGTAAGTAAAACCGGGGTACAAATTAGGGTATTAACCTATTGAAAATTATACTTAGATATTAACATATTATGTATTACGGTTGAATATTAACATATAATGGGTACCACCATTGAGTACTAAGATACTTGGATCTTAATCAAAACCATATATTTCTTGCAATTATCTCCCTAATTATGTACCCGAAGTGCACAATCAGCGTTCAGTTAATTCCACACTTGAAGGGCAAAAACGAAATTGAATTTTTTAATTTTACACTTTGGGTGTGAAAGTTAAATCTTGTTTATTTAACTCCGCACTTGACTCTAAGTTATGCATTTTTTTACTTACCCAACTTAATAGGATTATTGTTTTAGTTACTCGATTTCACATATCCAATTTCGTATACCCAAATTCATGTACTCAACTTCAATTACCCAATTTGAGTACGAAGTTGATTAAATGAACTTGAGCATACTAAGTTCAGTAAGTTGGGTACGTGATTGAGGCTGAGTGCGTAAAATTGGGTACGTGAAGTTGAAACATGCTTATTTTTCCTTGTGATTATTAAAAAATATCATTTAACCCAATTAATTATTTTCATCTTTTAGGATTGTTAAAGAACATCATCCATTTACTCAACTTCAATTACCCAATTTGAGTACAAAGTTGGATAAATGAGCTTGAATTTGCGTTACCAAAGAAAAAAAGAGCTTGAATTTATTAAGGGAGTGTATTCAATTAAGAGTTTACACGAATTTTTTGGAGATTAAAAGTTTATGGGTATTTAATATAGATTTTTAAAAGTCTTTATAAATCTTTTGGTATTCAATTAGGATTAAAATTTTTCATAAAATTCCTATGGTATTTAAAAGTTTGTTGATTTTAAAAAAATTTATTATTTCATTGATTTTGTAAGATTCTTTATTACTTCTGTACGTACCTAAACTCTATAGAAGTCTTTCCCCAAAACATAAGATTTTCACATAATCTGTATTGACTATATATAGAATTAAAATATTTCACAAAAGTACATACTTTATACACATTATAAAAAACAACTCATAATATTTCCACAGAATCTGTTGAGCACGCAAAGTTAGGTACTTTAAGTTGATAAATAATTATTTTTCTTTTTTTCTTTTTCTAGAATTGTTAAAAACACCCAATTTACAAAAGTACATACTTTATACACATTATAAAAAATACATATTTACCAAAATCTTCCAAAAATTTACTACTCTAAAATTATATAAATATCATAATTTGTGAGCATAAATCATAAAAATCATTAAAACTACACAAAAAATAACATAAATACACCAACTAATATTCCACAAAACGAAAAAACAATGCTAGTAATGGGCTGAAATACTGGGCTCTGAAACTCATAAGAAATCCAATACACCCAACAGAGAGGCTCTTCTGCGATTGTGGACTGTACAGTAAACACCATTTTTGGGTTTCTTTTGTTTTTAACCTTACATTTACATTTACAGGGAAGGAGTTTTTTGTTTTGTGGCATGGATTGCTCTCGCCATCACTCCTCTTATCTCCTTTCCGATTTCTCTGGATAACCCACACAAATTCCTCCCCTGTTTTTTCCCCTCTCTTCTGTGATACCATATCACAGCTTCATCAACCATGGCAGCAGCTACTACCACTGCCCCATCTTCATCCATAACTTTATCTTCTCTCCAACCTCACAGAGATCTCACCTTTAACCTCTCATCCTGCAATCCCAAACCCGTTTTTTCCACTATATCTTTCTACCCTCTCGCCCTCAACACCAGAGAACGAAGGTCTGTTAGATGGGTATATGGACCGAAACTTGGTGGTTCTTCTTCTTCTCCTTCTTCTCGTGTCGGAGTGGCTGCGTTGGCGGCGGAGGTAGAGGAGGACGTGGAGGAGCTTGAAGGTGAGACGGAAGAAATCGGAGGTGTTGCTACGGTTGTTCAAACTAAGCCTAAGACTGGCAAGGCTGCTTTGCCTTTGAAAAGAGATAGGGTATTCTTAATTCCACCCTTTTTTCTATGTTAGTTATTGGGGTTTATCTTCTATTATTGTCTCGGTTTGATCTTGTTTAGTTGTGGGTTTTGCTCAATTTTGGGTTTAGAAGAGGATGTGGGTGATGCTGTATCTGTATACTTCAATTGGATTTGAGGGATTTAGGGCGGTTTTCTTCTTGTTTGCTATAGTTTGATTGATGTTCTGGGTTAGTTTAGTTGAATTGTGGACATGACAGTAACATTGATTAGAGGACAGAAGAGAAGTGGTAGAGGAGATATGTGATCCTTTGAATGAAAAAAAATCTTCCTTGAATTATGTAATTTAGAGTTGTGTTTATCAGGCACTTCTTAATTTCTCAGTTTACTTGAGCTGAACTCTCAGTTTAGAGGTTGTTTAGGCACTTGTTAAAATCTCAGTTTAGAAATTGATTATGTAATTGAGGTTATACCTATTTTTTCTATCTATAGTCCCACCTTTTTAATGATCAAATTTGGTTTTCTTAGACGAGGATGTGGATGCTGCTCTAAATGTATATTTGCTGAATGTGAGGGAATTTAGGGGTTTCTTTTCTTCTCGTTTGCAGGTCTATAGTTTTTATTGTTGTTCTCAGTTTGCTTCAGCTGAATTCAGAACATGAAAGTTTGGTTTAGAGCGATGTGCTAACATTTTGTTGATAGCAAAAGAGCTTTAATGAGAATGTGTGTTCCTTACTTCTGCAAAATTATGTAGATCAGAGCTGATTTGATTGCTCCTAGTAATTTCATTTTGATGAAGATTTAGTGTTTTGGGGACAGTTTGCTATTGTAGAGGTTGTTTGGGCACTAGTTCATTCCTCTATTTTAAAGTTGGTCGAGTGATTGCTGTACTTATTGTTTGTAGCCTGTACGATCTCTTTTGACTTTCCTGATGAAGATAATATGAAGTCTAATTCAATTTTTGCTCTGTCAGAGGAGGTCGAAGAGGTTTTTGGAAATTCAAAAATTAAGGGAAAACAAGAAAGAGTACGACATGAAGACAGCAGTATCATTGATGAAGCAAATGTCTAGTGTGAAGTTTGTGGAAACAGCTGAAGCTCATTTCCGTCTGAATATTGATCCCAAATACAATGATCAACAGCTGAGGGCTACTGTAAGCTTTCTTTTAATCTTTTATTCTTTTTATGTTGATCTGCTTAGGGTTAGGGTAGAGAAGTTGCATGTTTACTTGGATTCTGATACCTGTTGGACGAATGTGATAGGTGAATTTGCCAAAGGGAACCGGACAAACAGTTAAAGTAGCTGTTCTCGCACAAGGTAAAAGCTTTGTAAAAGATTCAGTTTCATGCAACACATTATATTCTTTTATTGTACTTCCTGTATATGGTTACACTTGGTATTCAATAGCACTTTGGAGCAACAAGCTACATTGTTTTCTTAGCTGTTGTTGAATTGCTCCTTGGCCTGGCTTCACAATCTCAACTTGTTAACTGAAAACATGATGGGTTGGTAAGAAGTGCATAGCCATTAACTTTATGCTTCAACGTAGTGAGCTAGAAAACAAGAGATGAAAAAAATGCTTAGCCACTCCTAATTATATGCTTGTTTTCGTATCATTTTTTTATCAAATTTGTTTAAGGCTTTGTGCTTCTATTAACCAAAATTGTCACACAAACCTTCAATTTCTTTAATGTGGCTTGTATACATTTCCTAATGAATGGATATTACTGAACTCAACATTGGCTTCTTGGTATTCAATGCCATCAAGTTGGAGGTTTTTTTTAATTCTAGTTTTTTCCTGAATTGGGGGACTTGAGTCCTACTTTTCTTTTCCACATTGTCTTCATCTACCTTTTGTATATCTGTACTAATTGTGGCACCTTCAATTTTTATTCAGGGGAAAAACAAGATGAAGCCAAGAATGCAGGAGCAGATTTGGTCGGTGGGGATGATTTGATAGAGCAGATAAAGGGAGGATTCATGGAGTTTGATAAATTGATTGCTTCTCCAGACATGATGCCTAAGGTGTTACTTTGCTGATCGACATACACTTCTTCTTATGTAGATATTGCTCATTATGTGTCTTATTAGACAGTTGAGGGGCGTTGGACCCGAAACTTACTGTTTTTAAGTAAAAATCACAGCTTCATCATAACACTTTGCCGATCACATATTTTCTGGGGCCTTTTTTCGTTCCAGAATTTATTTACATTTTATTGCTGTTACTCCATCAGGTTGCTAGCTTAGGGAAAATTCTGGGACCGAGGGGGCTTATGCCAAATCCAAAAGCGGGTACCGTTACAACCAACATACCTCAGGTAAGCTCTACTAATCACTTTACATGGTTGAGAATGTAAAGCACAATGTAGGTGCTGATTTTACGTGTTAAACGATAATTTCCAGGCAATAGCAGAATTCAAGCAGGGAAAGGTAGAATACAGAGCAGATAAAACCGGAATCGTTCACTTACCCTTTGGCAAAGCAGACTTTTCCGAGGAAGATCTTCTAGAAAACTTGGTTGCCGTTGTGGTAAGTTCTTGAATTGACTTGCCTCTCTTTCAACACTAATTTTCTATAAATGTAATAATATTTTCCCGTTGTTCAAACTGAAATGTCGAGCAGAGATCAGTGGAGGCAAACAGGCCAACTGGTGCAAAAGGAGTATACTGGAAAAGTGCCCATGTCTGCTCATCTATGGGTCCTTCTATCCGACTGAATATAAGGGAAATGCTAGACTTCAAGCTTTCTTCAAACGCATAGGGCACTTGTAAATTGCAGTTTAAATTCTTTCTTGCACTGGCTTTGCTTGATTGTCTTCCTGGGCATCATGGTGATGATCATAGTTGAGATCGAAGATCGGTTGTGGCGCGACTCGTCAGCATTAGAGTTAGGGGAAGCAAAACCATGACTACAACTCTGTATTGTGCAAAAGCCAGAGTTCTTTTTCTTTATAGCATCCAATGAAGAATCTTGTACTTTTGTAGTACTCAAACGCTGTAATTTTACGACCCTTTAATCAAAATCTTGCTAAATCTATATGAAAGATTCCGTCTTTCATCTCTATTAGTCTTATTTATAATTAGCATTAGGGCACCTGAGGCACTAAATAATAACAGTTCAACAAATACAATATCAAGCGTTTGTAGTCCAACGGTTAGGATAATTGCCTTCCAAGCAATAGACCCGGGTTCGACTCCCGGCAAACGCATATTTTATTCTTTTACACCTTCAATTAGAGCTGCAATGTTCGATCCGGTCCGGTCTTGGACCGTAATTTACCGTCTGGTTCGATCCTGAACCGTGTAAAACGGTCCGATCTAGACGGTTTGGACAATCTTACCTTCAATATGTATGTAGGTATATCTATGTTTTGAACTTAATTAATACCTTTTTGAAATACGGTGTTTAGTTGAGATTTGGATTGAACGTAGCAAAAAGACTATATATAATGGGTCTCCAAAGTTTTGTACCCGTTTTGCAAAAAAACATTTTGCGTCTATAAGTTTGACCGGGCTTGACTGGGTATGGGCAATTGGTTTTGTTGTTTCATACTCTCCATCACCTTCTTGTCCTCCTCCTTAAACAACCGAGCCTCAGCCACCATCCGCTTCACTTCTTCCATTGTAAGGTGGTCAAACTCGACGGTGATGGATTGCTTGTTGTTGGCTCCCTTCTCCTCCGTCGTCACTATTAGCCCACCTTCATAGCTCACATCAAATGTCACCTCAATTTGTGGCACTCCCCTACAGTAAAACACAAACATGTCTGGTTACTAAATTACTAGACTTTGATCACAAACTAGCAGTGGTGTGAAGTGCATTGTGTTAGTTGTATCCGATCCGAAAGTATTCCGATATACGGGCCTTCCTATATCTTCAAAAATAGCTATTGAACCGGATATGATTGATATCCGATTTAAGTGCATTGTGTTATTGAATTCGGTTAATCAAATTTAGGGAATATGAGACAAGTTACCCGGGCTTGGCTTGCGTTCGGCTCGTTAAAAGTTCGGCTCGAGCTCGTTCATTTTCTAAATAAGCCGAATACAAACACATTTTAAAGCTCGTACAAATTTTGGGCTCGACTCGTTCGGCTAAAATAACACTATAGGAGCATTATTTTAGCCGAGCTACTCGGGCTCGGCTCGTCAAAAGTCCAGCTCGAGTTCGTTCACTTTTTAAACGAGCCGAATATGAACACATTTCAAAACTCGTATAATATTTAGGCTCGGATCGGGCTCGACTCGTTTATAAACGAGTCGAGCTTGAGCATGCCGATGCTCGGCTCACGTTCGACTCGTCAAAATCTCGGCTCGAACTCGTTCATTTTCTAAACAAGCCGAATACAAACACATTTTAAAGCTCGTACAAAATTTAGGCTCGACTCGTTTGACTAATATAACACTATAGGAGCATTATTTTAGCCGAGCTACTCGGGCTCGGCTCGTCAAAAGTGCGGCTCGAGCTCGTTCACTTTCTAAGCGAGTCGAATATGAACACATTTCAAAGCTCGTATAATATTTAGGCTCGGATCGGGCTCGGATCATTTATAAACGAGTTAAGCTTGAGCATGCCGATGCTCGGCTCGCGTTCGGCTCGTCAAAATCTCGGCTCGAGCTCATTCATTTTCTAAACAAGCCGAATACAAACACATTTTAAAGCTCGTACAAAATTTAGGCTCGACTCATTTGGCTAAAATAACACTATAGGAGCATTATTTTAGCCGAGTTACTTGGGCTCGGCTCGTCAAAAGTCCAGCTCGAACTCATTCACTTTCTAAACGAGTCGAATATGAACCCATTTCAAAGCTCGGCTCATATAATATTTAGGCTCGGATCGGGCTCGGCTCGTTTATAAACGAGCCGAGTTTGAGCATGCCGATGCTCGGCTCGTATTACACCCCTAATCAGATTATATATTTTTGCTGGCCCCTAGTTTAAGACATACCTTGGAGCACTTGCAACGCCGGAGAGGGTGAACCTACCCAACTCGAGACAATCCTTTGTCAAGCTTCGTTCGCCTTGAAACACCTTGATCTCGACACTCGTTTGATGGTCTTGGTAGGTTGTGAAGATTGCCGAGTTCTTGACAGGGAGGCAGCAACGTTTAACCAAGGTTGTCATAACCCCACCAACGGTTTCAACTCCAAGGCTCAGTAGACTAACATCAGTACACCTCTGCACATCTCGACCCCATTCTAAACAACGAAACATAATGAATCAAATAGAATGATCAATCAATCAACAAGAATTTAAGTTCAAAGAGACTAAAATCATATCACATAAATTACCATCTTCCACATAGAATCTGCCCAGAAAAGCAGCCCCGTAAGCCACAACCTCATCTGGATTAACTCCGAGTCCTTTAACAGGTTCTTTCCCTTCAAAAAATTCCTTCAGCAAGTCCTGAATCTTTGGGATCATTGTACTCCCACCAACAAGTATAATCTCATGAATCTCCGTCTTCTTCAACTTTGCGTTCTCCATAGCCTTCTTAACATACTCCATTGTCTCCATAAACAAGTCCTCATTCAACTCCTCAAATGTTGTCCTGTTCAAAGTTTCCGAAAAGTCAACACCATCAAACAAAGACTCAATCTCAAGGCTTACTTGGTATTGACTACTCAATTCTCTCTTTGCTCTCTCACATTCCCTGTTCAATTTCCCAAGTGCCTTACTATCTTTACTAATGTCTTTGCCATGCTTTTTCTTGAAGATCTTGATGAAGTGCTTCATAAGGCGATCATCGAAATCTTTGCCTCCCAAGTGAGTGTTTCTGCTTGAGGATGATATTTCTATGAGTCCATCATTGATGAAGATGATACTTACGTCTAAGGTCCTTCCACCTAAGTCGTATACAAGGACGTGCTTTTTCCCATATTCGAACCCGTATGCTACACCGGCTGCCATTGGCTTATTTAATTGGCGGATCACTTCCAGACCGGCTATGCTTCCTGCTTCCTTGATTGCTTCCTTCTGGGCAGCATTGAAATACACTAAAAAACAAAAATAGTTGGTTGAGATATATGTATTGATTGACGCTTCTTGACTTAATGCTCAACACAATCAATGGCATGACATAAATCAGTGAAGAGCTCTAATCCGCATACTCAGAGCTCGCTGGATGCTGTAATTGCAGAAGCAAGATCAACATAACATCATTCGTGGTACTCAGTGCAGTGTGTGATTTCACGAACATATATTCAAGCCATATCAAAGATTCAATTTATATACATATGTAGTTGAATTGAAAAGTTGAAAATTATTGGTAACCTGGGACGGCCATGATAGCAAATGCAACGTTCTTCCCCAAATAGAACTCGGCTGTCTTCTTCATGTTGCTTAAAACCATGGCGCAGATCTCCTCAGGGCTAAATGCTTTCACCTCACCATCCTTAACATCCACTTCAACATACGGCCTCCCAGATTTGTTCACCACCTTATATGGCAACATCTCCATATCCTTCTGCACAGTCTCATCATCAAATCTGTATCAAAGAACACTATTGAGATTCTTTCACCACACAATTTCTGCAATAGATTCAAGTTTTAAGAAAAGTATCACGATTTTGTGACTTACTTTCGGCCAATGAAGCGAATAATGTCGAAAATAGTGCGTTCGGCATTGGAGGCAGCCTGGTTCACAGCGGCTTCGCCGATTAAAAGCTCGGTGTTGGTGAAGGCCACCGAAGAGGGAGTGGTTAGGTTTCCCTGATCGTTTGGTATGATTTCGACTTTGCCGTTTCGATATACTCCCATACTCGAATATGTGGTTCCGAGATCGATTCCGAGTATAATTGCCCCCTTTGGTATCTTTCTTGACAGTGACACTACCATATGAAATTCTGCTTATCCATTCAAACACAGAATCAAAATCAAACAATCGGTGCATTGACGGAATTCTATAAGAAACAACATTATAAAAGATATATACCTAGAGCGCATAGCAGAAGAATCGCCATGGCTATGCTTTTGGAATCCATAGTTGCTTTGCTTATGTTTCAACCCCTCTCTTTCAAGGCACCATTTGTAATTTGTCATCCTTGTACTCTATATAAACCTACATAATGAGACGAGACGAGACTCTGAAGGGAGAATCAATGCAGTCAAATATGGTATCAGAACCACTGGTGTAGACGATGACCTCTGGAATCAAGTCGACGATGTCCTCGTGCAATGGATATATAGCACAATAACGCAAGATTTATCAATTGCATTGTCTAAGGTTGATCTTAAAAATAAAATTTTAATTATTTTAGTTTTTTTATCCAACTCATATTAGAAGATTTTGGTTGAATTAATATATGGATTTTTTTATTAAATTATAATTAGGATTTGATTAAAAAGAGATTTTGTCACATAAATAAGTGTGAATATTGTTTGATATTAATTTTGGAATATAGTTTGTTACTTTGTTTGAACATGATTTTTTTAGAAATTTAAAATTGATTGACACACATTAAATTTACTCCCTACAAAATTAACTCAATTTCATTGACCTCACAATTTATTTTTTATTTCTAAAAATCAATTTTAAAATATTAATAGTTTAGTTTTTTGCTATAAATTATTGTACACTTATAGCTACTTTATTTAAGGGAAAAAAAGTTTGATTTTTTCAGTAATAACTTTTTTCACACTTGCGTTTTTTTTACAACTATTTTTGTGAAATGGTCAATACCCAACTTTAGTATTGTTTGGTTAATATACTTATTGCGAATATTCTGGCTAATTAGCAATTCGAAAAATATGTATAATGTATAAATTATGGTTATTCATGTTTCTTTTAAAATTAGAAAACGGAAAGCGGTTCGAATCACGCCGTCTAATAGATTGAAAGGACGAAAAAGATTGGCAAACAGACTAACCGTCATAAAGGACACACAACAAAGTAGAAAAAAATACACAAAAATGCATCAAAAGAAACCCGAAAGCAAGTCTTATAAACAAGATGATACAGCCACAGGCGGCAACGAGCATAAACGTTCATATTCGAAGGAAGTACACAGGTTGGAAGTCTGGGGAACAACTATTGACACCTCAAATTTGGACTACAACAGAGCCATCGGGAGTCGATCACAAATCCACGTCCCCATCTTAACAAACCGTTCGAACCGCCATCAAAAGACAACATCAAACCTCGGAACACGAAACTGTTGAAAACGAGTATCTTGATATATAAATATGTACTAGTGTATTACCCGCACTTTGTGCGGGTTGAGTTTTAATAAATACTTAATACTTCGAAATTTATATGTATATTTTTTGTAAAATAAAAATCCGGAGAATGAAATTATAATAATTATTATTATTATGACTTTTAATTCTCTTTTAAATATTTATCTCTTCTAATTAATTATATATTTAAACTGATTTGTTAAGATATGCTCGTTGGTTAAAAAAATTCTTAAAAGTTTAAAAACTATTTTTATAAAACTATTTATTTAAATATTTAAAAAAAAATTTAAAATCAATTTCCAATTTATATTAACATTTAGAAATCACTTTTTATAATAATTTTTTAGGCTTCGAGAAGCATGGCGTTGACACGTGGCAATAGAGGCTTCTGCTTTAATAGATATAAGATAACTTCATGGTTTAAAGATTAACGATTTGTAAGGAAGACATTTTTCAAAGAGGGTTGAATAACAACAAGTATCTATGGGTGGACAAGCAAATCAAATTCAACAAACTGACAATAAATCGGACTAATAATAGATAAGCAACCAACTAAGCACAAATTTAGAGCAGACGATCATTACCAATTTCCCCTTACCAAAGGCCTGAGGTTTGACCTTCAAACGATTCATTGTACTTTAAGGTTAATAGCAGGTAGTAGAAAAGAGATACTGATTTGGAAGGCAGAGGAGTCTTGAATGACATCTTCAAACGGTTCGTCAGATGACCCAAAGAAACCTAAAACAATAAAGCGAAAAGAAAGTAAGGAAGAGCAGAGAAGACCAACAATATTACCGTACAAAAGAAAATAATGATAATCATCCCAAATCTTGAGGGAAAGATGTAATTTATAAAAATCACCAAAACTCAAAAATTAAAATATTACTATTCTCAAATGTATAATAGTTACCATTGATGCCAATCTTGATCTTCTTGTCACATGTTGTTGTTTTTTTGTGTGAAGAAAAGTCAGTGGTTTCCGGCGCATCTAGACGCGCTTCTTATAAATGAAAAAGGCTAAGTAGTCAACACTCGGGGGATAGCCTGACCCCTTACATCGGAATTTAAAAGATCAATTACACCCTTAGGAGGGTCAGACAATAGATTAAGCCCAACATGAAAATTAAAAGCGATGCCAGCTAGATAGTCCGCAACTTTATTCGCCTTGCGGTAGGCATGTCGGAGTTGGATGTCCCAGTCCCTTTTGATAAAGTCTTGGCCTTTACTAACCAGATTAGAAAGAGGGTGACAACGAGGAATCGACTTTCCCATGAGCGAGATAGCTAGCTGAGAATCCGACTCAATAGTCACCTTGCGATACCCACACTCCCAGCCTCCCAGGTGAGCTTTAGACATGGTAAATACCCACACTCCAAGCCACGATATGCATGGCACGTCTCCCCTCACTGTGTCCCCAAACAAAATCTCTACAAAATTTGTCTATAGCCTCACACACTTGTCGGTAAAATTATGGATGTCATCGAGTAAACCGGTAAAGCAGCGAGAACTGATTTGGTCAAGGTAAATCTATCGGAAAAACTAAGAGATCTACCTTTTCCATCCAGTGAGCTTCTCGTTGATCTTGTCAAGGAAGCGATATTAATATAGTAACCTGAAAATGAACAAGAGATCAACCTTGCAAACATTATCCTGGACAATCTTTGTCAAGCCAAAATAAATAATCTTATGGGGCAGTAAAATGTATATGAACAACAAGTTCAATGATCCAATCTATTCCCCCCTCCACCCTAAATACCGAGCTTCTTCAACTTTAAATAAGTTTTCATTCATTAATGAAATGAAAATTATCATATGAAACTGAGCGATTTTAGTATACTAAATTTTCAAAATTGAAGTTAGATGTTTGAACACCCTAAATGTCCTTGTAAATGATAATTTATTCTTGCCAAAATGAGAAAAGTAAATCCATGCTAGAGTAGAAACTGAACTATATAATAACAACTACTATATTTAACCGAATAATTTACTTTCTGAAAATGAAGAAATTTGGATACTTAAGAAGAAGATGAATTATCTGATGAGAGAAAAATAGAAGTCATATTCACAAAAATTTACATAGAAAGGAGAATTGGAAAGATGATAGAGACACTGAAAGAGAAGGTGCATAAGTTCAGGCTTGGGCGAGGGAAAAAACAAAAAATGGCAAGGAGTTTGAGAAGGAGAGAGAGGAGGAACCTTAATTACACATGACTGCGTTCGTATAGGGTTAGGAGTCTAATCCTTAAAATGAACAATAATCAAATCAAAGAAATGGCTTTTGAGGATTACATGCAAGGTGAGCGTTGACAGACCTATAAATTTTGTAACAAAAAATTATCATATAGCAGTCAATTTTTTAAAAGGAATCACAACACCAACTAAAACAAAACTCTAAAAAAAAGCGGAAATGTGAATCGTCGAAGGAATGAAAGCAAGGTCCTAGATCTGTTGCTTACGTGAAAGCCGTTTTATTGGTGAATGAATTGATTTCAGGAAAAGCACATCCGCTAGCTGCAAGATTTCCTTTGAACTGTTTTCCTTCCTTCTCATGTAAAAAATAGGCAGCCTTGAGTAGGTGCAATAAAACCAAGAGGATCAATATTGTCACAACTCAACTCAATATATGGATGACTTGTCTGACTGCTCTTCAAAACTTTACTTTATATCTACGCATAACTTTTTATAAAACATGTCTAATGAGGCTAGTGAAGCGGATAAGATTGTTGTACAATATGTTAGAACCTTTCTTCAAGATAGATGGGGAAGGAACAATCATGATGCAATGAGATGGTTTTCAAACTTGGCGTAGAATTAGATGAAACGTTGTAGTACCTAGGAAACCCTAGGATTGAATTTGAACATTATCACACTCTATTTTTCATTCGAATGAACTGATTAAAAAAAACTCAACATAGACCTAACACATGAAAGCTTATAGTTGAATCTCTCCCACCATTAAAGTTGAAAGCTAACTCTCCAGTTTTGCAAAAAAAAAAAAAAATTCAGATCTCCTAGAAAATTTGTACTCGAACATTTCAAAAACAAGTATCGATAATCAAGCATTTGACAACCTAATTTTCAATATTATTAGTTGGAATATTCAATTAAGGCTCTAGTAGTTTAGTACACACAAAAATGACATATTATCAATTCTAATGTTAAATTAGGTTCTACTTCCATTCGTCCAAATTGTCACAACAATTTTTGCCAAGAAGAAGAAGCGCAACTCCAAGTGAACAACGACTAATCGATAGAGAGCAAACGCTCTTTGAATTACTTATCAATAGGGAGCAAACACTCTTTGAATTATATAAACAACATTGCCGTACTTGGTCTTTAACCTTCGATCGTCACATCCTCTAATGGCTTGATCAATCTCCATTGACTACAAGCCGAGACAACCATAGATCAAATACTCAACAAGAGAGCATGATCAATTGATAACTGCTTCCTTAAAGACATGTGTTCTGATCTGCAACATATTATTCTTCCAATCAGATAATAACTATGAAATAAAATTTAAATATGTGTAGAGAAATAAAATATAAGTATGAGTGTTTGATTAAACTAAGACTTAGTAATGCTAATCAACTTCAAACTTTAGGTTGTAAATGAAAGTAATTGAACATATTACAAGGAAGGTCGTGAGACTATAGCAAAATTATCTAGTTGACTCTTTAAAAAGTTCGATGATCAAAATACCGAGAAATGTATCATTTGTTTAACCTTCAACCCTTCTTTTATACAAACTCTCGAACCGTCAATTGTACTTATAAACGATGTGGGATAATTTAGTTGTAGATATGAGAAAAATTGATGATATTTATAATAACAATTAAAAAGTATTACCGATTTATTTTATCAAGATTTCAAATTTTGTTAAATTAATATAGCGGTATCAAATGAATAATTTATTTGTAATGTGGGTAATTTTAGTAAAATGAAATTTATGAATTAATTGATTTTAAAAAATAACCATGAGGCCGCCACGTCAGCAAATTGTTCTACTCTAGTTAATATATACAAACCGTCAAGATATTATACCCATCGGTAGGTCAACGACTCCACATGGGCCACATAAGAGTACGTAGATCAATGACCCACATATTAGTATGAGTACGTAGGTCATTGAACCACACACATCAGTAGGTCAATGTCCACACATATCCGGTAATAAACTGATAAAAATAGATTTTATACACGATTCTGATAAATAGGCTTGTTCAGCCGGTCTGTAAAATTATTATTGGACCGGACTTTAATTTATGGTCTAGGTCCAGTTGTACCGAATTTCTTTATATATTTTTTTCAAAGGAAAAAAAGATTATTATTTTTTATTTTATTTTATAAATCCATGTGGTGTACACAGTATTTTGATTATTTAATTTCAATCACCGTTCATTATTTTCCTTCCAAGTTCTCATTAGTTTCCATAAAAATTTGATTAATTAGTTGAATCTTTGTGAATTTTAATCTATAAAATTAAAACTAAATAATGTGGAGATATGATGATCTATTTTTATTCATTAAGGTGATATAAGTCTTTTTAAAATTTTATTTGTTTATTATTATAGCCATTTAAATTAAGCTACTCTTGATCTCCTTAATGTTGTTAAGTATATCATGAACGCCGGAAACCAAAACAACAAACTCAATTTAAAACTTTGAATAAAACCTCACATTAACTACATATCTTTAATTTGTTGGTTCAAATTATATTTGTTTATCATTATAAAAATTTGAACTTTTATAATATTAGTTCAAAATTTAGGTATCATTAGTTCGAAGTTCGAACATTATGTTCCGTTAAATAAAATATCGTGTTTTATTAGTTCAAACATGTACAAGTAAAAAAGGTCATAAAAATAACGAATGAGTTGATTAAGTATGTATCTTATGTAACATGTAGTATAAATTAGACACCTTTTGTTATGGGTAGACAAACTATGAATCCTATATTTTTACAAAAAAAATTTAATAGAAAATTATTAAATATATTACATAATTAGTCAACCTTCTATCTCCTTAATAATTTTAATTTTTTCCTAATTAAAGATTCTAATATATATTCTGCAACGTTAAAAATCCGGAACTGGTATCGAGCGTTCTGGTAACGATGAATTATAGGAGTACATTATAAAGTAATAGTTGATTGATCAATTATTTTTTACAACTAGATAAAGTTAATGCAATTGTAATACATATCTCATAATTGTGCCGTTGCAACCGTGTGCTTCGCACACGGTAGGCAACTAGTCATAAAAAAACATACTAGTGTATTACCCGCACTTTGTGAGGGTTGAGTTTCATAAATATTTAATACTTAGAAATTTATATGTATATTTTTGTAAAATAAAAATCCGGAGAATGAATATATAATTATTATTATTATGACTTTTAATTATCTTTTAAATATTTATCTCTTCTAATTAATTATATATTTAAACTGATTTGTTAAGATATGCTTGTTGGTTAAAAAAATCTGTAAAAGTTTAAAAACTATTTTTATAAAACTATTTATTTAAATAATCTCTTTCCGTGCATCTCCTCGAAGATTTTGAGCAAGTGCTGCATAAGACGACGGTTAAATTGTTCACCTCCCTCTCCGGGGCCCGGGGAACAACTAGGCGTGAAGTGGGAGTTTCCGGTTGTGGATAAGACTTCGTACACTCCATTGTCGATGAAGACGATGCTTACGTCAAAGGTTCCGCCTCCTAAGGCGTATACGAGGGCTTTCTTCTTCATGGATTTATCGTCGTGATAGTATGCATAGGCAGCTGATATTGCCTCATCGATTATGCGTACCACTTCGATTCCGGCCATTGTTCCTGCATCCTTGATGGCTTGCTTCTTATAATCAGTGAAATAAGCTGCAAAACAACAAGATGTTGAGAAATATGTTTTCTGTCTAGTCTCATGCAGAAATCTCACTTTATAATTTTTCTAAACCACCAAAATCTTAGAGCATGCCCAATAGTTTCTCCATTTTAGAATATTTGGAGAATTTTATAGACTTTTTGGTCCAATAGATTCTCCATTTCATTCTCCAAAATGGAGAATAGGGGGAAAAAAGTGGGGACTCTTCCTTAAATTTGAAGACATTCTCCAAATAAATGGAGAATTCTCCAAGATAGGGAATATGTTGGATTTGATAAAAATATAAAGGGTATATTTTTACGTTTAAGTCTCCATTTTGGAGTACAGTTTAGGGAAATTGTTGGAGATGCTCTTACAAATTTCAGTAAAACATCCTACAGTTTGGATTTCTTTGAAACTTACACCTGATCATAGGTTTTTCCATCAAACATTTTTCTATGTCAAATATTATTTTCATTAAAATTGAAAACTTGGACTTTCAGTAGGGTTGATAATGACACAACCTACACGATTTTTGGTTCGGGAAAAAGTTTGGCTCAAACTCGTTCATCTTCTAAATTAGATGAGAAGGCATTTATCCGGTTTGGCTTGAGCTCAACGTCAGCATCTCAGTTTATAAACGAGCTCAACGTCAGCATCTCAGAGCTCGACTCGTTTTGGCTATTCAAGCTCAATTTGGCTATAATAATCACAAGGCCCTTATCCGGTTTGGCTCGAGCTCATTCAATTTCTAAAGTTTTTCCAAGGTGAACACATTATAGGCCGGTCACATGTATAAACGAGCAAAAACAGATGTTCACTTTCTAAACTTTTGTAAAACAATACATTTTAGGTCGGGCAAGTGTATAAACAAGCAAAACAAAATGAGTATGCAAAAGCTCGGCTTCAATAATAGTCCTATCAAGGGTAGTTTTAGCCTTTAGGCTTTACCATAGCTGTATTGTATTGTGTTAAGAAGACGAAAGTTTACCGAATCCTTAGTTACCTGCAGGGACTGGTAATATCAGAATTAATCATACATGTTGATGATTTCCAAAATGTGATTGATTGAGATTTTTTATATGATATTATGTAACACATATATCAACAAACAACTTTTATGGTGTCATTGTTTCAGATTTATTTTTCGATCACAAATGATTGTATTAGTGGGTTACTTGAGATAACTTTGTTAAGTGTTTGGTATTTTGGGATTATATGGTTATATATCTCCATCTTCGAAACTGAAAGTAGAGCAGAAATTGATCTAGGTTTGTTTGGATGTAAATGTATCCTGTTAAGATAGACTAAATATATCAATATGCAAATCAGTATAATCAAATAGCGTTTGTAGTCCAACGGTTAGGATAATTGCCTTCCAAGCAATAGACCCGGGTTCGACTCCCGGCAAACGCAGCTATACTTTTGATCAATTTTTAATGGTCATTTGGTTTGTTAACCGAAATAGAAAGGGAAACGAAGCTAAGCAAGCTCAGTCGAGGTGAACACGGACGTCTCGATGAGATAAACAGATGATGCACCGGCAACTTGTGTCATTAGTGAAAGCGGACGAGGATGGTAGCGCGAATTCTTATATATTATGAAGTATTTTGCGAGGAGTAAACCGAAACCGAAACCGAAACTTGTTTGATAAGTCGTTATATCGTTAACCTCCATTTGTCAATTTGACATGTAAATGTCAAAGCTTGTCAATTTGACATGTAAATGTCAAAGCTTTATTAGTGCAGAATATGTTTCGTAATTGAGTATATGAATATCAAAGTTATATACTTAGATATCAATACTTTTTTTTTTTTTTTTATCGATTTTAATATCTTTAAAAATTGACCGACGTTTTTTTTTCTCCCACGTCTTCCTCTCACCTCTCCCAAGTCTAAAATTGAACGACGTTCTTTTTCTCCCACGTCTTCCTCTCACCTCTCCCAAGTCTCCCGCTTCTAATATACCTCGCTATGTTGCCAAACACAAGTATTATCAGATATACAATATCAATCTCATACTCATATCATATCGATATCGATATCTGATATATTAGGCATACCAACCCTGAAATGAACTGTATTCGGGATTACCTTCTAAATCCACCTCCTAAGCTTGTCATTATCTTCAATGGCGTTCATGTTGAAGATACAAGATTCAAGCTTTTTTTTTTTCCTCAACGCTAACTGTCTCCTCTCCTCTGCAAATGACTCAGCCTCTTTCACCATCTCATCTATAACCTCCTGTGGCAAACGACCACTATCATCCTTGATGGTTATGGATTGCTTGTTCTTCGTTCCCTTGTCCTCTGCCGTCACTTGGATATTCCGAAACCAATCCACCTCAATTGTCACCTCTATTTGTGGCACTCCCCTAAAACTCAACACAAACAAGTTTCATCAGTAAACTTTCCTTCACAACTACTTAGGCTTCATTAACTACTTTTTCCGGGTTTTCTAGGTGACTGAACTATCCATCCTAAAATCAATTGACAATAGGCGTATCAAATTACACACGACGTACCTTGGAGCAGGTGCAATGTTGGAGAGGTTAAACTTACCCAACTCACTACAATTCATCGCCATGACTCGATCTAGGTTTGTGAATTTTCCCAATGCATAACAATCCTTTGTGAATTTTCCCAGACCTGCAAACACCCTGATCTCGACCTCGGTTTGTAGGTCTTGGTAGGTTGTGATTATTGTCGAGTTCTTCGTTGGGGCGGCAATATTTCCCCTAATCAATTGTGTGATAGCCCCACCTTCGGTTTCAATTCCAAGCTTTCTTACTGGATCAATCAACATAGGGAATTCTCGGTACATTATTAACCAATGCAACTTAGTAAATCAAATACAATCAAGAATTGATGATTATGATTTGAGAGACTAAATTCATATACATAAATACCTTCACCATATCGAAATTCTCCACTAGTAATGCCGGCTTGAACGGCAGCACCATAAGCTACAACCTCATCCGGATTCAATCCTTTAATAGGCTCTTTCGTGTCAAAAAACTCCTTCAACAACTCCTGAACTTTCGGAATCCTTGTACTCCCGCCAACAAGCACAATCTGATCAATCTCGGACTTCTTCAACCTCGCGTCCTCCATAGCTTTCTTAACATACTCCAGTGTTTCCTTAAACAAATCCTCATTCAACTCTTCAAATGTCGCCCTAGTCAAGGTCTCGGAAAAGTCAATATTGTCGAACAAAGACACAATATCAATCCTAACTTGAGGTTGACTATTCAATTCTCTCTTTGCTTTCTCACATTCTTTTCTTAGCTTCCCAAGTGCTTTGTCATCTTTGCTCATATCTTTTCCATTTTTGTCCTTAAAGATCTTGATCAAGTGTTCCATAAGGCGATGGTTGAAAGCTTCGCCCCCCAAGTGTGTGTATCCGCTGCTTTTGGATAAGACATTAAATACACCATCAGTGAGGGACAGGACGGTGACGTCGAAGATTCTGCTACCTAAGTCGTATACGAGGAAGTTCTTGCTCCAGTATTTCTGGTTGTTGAACTTGTAAGCTAAGGCAGCTGCTGTGGGCTCGTCTATTAGGTGGAGCACTTCGAACCCGGCGATGGTTACTGCGTCCTTGGTGGCTTGCCTCTGAACCTCATTGAAATAAGCTACAAAACAACAAGATATTGAGCAATATGTTAATATAAGAGTATAAATTAATTAAATAATTTTGTTTTTTTAGAGAAAAATTGGGTAATGTGGAGAGGAGAAAATCATCAATTTCATTATCTACCATAACCTTGTGGGTAAGGTTTAGCATTTTCAAGAAGTTAATCCTTTTCATATTCAGCTTGTTCCATTTACTATTGCTAAACAACTCTATCACAAGATCAAAATGATAGTTTTATACAATTCATTCTGATTCAATTTTAGCTAGGGTTTACCAAACAAAGCCAAAATCTTACAGAATTCCGTAAATTCATCTACTGTTTGGATGTCTTTCAAACTTGATAAATTTTCCTCAAACAAATTTCAATGTTAAATTAATAATTTTCCTCAAAATTGCAAATTTGAAGGTCTTTGAGTGACTACAACAGTACAAAACAGTACAAAACAAGGAAAATTTCTGCAATATTATATTGTGTTAAGAAGATGACATTTTACTGAATCCTTAGTTACCTGGAACAGATACAACAGTAAATTTAACTTTCCTCCCCAAGTAGGACTCGGCTGTGACCTTCATCTTGCTTAAAACCATGGCGCTGATCTCCTCGGGGCTAAAAGCTTTAATCTCACCATCTTTCATCTTAATTTCAACATAAGGCTTCCCTGTTTTGTTAACAACCTTATAGGGCAACATCTTCATCATCTTCTGCACCGTCTCCTCCTCAAATCTGTATCAAATTAAAACACGATTTGAGTCACATTATTTGACCTAATTCTGGACTGAACTTCTAGAGGAGGACTACTTACTTTCGGCCAATGAGGCGCTTAATGTCGAAAACGGTGCGCTCGATGTTGGACGAAGACTGGTTCATGGCGGATTCGCCGATTAGACATTCGTTGTCGGGGGTGAAGGCTACATAGGAAGGTTCGTTTGCTATAATCTTTACTTCCATGTATCGATATAATCCAATAGACGAAGATTTAGTTCCGAGATCGATCCCAACCACCGGGTCACACTCCACTTCTATCATGATCGACGCTCCTATGTGAAATCCTCCGAAGAGGAGGAGAATCGCCATGGCTATAGTTCTGTAATCCATGGCTAATTGCTTTGTGGTTTTCGGAGGTTGGCGTTTATGGACTATTATATATATAGTTTTAATTTTTGGAATTTGGTAATCCTTACAATGAAGGATTTAATTAATTTTAATTGATTTAGTAGTGTCGTAATAACTATCATCTTGCAGCACGATTACCACAAACATCTAGCGTTTGTAGTCCAACGGTTAGGATAATTGCCTTCCAAGCAATAGACCCGGGTTCGACTCCCGGCAAACGCATTCATTCCATTTTTTCAGTTTGGTTTCAATTTCTTCATATGAATTCAACCAAGGACTTTGTTGCAACGCAGCTTAAAATTATGATTGCTATATGAGCTGATGTATTTACAGGAAGCTACTTTTAGTGTTTGAAAATCAGTTCATACAAAATGTAATTTTTTTATATTTTTTTTTGAAAAGGTTCGTAAATTGAAGAGAAGGAATGTACAAGAGTCTCTTAGACTGGTTTACATAAGGTGAATTCGGAGGATGAAAGCCCACGAAATAGAGCTAGAGGAACGATCTTTCCATTTGGAGGAGATGAAGTTCTTTGTGGCAAGGATGATTTCTTGAGCACAAGCCGCAGTCGAAGTTTGAGAGTTGTTATAGATGAGGTTGTTTCGAGCTTTCCAAGTGAAGTAGACATATGCCGTGATAGAAGAGATTCGGGTGCAAGTGATGAGATCATTTTTGTTGGGGTTGATGGAGTTGAGCCAGTCCCAAGGCTGATCAAGATAGGGGTAAGGTTGAGGGAGCTTGGTCCAACGAGAGATGATGTCGAGGATCGTAGAGGAGAAACTGCAATGATTCCACAAGTGAAGCTCGGTCTTGGGGGCGGATCCGCAAAGGCGACATGAGTCATCAGGGATCAAGTTCCAGAGACGGAGCTTGGAGAGCGTAGGAAGTTTGTAGTAGCATGCGATCCAGGTGATGAACCGGCATTTGGGGATGTTGGTGTGGAGCTAGATATTCTTGAATTTCTTTGAGGCAGGAGCGTAGTGGAGGTTATTGATGATGTTGTAGATGATAGAGTTGGAGAAGGATCCAGTGGGAGAGGTTAGGGCGCTAGGGCCAAGCCCTAAGGAGATGATCTTGTCACGGATCATAACCAGATGGCGGAGAAGGATCCAGTGGGAGAGGTTAGGGCGCTAGGGCCAAGCCCTAAGGAGATGATCTTGTCACGGATCATAACCAGATGGCTCCAGGTGGTACAATTTGAGGGGGAGCGGGTGAAGGACCAAATAGAGTGGCGCTTGAGGACGTGCTTTTTGACCCAGGTGCTCCAGAGGCTAGGAGCGTTACTATCAAGTTCATGAATCTCTTCTTACAAAGACTCATTTAAAGCAGTTTTTACCTTTTAGGTATAATTTCTTGAAACTCATCTTATATTACCAGAAATCAGGTTTAAGCTTTGTACTTCAGCTCATGTTTTAGTAAATGCTTGATTTTGACATCATTTAACAAAGAACTATGAGTTATTCATCAAGTATATATGATCAATCCAACATGTGCAAAGAACCAGGAAATATACAATCTAGAATCAACTTTCTGTATCCAAAACAAAAATATTATATCACTTGTGTTCTAGTTTTCATGTTGCAACTCATCATAATCTTCAGCTTCCTCCTCCTCCTCACTATTAGCAGATGCACCTTTCTCGAAAATTCACTCAGTCCAATCCAATCGGACTTGAATACCTGGTCTAGGTCTAGATCCATGTGTTTTTTTTGGTTCAAGTCCGGTTCAGTACAATCTCTGACGTATGAAGAACCCTAATAGATAAGGTATATTTAAAAGAGTGAATTTGCTATGTAGCCTTAGTTCACTAATTTTGTTTAGTAATTGTGAAGCTCAATAATTTTGTTAGAATATGACATCTTTTAAATAATTTAGACTTATTTAACCTTATACAAGAATTAAAAAGGGTTCATAATTAATTATTGCCTTTTAATTGACCTACAATCTCTATTTGAAGAAGGTGTATTTTGAAGTTACCAATTTTAATCAACGTAATCAATTAGTAAATCATAAAAAATACAAGAAACATTTTACGTGAATTGATAAAACTAGCATGTTACGTGCTTGTATAAATCATGAATAGTACAAGAAAATTCTTGATAAAATTTTAAAAAAAATTTACAAGAATTAATCAGTGTAATCATTTAGTAATTAATCAATTATTAATATCGTGTACAAGAAAATTTTATAAAAAGATAAATCGTGAAATCGTGTACGATAAAATTTTACAAGAAAATAAATCGTGAAATCGTGTATAATAAAAATTTACAAGAAATGAAGTTACTAAGAGAGAATTAAAAGTCCATTACAAAGATCGAATAGAAAGATAAGATAGAGAATAATCTTCGATACAAACACCACTTGAATCATGTTCCCAACTCCATAGTCAACAGACGATGACGTAACCAACCGTTTCATCAATTCAAACCATAGAGTGTTCATCTGTCACTGCAAAGTACAAGATCACGCTAGATATGAATCCAAACTGCGCATAGTTTTGAATTATAATCAACCAGAGTAGAAATACGCAAGTACCTTCTTCAATGGAGACTTCAGGAGCGTGTTGGATGGCTTCTTCTTCATAGCGGAGGAGGAGTAGTAAGAGACTATGCTCGAAGCTAGTCAAGTAAGAATGGATGGCATCCGACCAAAACGACATTACGAAAATGAGTATGTATGCCTTCCGAAAGGAGAAATATGAGAGAAAAAGAGTAGCGATTAGGGAGAGAGTGAGCGGCACGGAGAAGGCGGATACACCGAAACGGAGCTGAGCAAGTCTATTACAGCTGAAAGGTGAACAACAATAGAGTTGGATCCGTAGGGTTGCCAATAGGAACATCAACGAGAGACCGAAGATGATGACCAAGTTGAGTTCGTCGACAACAAAGCTGGAGCTGTTCGATTGATCAGCTACGATCCGGTAGAAGGAAGAAAATGGAGAAATGGGATTAATTTGAATTAACGGTAATGGATGACTGTACATAGAGAGAAGAAGAAACAAAATACCTGAATATGATCTGAGAATTGGTACGAGTGGAAGGATGAGGTATCTGATGTCGTAATAGTACTCCTCCATTGTTACTTCTTTAAGAATGTAAGCTGTTTGGGAAGCTCAGCGTTTGAAAGCTTATTCCTTTTATAATGGAAATTTTCTACACCGACATCTATTAGTAATAAAAACATATTACGTGGATCATAAGGGCTTGATCAATACGGCACAAATAACTATCAAACTATAATTTGGGATCATAAGGGGGAAAAGTCTAACTCTTCAAATGGATATGGATTGTGGACTTACAAGCTTCGGAGACGCCGTCAGTTGAATTTGCTGACAAAATGATTAATCAAGAGTCTAGTCCC
Source organism: Fagopyrum esculentum (assembly GCA_033239045.1). Lineage (NCBI taxonomy): Eukaryota > Viridiplantae > Streptophyta > Magnoliopsida > Caryophyllales > Polygonaceae > Fagopyrum > Fagopyrum esculentum. The sequence continues at coordinate 3,373,865 of BSUD01000003.1, forward strand.
ACTTGACCTGAGTATTGGTTTGGTTTATTTCACCAATTTTGATTATTCAGCTTCATCGAAAGTAATGAAATAGCATAATAGAGGGAAAAAAAAGCTTAGTGTCAAGCAGACCCTTGACCGAAAACTGATTGTGCTCCAAATAAAACCATGGGGAATCTTAAATTGTTCATCCTAATAATCCTCTTCGTCTACCCACTAGCTAGTTCATCTCATGATTTAGCTCCAATTAGGGATTTAATCAATCGCTTGGACTCCCAAAAACAATCTTCCACTGTCCAGGAATCGGCAGCTAAAGCCCTTCTTCAGAGGCTGCTACCCGCCTACTCTTCTAGCTTTGAGCTCAAAATTATCTCCAAGGTACCAATTGAAGACCTTTCATTTCCCTCAATTTCCATTTTCAGTCTGTTGATTTTATTATTTGAGTTTATATGTGTCAATGATGCTCACTATTATTTGTGGGTTTGTAATCTTTCTTTTTTATCCACTTGTTAGAATCACTGTGAAGTGATATACATCTATACATTTGTTTAGACCCCAAAAGAGAGAAATTATGATAACTTACTTTGTGTTGCTGTTGATATAAGCATTCTGCCTTTGGGAAGGCGTGTTATGTATATAGTTTATATTATGTAGAACAGAAAAAGAAATTGTAGGTGTTAAACCATTACTGACCATAATGCATCATATGCATAAGATTGCACTCACTCTTCTGTACCATGTAATTGGTTTTCCCACTTAATTGCAACCTGTCTCTGTTAAAGCTTCCAATTGTGGGTAACCATCAATGTTGCTAAGAGGCTGATTCCTGAGATGATCAGGATCCAAGAGTCCATTTCTGGTTAATGGTACTAATAAGGATGCTCTTTTTCTTCTGCTGACAAAAATAGTTATATAACTTATATCAATGTGTTGCTCTACCAATGGCAGGATGTTTGTGGTGGAGTAAGCTGCTTCTGGATTGAGAACTATGATAAATCAAACAAGCATGGGCCAGAAATCGTGTATGTAAAATTTTGGTTCTGCGTCTTTACATTTGCTCTACAGGTGACAGGATGTTAGTCATGTCTTTGATATAGTTAGTTATCAACAATAGCTGTGAGTTGCAGTCATGCTCTATGCATTAAACATTTGAACCAAACCTATAAAAGGCTAGAGTCACTTTTCATTGATTCAATGGTGTCTACTGTATTCATGTGGTGAGAGCAAATTTTAGGATTATAATCATCTTTGCATATTGTTATGACTTCTCTGATGGATAAGTGATGCTTTTGCATTTGGTAGATTCATATGTGTGGTGGGGCTGGGAGAGATGGGAGAAGGAGATTGATTGGATGGCACTTCAAGGAATCAATCTACCCTTAGCGTTTACTGGTCAAGAATCCATATTACAGTAAAAGCTTGATTTTGGCATTCATTATATAGAAAGAAATTAAATAACCATGAAATATACAATTGAAGAGTTTATGTAGAGATTGTTGAATCTATAATAAACTTTCTGTATCCAAAACTAAACAAAACAAAAAGATTATATCTATTGTGTTCTACCTTACAACTCATCATGATCTTCATCATCTTCCTCCTCACTATTAGCAGATGCCCCATTCTCATAAGCTTTCTTAATCACAGGGTTACAAACAGCTTCAAGTTCCTTCATCTTCTCATCAAGTTCTTCCTTCTCTGCACTCATGTTATCATCTAACCACTCCACTGCATCTTGCAATGCTTTCTCGACTTCTTCCTTGTCTTCCTGCTCGATCTTCCCTCCTAGCTTGTTGCTGTCTTCGATTGTGTTCTTCATGTTGTAGATATATGATTCGAGCTTATTCTTAGCCTCAACTCTCTCCCTCACAATCTTATCTTCTTCGGCATACATCTCGGCTTCTGCCACCTTCCTCTCTATCTCCTCCTTTGTTAGACGATCATTCTCGTTCGTGATTGTGATGGATTGCTTGTTCTTTGCTGCCTTATCCTCCGCTGTCACTTGAAGTATCCCATTTGCATCTACCTCAAATGTCACTTCAATTTGTGGCACTCCCCTGTACATTACCATATATGTTATAGTTACAGAATATGTCTACTATTTACACATTCAATGAATGTAGATGGATTTACCTTGGAGCGGGTGGGATTCCGGAGAGGGTGAACTTACCCAACTCGCGACAATCCTTTGTCAAGCTTCGTTCGCCTTCAAACACTTTAATCTCAACCGTGTTTTGTTGATCTTGGTAAGTTGTGAACACTTTGGAGCTCTTATAAGGAATGACATTATTTCTCTTGACCAAAGGAGTCATAACACCACCCACAGTCTCAATTCCAAGGCTCAATGGAGCAACATCAAGCAAAACCATACCTTCTTTGCCATCACCACCAAGAATCCCGGCTTGAACCGCAGCTCCATACGCAACAGCCTCATCCGGATTCACTCCTTTACTAGGCTCTTTCCCTTGAAAATACTCCTTCAACAACTCTTGAACTTTCGGAATCCGAGTACTCCCGCCAACAAGCACAATCTCATCAATATCCGACTTCTTCAACTTGGCATCCTCCATGGCTCTCTTAACCGGACCCATTGTCTTCCTAAACAAATCCGCGTTCATCTCCTCAAACCTCGCCCTTGTCAAAGTCTCGGAAAAGTCGACACCATCGAACAAAGACTCGATCTCAACTCTAACTTGATGTTGACTACTCAATGCTCTCTTTGCCCTCTCACATTCCCTTCTCAATTTCCCAAGTGCCTTGTTATCTTTGCTCATGTCTTTTCCGTGCTTCTTCTTAAACAACTTGATGAAGTGTTGCATAAGGCGATGATCGAAATCTTCTCCTCCCAAATGAGTGTTTCCACTTGTGGATAAGACTTCAAAAACTCCATTGTCAATGGCAAGGACGCTAACATCAAAGGTTCCGCCACCAAGGTCGTACACGAGGATGTTCTTCTCCTCGGTTTTTTTGTCGAGCCCGTATGCCAAAGCGGCTGCTGTTGGCTCATTGATTATCCGGACCACTTCGAGCCCGGCTATGGTTCCTGCGTCCTTTGTGGCTTGCCTCTGAGCATCATTGAAATAAGCTACAAAACAAAACAACAAAGTAACTCAGTCCCGTTTGTATGAAAATCGATCGCATTCGATTAAAATTTGCACAGTAAAAATTACCTGGAACAGTGATAACAGCATACTTAACCTTCTTCCCCAAGTAAGACTCAGCGGTCTCTTTCATCTTCGTTAAGACCATAGCGCTAATTTCCTCAGGGCTAAAAGCTTTAACCTCACCATCCTTAACCCTAACTTCAACATAGGGCTTCCCTGCTTTATTCACCACCTTATACGGCAACATCTTCATATCATTCTTCACAGTCTCATCCTCAAATCTGTAACAGTACAATCTCTGAATCAATTTCTCCAAACTAATAATAGGATTATTGAAATTCAACATAGACGGAAAAATACTCACTTCCGGCCAATTAGACGCTTAATGTCAAAAACGGTGCGTTCAGCGTTGGAGGAAGCTTGGTTCTTAGCGGCTTCTCCTATGAGACGCTCGGTGTCAGTGAATCCAACCCAAGAAGGCGTGATTCGATTTCCTTGATCGTTTGCTATGATCTCGACGTTCCCGCTTCGATATACTCCGACACAGGAGTATGTAGTTCCGAGATCAATTCCGATGATCGTGTCTTTTATCTTTTCCTCCTTTGCTGTCGCTGCTGCCATTCCAGTATGGAACTCTGTTTTGATCAAAACTCATTATCATTACCTAAAGCAAAGAGAAGAAGAAAACTGATCAAATTATTCTATATTTACCTAAAGCAAAGAGAAAAAGAAGCGCCATGACTAGGGTTCTGCAATCCATGTTGCTTTTGTTCTCTGAAACTCTGCTCTGATGAAGGTCGGAAGTTGGGAAGAATTGCGTATATGTGATTTACAGAGGCTGCCGTTTATATAGTTTTTTCTTAGAATAGAATTAGGTGTTTCATCCAATCATAGATCGACACGTGTTAAAATATGTGTATTTGGTAAGAAGATAACGTATATGTACCATGACACTATTTGACGTATATTCTCTAATTACGTCTGGCCACGTGTGCAGAAATTCTTTTTTTTTTTTTATTGAAACTCCTTGAAAATAATATATAAGATTATAAAACAGATTTGCATCATACATAAAATCATTTATCAATGAAAATAAAAATAAAAATGAAAAGTTAAGATAAATTGTGCATTGTTAAAAATAATAAATAAACCGTTTAAAAACTTTATTTAAAATTATAAAAATCTTCTAACTGTAATTTATTAAATATTAAAATTTTAATTAGTAGTTAATTTTTTATTTTATAAATTATCTTGTGATATCCACGAATATTTTCTAATAATAGATATTAAATTCCTAGCCACAAATAATCATATTTTTTTTAATCAAATATAAATATAAGAGTGTCATTCTGATCAAATTACTGATGTTTTAAGACGCCAACATCAAGTTTCATCAAGCGTTTCCACACTTTTCTTTCTTATTAAGTTTTAATGCTCAATGAATTTATGCAATTCTATTCAGTCAAAAATCTTCAACTGTAAAAATCCCAATGCAGGCTCTTTTCTTCTGTGAAAGCAGACACTTTTCTCATGTAATTTGCTCTGACTGTAAATTCTTCTCAATTTTATGGCACCCCATATCTCTGGTAAGCAATGCTTCTGTTTCATTGAAAAACCTCCTACTTTGATACCTGAAGACACTTTTGTTGATATTGCTGAATGAAATCAGCATGCTATAGTTTTATGATTTAAATATCGTTTCCATAAATTAGCAGGTGCATGTTGCATAACTTTGGTGGAAATCTTGAAATGTATGGGACACTGGATTCAGTTTCCTCAGGACCTGTTGATGCCAGAACGAGTGAAAATTCAACAATGGTACGGTTTTACTTTTGATCAGAAGCTGTTAAATATACTCCATTGATTTGATACCGTTTTGGTGCATGGAAGTATATGGAAGGAATAGAACACAACCCTGTTGTTTACGAGCTTATGTCTGAAATGGCATTTCACATTTTACTGTCAAAACTTGTAGAAATGGCTTAAAAGCTACTCTCTCAGGCGGTATGGGCAATCTGATGACCAAATAGAGAAAGCTTGGGAAATTTTGTATCATACAATTTACAATTGTAGCGATGGAATTGCTGTAAGTATTCCTTGTTGAATTGTTCCCACTCCAGAGGCACATCTATGGTATCCCACTGAGGAAGTTATCAAGGCATTGCGCCTATTTATAAATGCGGGAATGAAACTAAATGGAAGCCTCACTTATAGGTAAGGCAATTCTTTCTCTGATCAATGGTTACCTTTGCTTTGATGGAAACGGTTTTTTTACTGAACTGATGATTGTTTTCATTACTCCAACATTAATTCACCCCAAGCGTTTGTAGTCCAACGGTTAGGATAATTGCCTTCCAAGCAATAGACCCGGGTTCGACTCCCGGCAAACGCATTTTTTTCTTTTCCAAGCAATCGTATAGATATTATATAGCAATACATAGAATAAGAGGGGCAAGTTTTGTAATAATAGAATTTAGTTGTATAGATATTATATAGCAATACATAGAATAAGAGGGGCAAGTTCTGTAATAATAGAATTTAGCCTAACAAACTATCCACCTATATAAATACCCTTGTATACAATGATTTTCTCTATTTGAGATTTCGTTCATCTTCAATACTCTATTTCACAAATATACCTAATTTCATATCCTGGAGAAGAAGTATTCATATGGCTCTTGGTGCGAAACATAAACTTGGTTTTGTGGATGGAACTTGTAAGAAACCAGCCATTGGTGAGGAAGAGCAGCTTACGCGTTGGATTCGAGCTGATTTCATGATTCGATGTTCGATTTTGCATTCCATGAAATCAGATATTACAGAGCTTTTCACTTATGCAGAATCTTCCAAAGAACTCTGGGACGATTTGGTTGAATGATTTGAGGTATCGAATGCTCCCTTGATTTACCAAATACATAAGGATCTTTCCTCTTTAAAACAAGAAAACTATTTTGTTGTTGTTTATTATGGCAAACTGAAGAAGCTCTGGGATGAATTAGCGACTGTCGATTCAATCCCTTCGTGCTTGTGTAAAGGAATTATTAATTGTTCCTGTGACATTCTTAAGAAAATTACAGAAAGGGAATCTAAGCTAAGAATTATGCAATTCCTTATGGGCTTGACTGATCACTATGAGCATATTCGCAGCCATATCCTGTCCTTATACACTTTACCTACTATGAATCGTGTCTTTCATATGATAGTACAGGTTGAAAAACAAAAGGAAATTACCTGTCATAGTATACCTATTCATGATGCTTTAGCAGTTTCTAGATCTGCACCTTATCGACAGGCTGGAGGAAGTAGAAGGGATTTTAAGAAAGAAAAATTTGATAGACAATGTACCTACTGCAAAGAGAGAGGTCATTTAAGAGAAGCTTGTTTTAAATTGACTGGAGTACCCGACTGGTACAAAGAGTTTAAGGCCAAGGATGAGAAAAGTTTAGTTTCACCTCATCTTGCTCGTTCAGTTAACAATGTGGATTCTTCTGTCAAGGATAATCCCTTGGAATGCACATAATCTCCTTCTCCTTCTATGGACCCTACTATGGTGAATGCTATCTACCAAGAGGTTCTTAAAATGATGCTTGATAAGCAACCTACTGCATCCACTAATTTTGCAGGTACTGATAATCATTTTGTACACAGTGTCCATAGTAACTACACATGGATAATTGATTCTGGAGCTACTGATCACATTACTTTCTGCAAGGATTATTTTTCTCATATTCAGGAGTTGTCAGAACCTATTCTTATTGGATTGCCTGATGGTTCAGTGAAAGAAGTATATTCTTGAGGGACTATCACCATATCTCCCACATTTACTCTGCATAATGTGCTTTATATGCCTCATTTCAAGCATAATTTGCTCTCTATATCTCGTGTGATTCATGATTTACACTTGGAGATCTCATTCAATGAAACTGCCTGTGTCTTTCAGGACCTTACTAATAAGAATGTGGTTGCTACTGGTCATCGAGATGGTGGTCTCTACAAGCTGATTTTTCCCACACCAGTCCCTTTGGCATGTGCTACTTCTACTACTAATAATTTGTCTGTTGACATGAATCTATTTCATGCTCGTTTAAGACATATATCCTTGTCTAAACTTCACCATGTTCATGGTTGTTCCACTTTTACAAATTCTAAGTTGAATTGTCAGGCTTGTATTATGGCTAAACAAACTCGTTTGCCTTTTACACCTAGTCTATCTCATGCTACTTTACCTTTTGCTCTAATTCATGTTGATATTTGGGGTCCATATCACACCATTACTTTATGTGGAGCTAAGTATTTTCTCACTATTCTCGATGATTGTACTCGGTGTACTTGGACGTTTCTTATGGCCAACAAACAACAGATATTCAAGCTTCTCACCAGTTTTTGTGCCTATGTTGTCACACAGTTTCACACAAAAGTACAGGTCATTCGTTCTGATAATGGTGCAGAATTTTTACAACACCCTCTTCAGGATTTCTTCCTTGCTTCAGGGATTATTCACCAGCGTTCTACCCCGTATGTGCCTCAACAGAATGCTCGTGTTGAACGAAAGCATCGTCATCTCCTTGAAACAGCTCGTGCAATTCGAATTCATGCCGGTCTTCCCCTTGCTTTGTGGGGTGAATGTATTCTCACAGCTACGTAACTTATTAATTTGATGCCTACTCCAGTGTTGAATTGGCGCATCCCTTTTGAGTTGCTTCATCAGACCAAGGTTGATTATGCTCATCTCCGGGTAATAGGTTGTCTATGCTTCAGTCTTAAGCCTCACAAGGATAAACTTGATCCAGTTTCATCTCCCTGTGTTCTTGTTGGTTACCCTCTTGGACAGAAGGCTTATCGTCTCTTTCATCTTGAATCCCAAAAGCTCATCACCAGTAGACATGTAATCTTTCAGGAACATATATTTCCTTTCAAGTCCCTAGCTCCTACCATACTCCCTAATGTGCCTACTTTACCATTGGTGTCTCCTGCTCCAGATAATGACACTTCTCCATCTTACTCCCCATCACAATCTTCCATGCCACCCTCTATTGATACTTCTATTCTTCCGGCCAATTCATCATCCACTGATTTTTCTCACCCTCTCCCTGTTCCCTTTGCTTCTTCTCCCACTTCTTCCCCTCTAATTATTTCCTCTCCTTCTCCTATAATTATTCCTCCTACTCGTACTCGATCTTCTCGAGTCATTACCAGACCATCATATTTACAAGATTATTCTTGTAATTCTTCCACTGTTCTTAAACACTTTGATCTTTCTTCTCATCCTCCTGCATTTGTCCATGCTATCTCTATGATTCTTACTTCCTTTGAACCTACTCATTACAACCAAGCCAAAGATTGTCCAGCTTGGGTTGATGCTATGCCTAAGGAGCTTTGTGCTCTTGAAGCTAATGATACATGGGAATTGCTTCCACTCCCTCCAGGCAAAACAGCTATCGGGTCCAAATGGGTCTATAAGTTGAAGCATAGACTGGATGGTTCGATTGAAAGGCATAAAGCCCGTCTAGTGGCTAAGGGTTACAACCAAATTAAGTATAAGGACTATAAGCACACGTTTTCTCCTGTTGCTAAGTTCACAACTATCCGGGTCATATTGGCAATGGCAGCTGCCAAAAATTGGCCTCTTCATCAACTCGATATCAATAACGCTTTCCTACATGGATTCATTGATGAGGAGGTATATATGCTTCCTCCCTTGGGGTATACTAAAGCACCACCTGGTTTCGTTTGCCGTCTTAAGAGATCTCTTTACGGCCTGAAACAAGCAAGCCGCCAGTGGAACATACAATTTACCAAACTTCTGACTAGTCTTGATTTTGTTCAATCTCGACATGATTACTCTTTATTCACTAAGCATTCTTCCACAGGCATCACTGTTGTCCTTGTTTATGTTGATGATGTTCTCATAACTGGTGATGTCCCTTCAGAAGTCACTTCTCTAAAGACTGCCCTTGATGCTGCTTTTACTATCAAGGACATGGGCCTTGCTCGTTTCTTCATGGGAATGGAAATTGCTCCTACGTACTTCCAGTGGCATTTTCATTAATCAGCGCAAGTACATCTTGGATATTATTGTTGATTCCAAGTTATCTGACTGTAAGCCAACTTTGTTTCCCATGCAACGTAACTTACATCTTGCTCTTGACATGGGTGATCCTCTTCCGGATCCAGAAGTTTACAGACGTTTGATTGGAAGATTATTATATCTTTCTCTAACACGTCCAAACATTGCTTTTACAGTTCAACAACTAAGTTAGTTTTTAGCTCATCCTCACACTCCACATATGCTCGCTGCTACTCACTTGCTTCGTTATCTTAAAGGGACCATGGATCTTGCTCTATTTTATCCCTCTCAATCCCATCTAACCCTTACTACTTACAGTGATGCTGATTGGGGGTCTTGCACATATTCCTGTCGTTCCATTACTGGGTATTGCTTATTTCTTGGCAAATCTCTTGTTTCTTGGAAGACAAAGAAGCAGACAACAGTAAGCAAATCCTCTGCAAAAAGCGAATATAGGGCCATGTTTATGACAACTAGTGAGGTTATATGGCTTGATGGTTTGTTGCATGATTTATCCACCATTCTTCCTCAACCCTTTTTACCTCACTGTGATAATAAAGTTGCTCAGCACCTTGCAGCCAATCCAGTTTTTCATGAGCGAACAAAACATATTCGCATAGACTGTCACTTTGTTAGAGATGAGATTCAGCGTGGTTTTATCTCCACTGTGCATGTTCCCTCTTCCCTGCAGTTAGCTGATATTTTCACCAAAGCTTTAGGTGAAACACAACACAATTTTCTTGCTCGCAAGCTTGGACTGCTTTCATCCATTCCAGCTTGAAGGGGGGTATATATATTATATAGCAATACATAGAATAAGAGGGGCAAGTTCTGTAATAATAGAATTTAGCCTAACAAACTATCCACCTATATAAATACCCTTGTACACAGTTTATTCGAGTAATGGAAAATATTCTTCTGTTATATCTCTTCACAAATCGACCCGGTTCGACTCCCGGCAAACGCATCTTTTCTATTTATTTTCAGACAGCGTGTGAAAATCAGTTCAGACAAAATGTAATAAAATCAGGTTTAAGCTTTGTGCTTCAGCTCATGTTTCAGTAAAAGCTTCATTTTGACATCATTATCTAGAAAGAACTATGTGTTCTTCATCAAGTATACATGATCAATCCAACAGGAGCAAAAAAACCAGGAAATACACAATCTAGAATCAACTTTCTGTATCCAAAACAAAAATATTATATCACTTGTGTTATAGATTACAACTCATCATGATCTTCATCTTCCTCCTCCTCACTATTAACAGATGCAAGTTCCTTCATCTGCTAGGGTTACAAACTTCGTCTTCTCATCAAGTTCTTCTTCGTCTGCACTCATGTTATCATCTAACCACACCACTGCATCTTTCAGTGCTTTCTCCACTTATCCCTTGTCTTCCCTCCTAGCTTGTTGCTGTCTTCATGTTGTAGATATACAATCCAAGCTTATTCTTAGCCTCCACTTTCTCCCTCACAATCTTATCTTCTCCGGCGTACATCTCGGTTCTGCTACCTTTCTATCTATTTCCTCCTTTGTTAGACGATCATTCTCGTTCGTTATCGTGATATGTAAATTTATCCAATATTATCATTATTATGTTAATTTACAATTACTAAAACCACCACGTTTACTTGGCACAATAATTTTATCATTAAAGTCAGAAAAGTAGCAAAATTGGTGGTTTTAAGAAACTAATTAAACAAGATTAAAATGTTTTTTTTTTCGTGCCTTCACTAAAGACGAGCTCGAGTTTTCCTTGGACCGGTTGACCAAAATTTAAACATTTGTCCAACAATAATGAAAATCCACTTGGTCTGATCGAACCGGACTTGAATACTTGGTCTAGGTCGACAAGATCCGGTTCAATAAGTATTTTTTGGTTCAAGTACGTTTCAGTACAATTGGTGACATATAAAAAACCCTAATATTTAAGGTATAAAAAGAAGTAAAAGTCCATTACATAAACAGAAGACAAAGATAAGATAGAGCATAATCTTCACAAACATGTTACGTACAACTGATCGATGACGTAACCAATCGTTTCATCAAATTAAACCATAGAGTCTTCATCTGTCACTGCAACGTAAGTACCTTCTTGAACGGCGACTTCAGGAGCTTCATAGCGGACAAGGAGTAATAAGAGACGTTGCTCGAAGCGGGTCAAGAAAGAATGGATGGCATCAGACCAAAACGACATTACGAAAATGAGTATATAAGCCTTCCAAAAGGAGAAATATGGGAGAAAAAGAGTAGCGATTAGGGAGAGAGTGAGCGGCACGGAGAAGGCGGATAGACTGAGACGGAGCTGAACACGTCTGTTACAGCTGAAACATGACCAACAATGGAGTTCGATCCGTACGGTTGCCAAGAGGAACACGAACGAGAAACCGAAAATGATGACCAGGTTGAGTTCGTCGATGATAAAGGTTGAGCTGTTTGACTGTTCAGCTGCGAAAATGGAGAAATGAGTGTAGATTTAACGGTAATGGATGACTGTACGTAGACGGAAGAAGAAAAAAAAACCTGAATATGATTTGAAAAATGCTAGGAGTGGAAGGATGGTATATCTGATGTCGTAATAGTACTCCTCCATTGTTATTTTTGGGTTAATCCTTTTCATATTCAGCTTGTTCCATTTACTATTGCTAAACTACTCTATCACAAGATCAAAATGATAGTTTTATACAATTCATTCTGATTCAATTTTAGCTAGGGTTTACCAAACAAAGCCAAAATCTTACAGAATTCCGTAAATTCATCTACTGTTTGGATGTCTTTCAAACTTGATAAATTTTCCTCAAACAAATTTCAATGTTAAATTAATAATTTTCCTCAAAATTGCAAATTTGAAGGTCTTTGAGTGACTACAACAGTACAAAACAGTACAAAACAAGGAAAATTTCTGCAATATTATATTGTGTTAAGAAGATGGCATTTTACTGAATCCTTAGTTACCTGGAACAGATACAACAGCAAATTTAACTTTCCTCCGCAAGTAGGACTCGGCTGTGACCTTCATCTTGCTTAAAACCATGGCGCTGATCTCCTCGGGGCTAAAAGCTTTAATCTCACCATCTTTCATCTTAATTTCAACATAAGGCTTCCCTGTTTTGTTAACAACCTTATAGGGCAACATCTTCATCATCTTCTGCACCGTCTCCTCCTCAAATCTGTATCAAATTAAAACACGATTTGAGTCACATTATTTGACCTAATTCTGGACTGAACTTCTAGAGGAGGACTACTTACTTTCGGCCAATGAGGCGCTTAATGTCGAAAACGGTGCGCTCGATGTTGGACGAAGACTGGTTCATGGCGGATTCGCCGATTAGACATTCGTTGTCGGCGGTGAAGGCTACATAGGAAGGTTCGTTTGCTATAATCTTTACTTCCATGTATCGATATAATCCAATAGACGAAGATTTAGTTCCGAGATCGATCCCAACCACCGGGTCACGCTCCACTTCTATCATGATCGACGCTCCTATGTGAAATCCTCCGAAGAGGAGGAGAATCGCCATGGCTATAGTTCTGTAATCCATGGCTAATTGCTTTGTGGTTTTCGGAGGTTGGCGTTTATGGACTATTATATATATAGTTTTAATTTTTGGAATTTTGTAATCCTTACAATGAAGGATTTAATTAATTTTAATTGATTTAGTAGTGTCGTGATAACTATGATTATGCAGCACGATTACCACAAACATCTAGCGTTTGTAGTCCAACGGTTAGGATAATTGCCTTCCAAGCAATAGACCCGGGTTCGACTCCCGGCAAACGCATTCATTCCATTTTTTCAGTTTGGTTTCAATTTCTTCATATGAATTCAACCAAGGACTTTGTTGCAACGCAGCTTAAAATTATGATTGCTATATGAGCTGATGTATTTTTTCATCAAAAAAAAAAAATGAGCTGATGTATTTACAGGAAGCTGCTGTTTGAAAATCAGTTCATACAAAATGTAATTTTTTTTATTTTTTTTTGAAAAGGTTCGTAAATTGAAGAGAAGGAATGTACAAGAGTCTCTTAGACTGGTTTACATAAGGTGAATTCGGAGGATGAAAGCCCACGGAATAGAGTTAGAGGAACGATCTTTCCATTTGGAGGAGATGAAGTTCTATGTGGCGAGGATGATTTCTTGAGCACAAGCCGCAATCGAAGTTTGAGAGTTGTTATAGAAGAGGTTGTTTCGAGCTTTCCAAGTGAAGTAGACATATGCCGTGATAGAAGAGATTCGGATGCAAGTGATGAGATCATTTTTGTTGGGGTTGATGGAGTTGAGCCAGTCCCAAGGCTGATCAAGATAGGGGTAAGGTTGAGGGATCGAGCTTGGTCCAACGAGAGATGATGTCGAGGATCGTAGAGGAGAAACTGCAATGATTTTCACAGGTGAAGCTCGGTCTCGGGGGCGGATCCGCAAAGGCGACATGAGTCATCAGGGATCAAGTTCTAGAGACGGAGCTTGGAGAGCGTAGGAAGTTTGTAGTAGCATGCGATCCAGGTGATGAACCGGCATTTGGGGATGTTGGTGTGGAGCCAGATATTCTTGAATTTCTTTGAGGCAGGAGCGGAGTGGAGGGTATTGATGATGTTGTAGATGTTAGAGTTGGAGAAGGATCCAGTGGGAGAGGTTAGGGCGCTAGGGCCAAGCCCTAAGGAGATGATCTTGTCACGGATCATAACCAGATGGCTCCAGGTGGTACAATTTGAGGGGGAGCGGGTGAAGGACCAAATAAAGTGGCGCTTGAGGACGTGCTTTTTGACCCAGGTGCTCCAGAGGCTAGGAGCGTTACTATCAAGTTCATGAATCTCTTCTTACAAAGACTCATTTAAAGCAGTTTTTACCTTTTAGATATAATTTTTTGAAACTCATCTTATATTACCAGAAATCAGGTTTAAGCTTTGTACTTCAGCTCATGTTTCAGTAAATGCTTGATTTTGACATCATTTAACAAAGAACTATGAGTTCTTCATCAAGTATATATGATCAATCCAACATGAGCAAAGAACCAGGAAAGATACAATCTAGAATCAACTTTCTGTATCCAAAAAAAACAAAACAAAAATATTGTATCACTTGTGTTCTAGTTTACATGTTACAAGTTACAACTCATCATGCTCTTCAGCTTCCTCCTCACTATTAACAGATGTACCATTCTCATAAGCTTTCTCGAAAATCCACTCAGCCCAATCCAACCGGACTTGAATACCTAGTCTAGGTCTAGATCCGGTTTATTTTTTTGGTTCAAGTCCGGTTCAGTACAATCTCTGACATACGAATAACCCTAATAGATAAGGTATAAAAAGAACATGAATTTGAGTAAAGAAGAGGAAATAAAGTTAATAAGGGGGTAGGGATGTAGGGAAAAGTATCCCACGTCGATAACACACAACCATGTGATGCTACCATATAAGCATTCGGGATACTCCTTCTATTGCCAATTGGTTTTTGCCGGACGTGTGCTCTCCATGTCAAACCCGTAGAAAGAGTCAAGTCATGTAGTTAACACTTGAGGGGGAGTTTTGGAATGTAGGAAAAAGTATCCCACATCAGATGTAGCACACGCGTCATTAAGTCCCGGGAAATATATAAGAAAAAGTAACAAAGGGAGAAGAAGTAAAATTCCATTACAAAAGACCGAATAGAAAATAAGCTAATCATGTTACATACAACTAGAGTATAAATACGTACCTTATAGTTTTGAGTTAGACTAGAGTATAAATACGTACCTTCTTGAACGGAGACTTCAATAGCGTGTTGGAGGATGTCATCCGACCAAAACGACATTTCGAAAATGAGTATGTAACTCTTCCAAAAGGAGAAATATGGGAGAAAAAGAGTAGCGATTAGGCAGAGAGTGAGCGGCACAGATAAGACGGATAGGCCAAGATGGATCTGAACACGTATATCACAGTTGAAAGGTGAACAACATGGAGTTGTAAACGTATGGTTGCCTAGAGGAACATCAACGAGAGACCGAAAACGATGACCAAGTTGAGATCATTGACAAGAAAGGTGGAGGTGTTGGACTGATCACATAGATCCGGTGAAAGGAAGAAACAAAAGACTTGAATATGATTTGAGAAATGGTACGAGTGGAAGGATAAGATATGTGATGTCGTAATAGTACTCTTCCATTGTTGTAAACTGTCTCAAGCTTTGAAAACTTATTTCCTTCAAGGTGAGATTTCCATTCGTAATAAAAACACTATTATATATATAGAATGATTTCTTATCTAAAATTTATTTTGAATGTCTAAGATGTTTCCAATAACATGATTTAGACCCTCACAATGGAGGGTTGCATGTAAGTCTTTTTTTTTTTTTTTTTTTT
>BSUD01000003.1:3389537-3408855 GCA_033239045.1 Fagopyrum esculentum
TTTTTTTTTTTTTTTTTTTTTTTTTAGTAGATGAATGATGTTGTTTTGGCTGGTGTATAAGTAAAAAAAAAAATTTTAATAGATTTTAATTTCATCTATCAAAGAATACCCATCTTACGTATGTTTGGAGACAAAAATTATTACCTCTTTAAACTGAACGTTAAGAGTTTACGTAATAAATCTTTAGCGTTTTCTAAAATTAGTTTTATATAAATTCAAAGTTTATCAATGTAATGATTTTATATATTTAAAAAAAAATCTTTGTTTATTATTTAAAAAATTGTATTTTTAATTATGGTGTTGGTGTTGTTTTTTCTATGTTGAATATGATTTAATTGGTGTTTTCTTCTTTTTTTATGAGTTTAATAAAATATTTAAAATTTAGTTTATGGTTAATGTTCATACAAAATAGTAGTGCAATTTGCGATACGAGTATGCATCACCAACTAAAAGCGAATTTAATTGGAGTTTTATTTTTTTTATTAAGTTATTTTTTATTTAAATTTTATTTTATTAATTATAAAAATATTTATACTTTAAAATTTATGGAAAATGTTTATTTCTAATATTATTAGTAAATATCATTTAATAATAAATAATATATAAATATAAAATTCATTAATTTATTGATTAGGAAAGTAAAATTTGAAAAATGTGAGCTTTGAACCCTATGTGAAACAGGCATGACATTCCAAAGTTCAAACTCAAAACAAAGTATCTAATATCAGACTATCAGTGGCAAAAATTTCTTAATATCATTATAAACTGGACTTAAAATATGATCAGAAAGGAAAATATTACATTCAAGAAGCATAATAATGAACCGGCTAATGAACCTTCCATTAGCAAGAAGTGCCAAAAATCGGAAATCGAATATAACTTGCATAAGAAGAAGCTGAAACCAACTTTACCTAAATCATTTGAATTGAAAGAGAGAAAGGGCTAATCAAAGTTACTCGCTCAATTGAAGATTCGGCGGATTGAGCTAAGCTAGAAGGATTGTTGTTGCTGCCATTAGGGTTTGCGAAGGAGTAATTGAAATCGGAACTTTTGTCTTTACTTTCTAATTTTGAAGGAGGGTTAGAGGAAGAGCTGGGTTTGGCCGAAATTGATTCATGCGACGGCGAGTGAAGACACTTGGTTGGGCGGTAGCGACGTCGATGGGTGTTAGATGTGATTTTGGAAGGTGACAATCGGAGGAGGGAGAGTGAGCAAGTGAAAGTCGCCATTGACGAGTTTGAAGCGGGAGCGTCCTCCAAAGAGCAAGAATGAATGGTTGATAAAGTTGATTTGTTTGGGAATGTGGGAACGTGTGATTTGGCGGGTAATGTCAAATGTGATTGTCCATCTACCGTATAAAATATTAATTTATATTTTTTTTATTATTTATTTAATTATGTTTTTGTATTACTTTTTTATTTGTATACTAATTATTTATTCATATCAGTTTATATTATCATGTCATATTTTTATGAATGGTTACTATTAAAAAAAATTGGTATGTCATTGCTTATAATAAACTAGGGGCCCGTTTGGAAGCGCTAGGAATCATTCCCGGTAACGGAATGATTCTGAGTCAATCAAAAAATACGTTTGTTTAGAGCTATTTTAACACATGAAAGTAATTCCATAATTTCCATTTCCTTTCCTAACCCTTATCCGATTCCATTCCGTTTCCATTCCACCGCTCCAACCAAACGGGCACTAACTTTATTATTTAACTAAATAATATTATACTAAGAACTAATCATGTATTTATATTTTTTAAATTTAAACGGATTTAGCCCTAAACAAAAAAGTATTGACGATAACAAGAAGTCTTTTAGCTTCGGAGAAGACCCGCTATTTAAATTGGTCGGAACAAAAGCAAAGATAACGGTATGAGGCGCACAAACTCCACAAAGCCTCACCTTTGCTCCATCCAATTTTGACGAGTTAGCCCGCACAAACACACTCTTAATTACTTTTAAGTGTTTATCACTTTATCGTAAACGTATTATTACCACGTTAAATTTGGTAAATTCACGATTGCTTATCCCATTTTTCATTTAGACTTTTCCGTGATTTGCAACCAATCAAGCCATAAAATTGATCAAAATTGGTGATTGCTACTTTCTAGAGCCACAATCAATCACCCCACAACCTTATATTTTCAAAGCAAATTTGCAGATAGAAAATTATGAGCAGAACGACGTCGTTTTGTTTGTCTGTTTGAGTCGCTGATTGATTATTCAGCTTCATCGGAAGTAATCAAATAGCATGGTAGAGAAAAAAAGCTGACTGTCAAGCAGAGGAGCCCTTGACCGAATTGATTGTGCTCCAAATAAAACAACCATGGAGAATTTTAAATTGTTCATCCTAATAATCCTCTTAATTCGTCTACCCACTAGCTAGTTCATCTCATGATTTAGCTCCAATTAGGGATTTAATCAATCGCTTGGACTCCCAAAAACAATCTTCCACTGTCCAGGAATCGGCAGCTAAAGCCCTTCTTCAGAGGCTGCTACCCGCCTACTCTTCTAGCTTTGAGCTCAAAATTATCTCCAAGGTACCAATTGAAGACCTTTCATTTCCCTCAATTTCCATTTTCAGTTGGATGATTTATTATTTGAGTTTATGTGTCAATGATACTCACACTATTGTTTGTGGGTTTGTAATTTTCTTTTTTATCCACTTGTTAGAATCACTGTTATCAAGCATATTGAAGAAAATTTTGTGTTCTCTATTAATCGAAATACCCTGTGAAGAGATATACATACATTTGTTTAGACCCCAAAAGAGAGAAATTATGATGACTTACTTTGGGTTGCTGTTGATATAAGCATTCTGCCTTTGGGAAGGTGTGTTATGTATATAGTCTATATTATGTAGAACAGAAAAAGAAATTGTAGGTGTTAAACCATTACTGACCATAATGCATCATATGCATAAGATTGCACTCACTCTTCTGTACCATGTAATTGGTTTTCCCACTTAATTGCAACCTGTCTCTGTTAAAGCTTCCAATTGTGGGTAACCATCAATGTTGCTAAGAGGCTGATTCCTGAGATGATCAGGATACAAGAGTCCATTTCTCGTTAATGGTACTAATAAGGATGCTCTTTTTCTTCTGCTGACAAAAATAGTTATATAACTTATATCAATGTGTTGCTCTACTAATGGCAGGATGTTTGTGGTGGAGTAAGCTGCTTCTGGATTGAGAACTATGATAAATCAAACAAGCATGGGCCAGAAATCGTGTATGTAAAGTTTTGGTTCTGCGTCGTTACATTTGCTCTACGGGTGACAGGATGTTAGTCATGTCTTTGATATAGTTAGTTATCAACAATAGCTGTGAGTTGCAATCATGCTCTTCCATTAAACATTTGAACCAAACCTATAAAAGGCGAGAGTCACTTTTCATTGATTCAATGGTGTCTACTGTATTCATGTGGTGAGAGTAAATTTTAGGATTATAATCATCTTTGCATATTGTTATGACTAATCTGATGCAATGATCTTTGCCTCTAAGTTCTCTTTACTAATCCGTTAAATATCAAGAGGAAAATGTATTTCCAGGAACAGATCACTTCTCTGATGGATAAGTGATGCTTTTGCATTTGGTAGATTCATATGTGTGGTGGGGCTGGGAGAGATGGGAGAAGGAGATTGATTGGATGGCACTTCAAGGAATCAATCTACCCTTAAGCTGTATACTTCAGCTCATATTACAGTAAAAGCTTGATTTTGGCATTCATTATATAGAAAGAAATAAAATAACCATGAAATATACAATTGAAGAGTTTACCAAGAGATTGTTGAATCTAGAATCAACTTTCTGTATCCAAAACTAAACAAAACAAAAAGATTATATCTATTGTGTTCTACCTTACAACTCATCATGATCTTCATCTTCCTCCTCACTATTAGCAGATGCACCATTCTCATAAGCTTTCTTGATCACAGGGTTACAAACAGCTTCAAGTTCCTTCATCTTCTCATCAAGTTCTTCCTTCTCTGCACTCATGTTATCATCTAACCACTCCACTGCATCTTTCAATGCTTTCTCTACTTCTTCCTTGTCTTCCTGCTCGATCTTCCCTTCTAGCTTGTTGCTGTCTTCGATTGTGTTCTTCATGTTGTAGATATATGATTCGAGCTTATTCTTAGCCTCAACTCTCTCCCTCACAATCTTATCTTCTTCGGCATACATCTCCGCTTCTGCCACTTTCCTCTCTATCTCCTCCTTTGTTAGACGATCATTCTCGTTCGTGATTGTGATGGATTGCTTGTTCTTTGCTGCCTTATCCTCCGCTGTTACTTGAAGTATCCCATTTGCATCTACCTCAAATGTCACTTCAATTTGTGGCACTCCCCTGTACATTACCATATATGTTATAGTAACAGAATATGTCTACTATTTACACATTCAATGAATGTAGATGGATTTACCTTGGAGCGGGTGGGATTCCGGAGAGGGTGAACTTACCCAACTCGCGACAATCCTTTGTCAAGCTTCGTTCGCCTTCAAACACTTTAATCTCAACCGTGTTTTGTTGATCTTGGTAAGTTGTGAACACTTTGGAGCTCTTATAAGGAATGACATTATTTCTCTTGACCAAAGGAGTCATAACACCACCCACAGTCTCAATTCCAAGGCTCAATGGAGCAACATCAAGCAAAACCATACCTTCTTTGCCATCACCACCAAGAATCCCGGCTTGAACCGCAGCTCCATACGCAACAGCCTCATCCGGATTCACTCCTTTACTAGGCTCTTTCCCTTGAAAATACTCCTTCAGCAACTCTTGAACTTTCGGAATCCGAGTACTCCCGCCAACAAGCACAATCTCATCAATATCCGACTTCTTCAACTTGGCATCCTCCATGGCTCTCTTAACCGGGCCCATTGTCTTCCTAAACAAATCCGCGTTCATCTCCTCAAACCTCGCCCTTGTCAAAGTCTCGGAAAAGTCGACACCATCGAACAAAGACTCGATCTCAACTCTAACTTGATGTTGACTACTCAATGCTCTCTTTGCCCTCTCACACTCCCTTCGCAATTTCCCAAGTGCCTTGTTATCTTTGCTCATGTCTTTTCCGTGCTTCTTCTTGAACAACTTGATGAAGTGTTGCATAAGGCGATGATCGAAATCTTCGCCTCCCAAATGAGTGTTTCCACTTGTGGATAAGACTTCAAAAACTCCATTGTCAATGGCAAGGACGCTAACATCAAAGGTTCCGCCACCAAGGTCGTATACGAGGATGTTCTTCTCCTCGGTTTTTTTGTCGAGCCCGTATGCCAAAGCGGCTGCTGTTGGCTCGTTGATTATCCGGACCACTTCGAGCCCGGCTATGGTTCCTGCGTCCTTTGTGGCTTGCCTCTGAGCATCATTGAAATAAGCTACAAAACAAAACAACAAAGTAACTCAGTCCCGTTTGTATGAAAATCGCATTCGATTAAAATTTGCACAGTAAAAATTACCTGGAACAGTGATAACAGCATACTTAACCTTCTTCCCCAAGTAAGACTCAGCGGTCTCTTTCATCTTCGTTAAGACCATAGCGCTGATTTCCTCAGGGCTAAAAGCTTTAACCTCACCATCCTTAACCCTAACTTCAACATAGGGCTTCCCTGCTTTATTCACCACCTTATACGGCAACATCTTCATATCATTCTTCACAGTCTCATCCTCAAATCTGTAACAGTAAATACTCTCTCCATCGATTTCTTCAAAATAATAATAATAGGATTACTGAAATTTAACAAAAACGGAAAATTACTCACTTCCGGCCAATTAGACGCTTAATGTCAAAAACGGTGCGTTCAGCGTTGGAGGAAGCTTGGTTCTTAGCTGCTTCTCCTATGAGACGCTCGGTGTCAGTGAATCCAACCCAAGAAGGCGTGATTCGATTTCCTTGATCGTTTGCTATGATTTCGACGTTCCCGCTTCGATATACTCCGACACAGGAGTACGTAGTTCCGAGATCAATTCCGATGATCGTGTCTTTTATCTTTTTCTCCTTTGCTGTGGCTGCCGCCATTCCAGTATGGAACTCTGTTTTGATCAAAACTCATTATCATTACCTAAAGCAAAGAGAAGAAGAAAACTGATCAAATTATTCTATATTTACCTAAAGCAAAGAGTAGAAGAAGCGCCATGACTAGGGTTCTGCAATCCATGTTGCTTGCTTTTGTTCTCTGAAACTCTGCTCTGATGAAGGTTGGAAGCTGGGAATAATCGCGTATATGTGATTTACAGGGGCTGCCCGTTTATATAGTTTTTTCTTTGAATAGAGTTAGGTGTTTCATCCAATCATGGATCGACACGTGTTAAAATATATATTTTTGGTAAGAAAGATATTGCATGTGTAGGATGACTGTGTTTGACATATATTCTCCAATTACGTCTTCACACGTGTTGCAGAAATTTTTCTTTTTTGAAACGCCTTGAAAAAAAATTTATATAAGATTATAAAATAGATTTGCATCATACCTAAAAATCATTTATCAATAAAAATAAAAATAAAAATAAAAATAAAAATGAAAAGTTATATATCGTGTATTGTTAAAAATAATAAATAAACCGTTTAAAAACTTTATTTAAAATTATAAAAATCTTCTAACTGTAATTTATTAAATATTAAAATTTTAATTAGTAGTTAATTTTTTAATTTATAAATTATCTTTTGATATCCACGAATATTTTCTAATAGATTTACTGATGTTTTAACACGCCAAGATCAAGTTTCATCAAGCTTTTCCACACTTTTCTTTCTTATTAAGTTTTAATGCTCAATGAATTTATGCAATTCTATTCAGTCAAAAATCTTCAACTGTAAAAATCCCAATGCAGGCTCTTTTCTTATGTGAAAGCAGACACTTTTCTCATTCTGACTGTAAATTTTCCAATGCAGGCTCTTCTTCATTCTGTTCCTTTTGGAAAGATGATAGTTCTTGATCTCTTTGCTGATGTCAAACCCGTATGGAAAATTTCTTCTCAATTTTATGGCACCCCATATCTCTGGTAAGCAATGCTTCTGTTTCAGTGTAAAACCTCCTACTTTGATACCTGAAGACACTTTTTTGATATTGCTGAATGAAATCAGCATGATATAGTTTTATGATTTAAATATCGTTTCCATAAATTAGCAGGTGCATGTTGCATAACTTTGGTGGAAATCTTGAAATGTATGGGACACTGGATTCAGTTTCCTCAGGACCTGTTGATGCCAGAACGAGTGAAAATTCAACAATGGTACGGTTTTCTTATGTAAAATTTGTTAGTTCATAAGAGAATACTGCACCTACAAGATCATGATACAGCCTCTCGTAATTCATTTTTACTTGAACAAACCTGAGCTATGATGATACGGAAACAATGAAGTTTTCGAGATACTAACCTAGTCATTTGATGGCAGATATGACTTAGTTAATCTGACCAGACAAGTTCTTTGTAAGCATGCAAATCAAGTCTATATGAAGGCTATAGATGCTTATTTAGAGAAAGATGCAAAATCTCTAGATCTCCATAGCAAGACTTTTATTCAACTCATCAAGGATATTGAAGAAATTCTTGCTTCTGACGATAACTTTCTGCTCGGAACATGGCTTGAGAGTGCAAAAAGGCTGGCTTCCAATCCCAGTGAACTAAAACAGGTGAGATATGAGTAGTCTTACTGAAATTCCACTGTTAAGTTTGAAAAATAGAGAAAAATGGCCGTTATACTTTTCTTTATTCGAAAAACACAACATGACACTTCACATTTAAAATTAGTGTTTAAAATGACATGTCATATTTTATAGTCGAATTTATTTGTTTTTGGTATTCAATTATCTATCTGCAACATATGTAAAATGTTCTATTTGGTGAAACTTGACAGAATTTCTTTTCTTGTTAAGTATGAGGGGAATGCAAGAACACAAGTGACCATGTGGTATGACACCAGTGAGACAAACCAAAGCAAGCTCCATGATTATGGTAAGTTCATCACTTCATAGAATTACAAGTTGCTATTTTGCAATCACAGTTCACGCAGCTTCCAGATGAATCTAACTTGTCAATTCCCAATTAGCAAATAAATTTAGGATCGAACTGCTAGAAGACTATTATCTTCCGCGAGCCTCAACATATTTTAAGCATCTTTCCCAGGCAGTAAGAGAAAACAAACACTTGAAGTTGAAGGAATGGAGAAAGGAGTGGATATCTTAACTCAAATAAATGGCAATCGGATACAAAAATATATCCGACAAAAGCTCGAGGAGATGCCCTTGCAATAGCAAGCAAATTGTACCAAAAATACTATAGCTGAGGGCCTGAAATGTGTTGTATGTTCGTATATATTGTGTTTGAAAGGTGATCTAAAAGAACTATGCTGTTCTGGAGGCTTTTGTAAATGTTTCTTGCATTACTGTTTATGTTTGCCTTTCCAACAGAAGTGGCAAAATTGAAGGTTAATAAAGAATGCCCTTTTGCAGCATCAATATTGGTTCATATATAATTAAAATATTCATTTTTACTATTTTTAAAAAGTGTATATTTTGAAAAGTAGAAGAAAGGATCTGAGAATATTTGAAACTGAAGTAGCCAAAGCTATTTGCAGAAAGAATACTGCTTCCTTCTTTTCTTTTATCTATGCAGTAATGACATATTAACAATTCTTGAATGAGAAAGTGTGCCTATATAACAAGACATCCTTCGCCACTAATAGAAGTGTTTTATGAACTAATGAGAAGGAAGTCATTTCACTGCAGCCCAATACAAAAAAAAAAAAAAAACCTAAACAATTTTCAAGTGGAAAGCTAAAAAAAATTTACCCTTTGCTCCTCTTCCACTGTCCAGATACTAAAGTGTGTATAAGAGTGCTGTTAAACAGAGTTCTATATCAACTCCATTAGAAGAGGGTCCCCAAGAGCCATTAACTCCATGAGTTTTGCAAATTCAGATTCACTTGAAACATTCCATGGGTAAAGAGCAGGAGCTTGCAAAGAGTACGAGTTTGCAGAATCCGGCGACAACAGGCCATTATTGCTATAGACTGCCGAGTTAAGAACAGGGTCGTAGTTATTGGGCGCGTCCATTGACATGAAGAAAAGAGGCATTATAATTGCCCACGAGTCCCACAAGATCTACAAAATCTCCCACAAAGCGTTGTGGCACGTAAAACACCTCCGAGCTGCAGGTTACAATGCTCTCATCTTTGGGGCTGCTATCCTTGAAGTTGACTTGCAAATGAACAGGCATTATGCTCACAACTTTCCTCACCATCTTTGCTTGTTTCGAAAGCCATGGTGAATCACTCCCTTTAGCTGAAACAGCTGTCCATGATTTAGGCACCTAATTACCATGAGCAGCAAGTAAATTTGAGATACAAGTGTGCGAAAGATGGATAAATTTTGAGCTTGGTAACATAAATACAGAAAATTCACCGGTATCAAAACATATCTTGTTGGTTATCCACAATTTCGACTTGTCTGCTTGAAGCAAATTCCAGTAGTTGAGTACAGTATTGTCCTGGAGGAATAAAAATCCCTCAGCAGTAGGGTATCTCTGAAATATCGCCAATAAATACCTGCATCCAATGGATAATTTAATGATAAATAAAACAAACCAATTTTTACAGTATTCTCAAGCATTCATATAACCCCTAATAAACATGATCAGCACAGTATTTCCGAAATTTTCCTCCACCGAAAGAATTTTCCTATCTCATAGTTCACTGCACTATTCTCATCCACAGCAAGATGTGTAGAAGGAAGTTTGGAAGGGACATATTCCCTCCGTTGTTCACCATTAACCGACTTCTGTCCTGTTGAATGTAATGCCACTAGTCTAGGTGGCTTGTAACCAACAGCTATCAAATCCTGAAGCCAGGCAACCGTGAGGTCCAAATCCATCTCTGCCCAGAGAACTTACTTTTAGCCATCTCAAAACTCAATTGCAAGATCTTCTCAAAAAACTTTTGATTAGAGGACTGCCAAGAATCTAAAAAGTTAATCAGGCGACCAACATTTACATGTAGATCCTTCTCTTCTGAAAACGGGTACGCCTCTACTTTATCCTCCCTATGGACTTTAGGAAGATAAACAACAGCAAATCCGCCAATTTCCCATAACAGTCTTTGAGCCCAGTATCCTCTTAGCACATCAGAAGCCGTTGTGCTAACTGAAACGGGAAGCATCAATCCCCAAAAAGCATTTGAATGAATGATTGTGTTAAACGAGTTCAATGATACCATCAAACCCAGTGGC
Organism: Fagopyrum esculentum; assembly: GCA_033239045.1. Taxonomy (NCBI): domain Eukaryota; kingdom Viridiplantae; phylum Streptophyta; class Magnoliopsida; order Caryophyllales; family Polygonaceae; genus Fagopyrum; species Fagopyrum esculentum. Next base: position 3,399,769 of record BSUD01000003.1, read on the forward strand.
ACTGCAACTTTGGGGGAACGTTCATCGAACTTAACATCAAACACTTCGAAACTCAGCTTCCTAGTGAAATAAAAAACTGAATCCACATATGGCAAGCCATTAGAAATACCTTGTTGAATATCCTGTTTTCCTCCGAAGGTCTCACCATAGAGTTCCTCATGTACAATTTGGCCAACATTTTCCAGTGGCAACCCCCTTGGCCAGACTGATCTCTGGCCAAAATGAATATAAGGATTCACAACGGTCCGATTTGGATCATGCTTCATATACTGCAAAATCTTCTCTTGCATTACTGATTTATTCGAAACCCTAGCTACAGATAAATCGTACCTCTAAGACTCCAATCGGCCGGAGTCTCCGAATTTCCCTCCTTTTCATTTCATCTTGCTGTCTATCAACCAAAACCTGTAGGTCTTCACTTCGAGAAATCATGTAACATCACGAAACATCACGAAATCAATCATATAGCATTTGTAGTCGAACGGTTAGGAATTAGGATAATTGCCTTCCAAGCAATATAGACCCGGTTGGACTCCCGGCAAACGCATCTTTTCCATTATTTTCAGTTTGGTTTTAATTTTTACATCTAAATAGACTAAATTCAACCAAGGACTCTTTTTTTTTTTGGTTTGAATTCAACCAAGGACTTTGTTCAAACGCAGCTTAAAATTATGATTGCTATATGAGCTGATGTATTTACAGGAAGCTGCTTTTGCTTTTAGTGTTTGAAAATCAGTTCAGACAAAATGTAATATTAAGCTCACATAGAATTTACAAGATATATTTCAAGAAGAGGAAATGAAGTTACTAAGAGAGAAGTAAAAGTCCATTACAAAGACCGAATAGAAAGATAAGATAGAGAATAATCTTCGATACAAACACCACTTGAATCATGTTCCCAACTCCATAGTCAACAGACGATGACGTAACCAACCGTTTCATCAAATTAAACCGTAGAGTCTTCATCTGTCACTGCGTGCAAAGTATAGAATCATGGTAGATATGAATCCAAAGTGCAAATAGATTTGAATTACAATCAACCAGAGTAGAAATACGTAAGTACCTTCTTGAACGGAGACTTGAGGTGTGGGTTGGATGGTTTGTTCTTCATAGCGGAGAAGGAGCAATAATAAGAGACGTTGCTCGAAGCGGGTCAAGTAATAATGGATGGCATCCGACCAAAACGACATTATGAAAATGAGTATGTAAGCCTTCCAAAAGGAAAAGTATGGGAGAAAAAGAGTAGCGATTAGGGAGAGAGTGAGCGGAACGGTGAAGGCAGATAGGCCGAGACGTAATTCAACACGTCTATCACAGTTGAAAGGTGAACAACAATGGAGTTGTAAACGTACGGTTGCCAAGAGGAACATCAACGAGAGACCGACAATGATGACCAAGTTGAGTTCGTCGACGACAAAGCTGGAGGTGTTTGACTGATCAGCAGCTAAGATCCGGTGAAAGGAAGAAAATGGAGAAAAAAAGAGATTAATTTGATTTAACGGTAAGGGATGAGTGTACGTAAAGGGAAGAAGAAACAAAATACCTGAATATGATCTGAGAAATGCTATGATTGGAAGGATGAGATATCTGATGTCGTAATAGTACTCCTCCATTGTTACTCCTTTAAGAATGTAAACTGATTTTGAAGCTCAGCGTTTGGAAGCTTAATTTCTTTCAAAATGGACAGGGCGCCCTTCGCCATTTCTGAATTTTATATCCGGTGAAAGGAACTTCTTCATATAGAGGCTTCGGAATATGTCACGCTATTTTCTGGTTGAGTACGTGTAACACTATTTTTTTTTTTTTTTTTTATTAAGGAAAACGACGTCAAGAGTCAAGACTCAAGAGGGACATTGACCAAACTCCTGCCATAGAGAATTTGTGACATGGCGTGTGGTTTTAATTAAATTTAAAATCTTATTTTTTATTTATCATTAAGTAAAAGAAATATTTACAAAAATTATGAATAGTTTTAATTTTATCAATTCAATGACATCCATTTTGTATATGTTTGGAACCAAAAAAATTTTTGACCTCTTTAAATGAACATTAAACGTTTATTTAATAAATCATTAGCGATTTCTAATATTATGTTTACATAAAATCAAAGTTTATCTATGCAATAATGCATGGATTTTATATATTTAAAAAATTGTTGTTTATTATTTAAAATTGAGTTTTTTATTATGTTTTTTCCCTATGTTGAATAGGATTCAATTGGTGTTTTGTTTATATCAATTTAATGAAATATTTAAAATTCAGTTTATGGTTAATGTTCATACAAAATAGTAGTGCACTTCGCGACACGAGTATGCATCACCAAGTAAAAGAAGGTTTAATTGGTGTTTTTCTTGTTCTTTTTTAATTTTTGGTATTTAAAATTTTATGTTGGTTGTTATTTAACTTGTATTTTCTTATTAAGTTGTTTGTTATTTTAATTTTATCTTATTAATTATAAAAAAATATTTCAATTAAATTGTGTAAATAATATCCCATCTTTTTGGCTAACTAAACTTTAGTACCCCATTGTTTTAACTATCAGAACGGTACCTCATATATTGAGCCCGACCAAAAGTTGATATACACGTTATTGTTCACACGAGTTAAATTCAAAGATGGGCGTTAACTCTGAGGGAAAAATTTGTCCATGAACCTTTATGCCTCTTTGACATAAATTTCCAACGATCACAATTAAAACCGTCAAATCTGAAAAGGTACCCCGTCTTCTTCTCTCCATGCGATTCCAAATTTCTAGGGTTTAATCTTCGTTCTTGTGTTGTTTTTGTGCAAAGAGATGAAGTGGAAGTACTTTCGTGTTGAAGGAGAAACGCCAAGCTACATAGGTAACCCTTATTTTCTGATTTCTGATGATTAGGGTTTATTATTCTCCGCTTCTTCTGATTTATGGTTTGTGTAGTGTTTAGGGTTTTAATTCCAATTTCTTTTGTTTCTTATTTGTAGATGATAGTTTCTTTAATATGAAGATACATCATGGGGGTAGATTTTACAGAAGGGGATGTGTTGTACTTTGATTATGTAGACATGGATATGATATATATGCCTGTTACAATTATTTGGGCCTATGATATTGGATATGAGGTTCCACCAATTCAATTTTGGTTTAGAATACCTAGTAGTGAAAATGACTCTGGTTTCTTGCCTGTTAGTTGTGATAAGGAGGCATTGGAAATGTCTTCTTATGTTACTAAAAAAATAGGGAGTTAGAGTTGTTTGCTGTCTTCGAAAATCCTATGAGAGAGTTCACAGAACATGAGTTAACTCTGCTTGGGGAGGACATTGATCACAGTGTATATTTGGGAGGCAATATTGATAACATTGAAGACAATGATGATGATGTGATGAATGCTGTTGAAGGTATAAATGAGGGTAGTTTCCAAGTTGATGGTACTAATGATGTCAGAACTGTAGAGACACCTAGTAAAAGGGTTAAGGCAGATGCAATGAGACCTAAAGGACATACATATTCAACCAAAATCAGAGGGAAAAGTTCTAGGACCAAAGTTGTTATGTTTGATGATGAGTCTTCTTCAAGTGAACCTAATGTTTCATCTTGTACTGATGATGAAGATTTTAGTTGTTATGAAGAGTCTGAGTTTGAGAATGAATCACAGCTGAATGATGAGGATTTTGATACTAATGTGAATGGAGATTGTGGGAAAAAAGGGTGAGGAATTGGATGACAGGGGTTTAGATGGGTTTATTTTAGATGGTGAATTTTATGAGGATCCTAATAAGGAAGGTACACCGTTTCTTGTAAAGTGTAGGAAACGATTCCATGACTTTGTTTCCTTTAACCCAAAGATTCAAATGAAGAATTCTGACTTTTGTTTGGGTATGGAGTTTAAAAGCTCTAAAGTTTTCAAACAGGTTGTGATGAAGCATGTTGTGCTTACAAGGAAGCAATTGAGATTTCTAACTAATGCTAACCATCAGATGGTTGCTAAGCGTGCATCCTCTTCAGATTGCCCATGGAGGATATATGCATCATCTACAGACAAGGATTGCCCTTCAATCTGGATTAAAAGCATCAACGTAGAGCACAATTGTATTACCTTAGACAAAAAAGTGTATCATCTGCATGCACCATACATAGTCTGGGAGTATCAAGATTTCTTTTTTAGTGATCCTAGTTGGAGTAGAGAGGGCATACATAATGCCATTAATAATAACTTTGAAATATAGATTAATAATCAAACATGTTATAGGGAAAAGAAGATAGCTCTGAAAATGGAACAAGGGCACCATGAGAATCAATATAACTTGTTGGATAGTTATGTACATGAGCTTAAAAAGAAAAATCTTGGGACATTGGTTTGGATTTAAACTGAATTGAATAATGACATTCCTAGATTCAAGAGAATTTACATATGCATTGATGTATTGAAAAAGTGTTGGAAGGCAGGGTGTAGACCATTCAATTGTTTAGATAGAACCCATCTAAAAGTTGTTCACAAGGGACAACTATTGTCTACGATAGGCATTGATGTCAATAATGGGATATATCCAGTTGCTTGGAGAGTGGTTGAGCAAGAGAGTAGAAATAGTTGGACTCGGTTCTTCGAGTTTTTAAAGGTTAACTTGAAGATGAATCAATCCTCTCATTACTGCTTTATGAGTGACAAAGAAAAGGGTTTAGAGCAAGCAATCAGGGATCTCTTTCCAGATGCCACACACAAATGTTGTGTCAGATATTTACACAATAACTTCAAGCTTGATGGATTCAGGGGTATTCGCTTCTGCTTGTAATATGTTTGTCTAATTTTTTTCTTGAGTTTATGCCTTTAAGGATATGCTTGTTTGTTTATTTGTCTAAGGATTGGAGCTGAAAAATAAATTTTGGACAATTGCTAAAAGCTCCACTTTGAACACATATGAAGAAGAAATGGAGGACATGAGGTTAACTACAAAAAAGGGCTGTAAGTGGTGCAAGGAAAGGGATGCAACTCATTGGAGCTTGTATCACTTTGATCCAAAGTTCAAGTGTGATATCTTGCTAAATAACCATAGTGAGAGCTACAACAAAAGCATTATAAGTGCAAGGAAGAAATGTATTTTAGGGTGTCTAGGGGAGATTAGAACTGCAACAATGGTAAGGATGAGTAATAGAAGATTATCATGTGGTAGATGGAAAACACTTGTGGGACCAAGGGTTAAAAAGAACTTGAGAAAGGCAATAAGGTGGCGCAATGAGTATAGGATTCTAGCATCTAGCTAGTCGTGCTAAGTATGAGATTCATGGAAGGGGAGCTGCCTGCATAAATGAAATCACTACTCAACACACAATGGCCTTAGACTTGAAGACATGCACATGTAAGAGATGGGATGTGTCAGGATTATCTTGTGGACATGCATGTTGTGCTATTTTTTCACTTGGAAAAACCCTAGATGAATTTGTGGATGAATGTTACAGTAAAGAAGCCTACATGAGAGCCTATGAGCCTGTCATGAATCCAACCGTAGGGGTAAAAGAGTGGAAGAAAATGAGTAGACTTATTGCACCTCCCTTGTATAGAAGGCAACCTGGAAGACCTCCTATTCTAAGGTTTTTATCTCAAAGTAAGATTAAGTTCAATGTTTTTTATAACTATTTGCTAACTAAGTTTAATGTATGTTGTACTACTATTTTTGTTTTGTAGGTGAGATCCCTTCACCACCTGGTGCAACGAAGTTGTCCAAGGCATACTATATACATGCCACTTGCTCAATATGCAGGAAGAAAGGACACAACAAGAACAAGAGCATGATCACACTTCCTTATGAAAGAAATGTTTAGTTAAACTTGTAATGTTCTAGTAGTGATAAAACAGATTTCCATTTGATGTCAATTGTACCTTCTTTTAGTTAAACTTATTTTGTTCAATTGATGTCATTTTGTAAAACTTCTAAATTGTTCAATTGTTCGATTTGATTTGGCTCAATCATTTGCTGTCAATTTTTGGTTGTTCAATTGTAAAAATGATCAGCACAACAACCACAATTATTTGTTGTCCTAACTGTTTAGACAATTTTCATTAGTTATTTTGGTCAATTTTTTGGTTGTTCAATTTGATTTGGCTCAATTATTTGTGTCTTAATTGTTTAGACAATTTTCCATTTGTGTATATGTGATTCTTAAATGCTTTGGTCAGTTTTTATCCCTACAATCAGCATATCCAGTCACATATTCATAAATGGAAACCTTGAGAGATTCATTACTACAGATTCATCAATGAAAATCTGTCAATTACATTTAAACACTAACAGAACACTTAAACGTTACACCAAAATACAAAAAATGGAAACCTTGATTAATCAATGGAAACCTGTCAATTACATCAATGACAAATTCAAAATGGAAACCTTGATCATCAAGTTGGAACCATTTACATAAAGCTTACAGATTTTCAACATCTCATACACAAGATAATAGAACACTTAAACCTTACATCATGGCTTAAGTTAAATAGCACAATATCTCATACTTTCAACAACACTATCACTGCAAAAATGAACAACACAACAACCACAAATTTTAACACTAAAATATCTTGTTGCATCCGTACAATGTATGGGAGAATTGCAAATTCATCAGTTGATCGTATTGAGCCTTACAATATACCTTCTGGCTCCTTCATTTCTCTTGTAAACCCACATCCTTGTCCAACCTACAAACGAAGGTAAAACCACAATTTCAATCAAAATACAGAAAAATCAAGCTCATATTCGCCAAAGTTTAAGTATGCTCACCAAATGGTAATGGAAGATAGAAACCCTAATCGAACATACCTTCCACATAGAGCAACCATAGAATCGTTTTCTGATTTTAGGAGGTCGCCTGCAAATGGAAATCATCGTTGGAATCCCATGGTAGCAACGAACACAAACGGATTTTGGCACTCCTCTTCTCCACGGGCTTGAAGACCCAAACGAAGACCCTTGATCCATAGCCTCTAGTCTTCAATTCATGACGGGTGAAAATTTGGAGATTAATCGCAACAGAAATTTGGGGAAATTTAGGGGTTAGGGTTTATGTGGAGAAGAAATTGGTTGACGTTTTTTCTTATTTAACCGTTGGAAATTTATGTAAAAGGTTCATGGACAATTTTTCCCCTTAGAGTTAACGCCCTTCTTTGAAAATAACGTGTGAACAGTAGCGTATATACTAATATTTGATCGGGCTCCATAGATGAGGTACCGTTCTGATAGTTAAAACAACGTGGTACTAAAGTTTAGTCATCCCAAAAGATGGGTAATGTTTAGACAATTTTCTCTAAATTTTATACCTAATGTTTACTTATAATAGTATTAGTAATGTTATTTAATAATAAATGATATATAAAATATACAACTGATTAATTTATTGAAAATAAATAGGAAATTAAAAAGTGAAAAATGGAAGCCACGATACTCTTTGTTGTGGGTGAAAGTAAGTGAAAAGCTAAATGGAGCTACTAAGTTGAGATGACAGGAATCTCGTTGGCATGACATGAAAAAAATAGGAGCCCGAAGGCTCTTTGTTGCGCATGGTCTTAGCGATGGCAATTAACCTTTATACTATGCATATCCGGATATCTGATCCAACGAAAAGCGTGAAAACCGGTTAAAAGACAGATGAAAACGGGTGGTGGATGAAGCAGGTAGTGGTTCAGGTAGGATCCGAGTGAATGTTCCTACCACCTATCACCCGACCCATCATCCACCCATTCATTCAACCCAAATTCACCCGCTGAAAATTATATATATCTTTAATAGTTATACTTTTTATGTTACAAAAGTTTAACCTTTATTTTCTTACTCTATAAAGGTAAATACTGTATATTTCTTTAATAATATATATCGGTCTTTATTATTTGTTTTTTTTAATATATTTTGGATCTTGATTGATTATAGTGTTGTGCATGATATTATGTACAAACTTAAGTTATTTTTTTTGGATTTAAGTAGTATACTCTTAATTTTCAGTAAAATATTTAATTTTTTCAAATTTATAAATAAGACGTAGACCATCTGAAATCTCACCCGATTCACTATTCACCCGCTTCATCCGTTGGAGTGGGTGGATTGGATGTGGTGAGACCCTTAGCAGGTGGTTGTGTCTGAAGCCGGACAACTATTAGTGATGAATTGGGTGGCGGTCAAGGTCATCCATCCCCACCTAATCCATTGTCATCCCTAAAGACGACTCCGGTTATTTTAGTTTCAATTGGCGGTTTGCAGAAATGTCGTGTCACCAATTTGTGTCCACGTGTCTCTCCTCTCTTGGCTACCGGCAGTTGCCCTCTCACATCGAAGATGACTCCCCAACCCAGTTTATTTTGGGCCTTTTGGCAATCGTTTGCTCTTTTCCGTCTCAACATTCTTATAAGTTATACGTCTAATCATATATGATGCAATGAAGAAACTTGGCTAAAAACCAACTGTGTCGGAATTTTATCATGGGAGTCGTGATTGATAGTTAAAAGTCATCGGAGTGAAGATTGAGCCCATCAATTCTTCCTTTTTAAATAAATATTGATTTCGATTCTAATGAATTATATATTTTGAAACATGGCTTTAAACAAATTCATGTTTTTTTTTTTTATCAATAATTACAAATTTTGATATTTTTATGAATATGTGTTAAAAATAAATTTAGTTATAAAACTTCTAAATAAGTACATGAATAATTAAATTTCTAGAATTTCGAGTATGATAATTTAATTTATGGAACATACAATTTCCATATATAATTTTCTACCAACTGAATTAATTTTTGTTATTTCTTATTTTGCATATTTATCATGAACTCCAACTTCACTTATAACCAAACAGACTCATCGCCTATTTGTAACTAATTTTTTTAACCAGATTGAAATCATAAATGTACAAACAACCATTCGATGTCCCTGTCATCGATGACTCGGGAGGCGTCATGCACCTCACTTAATTTTTTTTCTTTCATATTTTAATTTTTTTCCCGAAAAAGTGGTTAAGTTGAACAAGTAAAATGGAAAAAATCAAGCACGGTGATCAAGTATTGTCTATTTGGATCATTCAGACATCTATGTCAAGTATTTTTTTTTTTTTTTTTTTTATTTTTTTTTTTTT
>BSUD01000003.1:3409081-3470782 GCA_033239045.1 Fagopyrum esculentum
TTTATTTTTTTTTTATTTTTTTTTTTAAAACGGAAAGCGGTTAGGATGAACTATCTCCTAGAGGTAGTCCATCCTAAAGCATCCTTACGGATGAGAACACGAAGTTCGGGATCGTCAGAAAAACAGGTGTTGGGGTTCGATATTCCCAAATGGGTCAGTCGGTCAGCAACACAGTTGGTTTCTCTGAAAATATGTCTGATCAGTACTTCGTCAAAGAAGCGAAGATCATGCATGGAGTCGGAAATAATCATCTCGACCTCCCACGGGCAACTCCACAATCCTTGGAGCGCCTTGATAACACAAAGATTATCACCTCGATTTCGATCTTTTTGATCTTTAATCTGATAGCTTCTTGTAGACCCAATTTGAGAGCATAAGCTTCAGCTTTTATTACCGAGTTAAAGTTATTTTTTGTCGCATCAAGGCTAACAACCTCACCCTCGTGATTCCGAATCACAAAGCCAATGGATGTTAATCCCGAATCGAGTTTAGATCCATCAAAGTTAAGTTTATGGAAACCAGGTTTTGGTTTATCCCACTTAATATTATTTTTCTTCCTTTTGGAAGAATTAATGTTCTTTTGTTGTTGTTTTATATCGTAATCGTCTTCATCAATGATGTTAGTTTTCCACATTTGAATTTGGTTTTTAATGAAGTTGATAACCTTATTGCAAGGACCAATATGCTCATTCCCAAAAATAATTTTGTTCCTGAAGAACCAAATGCTCCACCAGATAGTTGCGAGGCAAGCAAACTTGTTAAGTCCAATTTTATTCTTTATTTCTTGTAGGAGATCGTGAGCTTTTTTATTAGCAAGGCTAATGTTGTTTAGTTCAGTTAATATTGACGTGTCGACTTTGGCAATGATTTGTTTGCTAAAAGGACATTCAATGAGCAAGTGGAACAAGTCCTCTAAATGGTGGTTGCATAGTTCACAATGTCTTGTTACGGCAATTCTTCTTTCGTCAAGCTTAGCCTTTGTTGGGATTCCGTTTTGTGAAATTTTCCAAATGAAGTTTTTAATCCTTCTCAATCATTTCCGACGCAGATTTTGTAGTAAACCAACCATTAGTACTACATCTCCAATATAATCTATCTTGAATATCATTTCGTGGTATAATCGTTTCCTTGATTTTTTTCCTAATCTCTGGGTTAATGATATTTTGTAGTTCGTTATCAATTTTGTTGATATCCCATTGTCTCAAGTCGTTTATAAAGTGACTAACCTTTATATTTGTGTCTAATTGATTGGTGTTCTGGGCCATTTTTATAAGTGGTGTTGTTGTTACCCAATTGTCATGCCAAAAGTTAATGGATTTACCATTTCCAACCTGCCAAATAATACCATTTTTAAACTCAGTTTTTAACTTCATAAGGTTATTCCATTGCCAAGATGTTGATCCTTTCTTTTGGTAATGAAGAATATTGTGATTTTTTAAATATTTTTCATTTACAATTTTAACCCATATATTATTTGGTTCAGCCAAAATTTTCCACAAAAGTTTCATTTGTAATGCTTTATTTGTGACTAAAGATTTCCTTAATCCAAGACCGCCATTCTTTTTTGATTTGCATATTACATCCCAACTGATGATGGGTCTATGTTGGTCCCCTTTGTTCCAAAAGAATTTTTTATATGTTTTATCTAACTCTTCTAGATTATAAATCGGAAGCATAAAGCTTTGCATGACAAATGTTGGTTTAGCCGTCAAATTATGTTTTTATAAGGGTATTTCTCCCTTCTTACGATAAGGAATTTGCTTTCCATTTCGAGAGTTGTTGTTTTGTTTTGAGGTTTATGTCGCCAAAAGTCTCTTTTGTCACTCTGCCGTTGATGATTGGGCATCCAAGATATTTGTCGAGGGTAGTGGTATGAGTCATTGCTAGAACATTTTTTAATTGGACAATGTTGCTCTCATTAGTATTTTTTGTTGTTTGGAAGGCTGATTTTTGAAAGTTAATCATTTGTCCTGATATGGAGCAATACATTTCTAAGATTTGCTTAGTTCTTTGGCATGAGGCCAAATTTGCCTTAGCAAATATGATCATGTCATCAGCGAAAGAGAGAAATGGGACTGGTGTTGCATGTCTGCACACTGGGAATCCAATATGGTTGTCGTAGTTGTTACAATCTTCTTGTAGCATTTGTGTGAGAATTTCAGCCCCTAGGATGAATAAATAAGGGGAAAGAGGATCTCCTTGTCTAAGTCCTTTTTCCGGGAAAAATTGTTCGGTTGGTCCATTGTTAACAAGAACGGAGAAAGAGACTGTAGTTATACATTCTTTAATCCATCCCACAAATTTGTTATTGAATCCAAATCTTTTTAGGATTTTAATGATGTAGTCCCAGTTGACTTGGTCATATGCTTTTTCCATATCTAGTTTGATTGCGGCCCAACCTTCCTTACTCTTTTTAGATCGAAAAGAGTGGAAAATTTCGTGGGCAATGAGAATATTGTCGTGAATTGATCTGTTAGCTACGAAGGCGCCTTGTAGAGGGTGAATGAGTTTAGGCAAGATGGTTTCCATTCTGTTCGTGATTATTTTCGCAATAACTTTGTATATAGTTGAGCAAAGACTTATAGGTCTGAAGTGGTTAATTGTTGTAGGATTATCCACTTTAGGTATTAGGGTTATAAAAGTATGGTTAATTTGTTTGAGCATTTTTCCGCTTCTGAAAAAATCTTTCACAGCTTTTGAAACGTCAGTTCCTACAATGTGCCAGTATTTTTGATAAAATCCAGCCGGCATACCATCAGGTCCAGGGGATTTATCACATCCAATATTGAACATGGCATTTTTTATCTCTTCGTTAGTGGGGGGTTTTGTTAGATTTAAGTTATCTTCATAGCTAACTTTGTTTTGAATAAGTTGGAGTTTGTCCTCCAATAGAGATTGATCTAGTTGGGTTTTAGAGAATTTTCTCATGAATTCCGTTTTGACTTCCAATCTGATCTCTGTTTCAGACGATATAGTTGTACCATTTGTCGTTATAAGTTCCTTTATGTGTTTTCGATTTCTTCTTCCAGTAGCAATGCGATGAAAATATTTGGAATTTGAGTCCATGTTCTTCAGATGTTTGTTTTTAGTTCTTTGTCTCCAATATCTTTGGTGAAATGATAGTAAACGGTTTTGTTTCGTTAGAAGATTCCTTTGGATGATTTCTTCTCTTTGGTTTAAGTTATTGGGTCTTGTACTTTGAATTTCTTGTAGTTGTGATTCCACCTCTTTGAGTTGTTTGAAAATGTTACCAAAGTTTACTTTACTCCATTCCTTTGCCTTTGTTTTAAGAAGTTGAGTTTTTTTTGTGAGTTTATACATTTCATTTCCTGCCCGGATAACCCTTTCTCAGTTTATTCATTTTTTCAAAAATAAAGTATTTGTATTAAAATTTTATAGTTTTTTTTTTTTGAAAACGGAAAGCGGTTATGAGAGAACTATCTTTTAAAGGTAGCCCATCATAAAGCATCCTTGTGGATGAGAACACTAAGTTCGGTGTCGTTAGAAAAGGGTGTGTTGGGGTTCGAAATTTTCAAATGGGTCAATTGGTCAGCAACACAGTTGATTTCTTTGAACACATGCATGATTTGGACTTGCTCAAAGAAGCGAGATCCAGTATGAAGTCGGATATGATCATCTTTATTTTCCAATAACAACTCCAAAGTCCTTGGAGTGCCTTGATAGCACAGAAGTTATCACCCTCAATTTCAATCTTTTTTATATTTAACCTTATAGATTCTTTTAGTCCAATTTTCAACACGAACACTTCTGCTTTAATTACCGAGTTAAAATTAGTTTTCTTAGCGTCCAAGCTAATTACATCACCATAATGATTTCGTATAACAAAACTAATAGAGATCATTCCCGAATCGAGTTTTGATCCATCAAAGTTGAGTTTGTGGAACCCAGATTTTGGTTTATCTCATTTAATATTATTTTTCATTCTTGTGTTGGGTAGGTTGTTCTTTTGAATACGTTTAAAATCGTAGTCGTCATCATCGGTCTTATGATTTTTCCAATTATGAATTTGGTTTTTAATGAAATTTAGGATGTTATGATCCAATCCGAATGCATCATTGTTAAATATGATTTTATTTCTGAATAACCAAATACTCCACCATATGGTTGCAAGTCGGGATAAATTCAAAAGCCCGATCTTATTTTTTATTTCCATCAATAGTGCATGAGGTCTTTTGTTTTCCGTGTCAATGGTATTGAGATTGGTGATGATATTTAAGTCAAAATTTGTAATTATATATTTGCTATAGGGGCAATCAATAAGAAGATGTACAAGATCCTCGAGCTGGTGATTACAAAGATTGTAGTTTTTTGGAACTGCGATTCTTCTTTCGTGAAGTTTTGCTTTAGTTGGGATACCATTTTTTGAGATTTTCCATATGAAATTTTTAATTTTTGGTTGAGTGTCTAAATTCCAAATTCAATCGCAAGAATAGTCAAGGAGCCATCCTGACTCCTTTTCTATCATTTCCGAGGCTGATTTTGTGGAGAACCAGCCATTCGCGCTGCTTCTCCAATATAGCATGTTTTGTATTTCATTTGTTGGGATAATTGTTTCCATGATTTTTTTTCTAATTGTTGGGTTGATAATGTTTTTTAGCTCGTTTTCAATTCTAGTGGTGTCCCATTCATTTGAATTGATGAAGTAGTTGACTTTAATCTGAGTATTGATTTGATTAATATTTTGTAATAGTTTGATTATGGGGGTTGTTGTGACCCAATTATCTTGCCAGAAGTTGATGGATTTACCATTGCCTATCTGCCAAGTAATTCCGTTTTTAAATTCGGATTTGAGTTTTATAAGTTTTTTCCTTTGCCAAGATGCTAATCCTTTTAGATGGTAATGTAGCACATTAATATTTCTCAAATATTTTTCATTAACAATTTGCACCCAAATATTTTCAGGTTCGGCAAGAATTTTCCAGAGTAGCTTCATTTGGAAGGCTTTATTATTGGTAAGAGACTTTCTTAATCCGAGTCCTCCGTATCTTTTTGGTTTACAGATTGAATCCCAACTGATCAATGGTCTATGATTATCATCTTTGTTCCAAAATAATTTTTTATACGTTTTATCGAGTTCGTCTAAATTATGCCTTGGGAGCATAAATCCTTGCATACCAAAGGATGATTTTGTTGATAAATTGTGCTTTATGAGGATGTTTCGTCCTTCTTGTGAAAGAGAGTTTGCCTTCCATTTGCGGAGTTGTGGCTTTGTTTTATTATTGATGTCACCGAATGTTTCTTTATTAACTCTTCCATTAATGATAGGACATCCAAGATAGGTATCAAGGGAGGTCGTGTGCACCATATTAAGTATATATATATATATATATAGATTTTAGTTCAAGTGAGGATAGAGCTTGTAGATAGGAATTAGGAGGGCTGTAAGCCATTGGATGGATTCAAATCAAGGGCTCTCACACGCTCATCATTAATGGCATTTTTGTAAATTGACTAAAAATCTGGAAAAATACCCTTACGTTCAAAATAGTCATCGGTGTTTGTAACGTCCGGAAATTTAATTTCCGGATATTCCGAGACAAACTGGAATTTGACAGGTTTGGACTTTTCCGTCATTGCTTGTCAATTTATGTGACACCGAGTTCTTCAAAAGTTTTATTATTTTATGCGATGTCTCTACTTACATAAAATAAGCGAAAACCGATCTACCTTTTATTATCCGTCAAAGGAGTTGTATCCGTTAAAATAGGCCATCCGGACCCGTAAAGACTCGTCATTTGGGCCATTGCAATGAGCCAGCTGGGCCCATCAGGGAAGCTCCACTTCGTTACCCTAACTACTCACGTACGCCTGCTTCTACCTCCTTCACGCTGGCGGCCGCTCCCCTCTCTCTTCCCCTCCATCGAACCCATAGCCTTCACCCAGCAGCACCGTCGACGCCGGCGAGCAGCAACCGTCTTCGACCGGACAGTAGCGCCCCTCCTCTCTTCTCTCACACGTCCCTGCCCTTCTTCTTGTGGAACCGGCGCTGCTCCTTCATCACTGGACTACGGCGGGCATGCCAGGAGTTCCATCGGCCGCTTCCCTCTTCTACCTTCAGCGGACTCCACACCAAGTCGCTGCCTCCGGATCCAAGCCATGGTTCACGTCTTCAGCCTTCAATGACGGTTACACGACTTCAACCCTAGATGCCTCCTCGACCTGTTTGTCGTCCGACTCGAGACCTTCTGCGCGAGAACAAACAGATGAAGCCGCTGGTGTGTCCAAGTGACAATTTCCGATCCATCTTAGTCCTCTTCCAAACCGTCTTAGTGAGCTTGTCGAGTCTCTCTTGTCGGGTAAGCATGTCCCCTCCCTTCTTTACATTACACTCCCTACTTATGTGCTGATGAGAGCCTCAATTGTATCCTAGACTCTTCCATAACAGCCCTAGAAGATGGCTCGTGGAGCTGCTGCGTTTTCTGCGTTTTCTGCGTTGCAAATTGATGAACAGCTAACTTCGGGTCCAAAGTTAGGTATGAAACACGGATCCATTTTGGCTGAAATTTTTATATGTTATAGATGAGATATTGTGGTAGCACATATTAAAATTTGGGCTTAATCTGAGTTATAGTTTAGGAGATATGATTTTCTCAAGTTGGCTATTCAAGCAGTTTTTTTTGAGTGCTGAGAGTGAGGAAATTTGCTTGAGATGCAGTTTTGTAGAATAAATTTGGAGGGGTTATTGACTTCTGTTAGACTTGAATTTCGGACAAGTTATAGTTGATATAGTATAGTAGATCATACTAAAATTTCAGAGGAATCCATGTTATGGTTTGAGAGATATGAGGTTTCAAAGTTCAGTTTTATAAATGTGCTGAGTTGAGAAAAACAGCATGGGATGCTGTTTTGTGAGATAGTTTAGAATAAGCTTTTGACCTTTGTTAGGCTTGAATTTTTGATATGATATAGTTGACATCTTGTTGTAGATCATATTAAAATTTGGGAAGAATCGGAGTTACGGTTTGAGAGTTATTGTGTTTCAAAGTTGACGTTTTTATATGTGCTGAGTGTTGGGGGAAAACAGCAAGTGATGCTGTTTTGTGAGATGATTTTGAATAAGCTCTTGATATCCTTTCCGGCTGAATTTTGGATATATTATAGGTAAGATTTTATAGTAGAACATATCAAAATTTGGGATAAATCCAGTGAGTGGTTTAGGAGTTATGATTTTTCAAAGTGTACTCAGATTTTGGCTAAGTATAGAATTTGTAAAGGGAGTAGTCAACTTTAGGAATTTTTATAAAACTGTTGAATGAACAGTTTGGAGAAATTCTTTCTCCTAAAGTTAGATAGGACATCATAGATAATCTAGGGATTTAAGTCGGAATTTTTATAAGCGGTTACGAATTTTATAATTGGAATCGAAGTTAGACCTTTACGATTTCCCGGAAAATAGAAACATAGGAAAAATGTTAGCTTGGAACCAAACGAAGCTTTGGGAGTTAGAATATGATTTTAGAACCTCAATTAGGAGTTTAGACATGAATTTTAGAGTTTTCGGGAATTTCGGGACCAAGGGTAAAATGGTCATTTTACCCTAAATTAACACTGTAACTAGTTATGTCTTAATACATTATTCAATCTTAGAAGTCTTAGACTTCTAACTACGTGAGAGTGTGCTAATGCACGTATCGCCTTTGGCAGGAAACTGAGTTGCTACAGTTTACAGAGCGAGTGGTTTACAAAGAGTCGAGCTTTATATCAAGTAAGTCCTTTGGGCTTACTTAGCTGACTTCTAAATATGAGTATAATTGATGATGGTGGTGTGTGATTGAAATGTTTATGGAGATAGGTTGTGATATATAATTACCGACCTATATTTTGGCCTAAGAGTAACGGGCGGTGGCATTCTGCTCAGTAGCTTGCGGGCGCTGGGGGTTTCTTTCGGGACTAGTCCATACTTGGTTTGTAGTGATGCTACCAGTGGAAGTCAGCTAGACCTACACCAGTTGGATAAGGAACGGAGGCGAGAACTAATAATAATTCTCGTGCCACAATTTAAATTGAATAATGTGAATCATTTAAATAATAGATAATAAACGGTTGAGTGCCAGCATGATGTTTGTTTATTTTTGTTTCTGCGTGTGTTTGTGCTGTTATCATTTTGCTTATATTTGGATAGTTAGCTAACGGTTTATCCGTGTTGTAGATTTGTAGAGATAGACAGTTGCAGAGAGATCCGGAACGGATGGTCAGCCGGGTCCACGTACTCATTAGATGGGGACGGGGGAGTCTTCCATACGTCATGCATGTTATGTATCTTTATATATGTTTGTAAGGCTGTCACATGTGTACGTTTATACCATTAAAAATATTATGTTTTCAAAATTGTTTTAAATACATTTGTGCCTTGTTGTAAGATCCAAGTAATGTTGTTGTTAAACCAAGGTCGGGACCCATTGTGAGGTCCTAACCAGTAGCTCCCCGAGTTCCGAGAATTCGGGGTGTTACAGTGTTCATACTTTTATATGTCATTGTTCATGTTTTTATACATCGGTGTTCATCGTATTTTTATTCATCAAAGTATCATGTCCATTTATTTTTTTGTGTTCATTTTATAATGCATAGATGTTCATTTACAGTATATAACCACAAAAAATAAAAAAAATCGTCACAAAACGTTAAAAGATTATCATAATATGTTATGTATGTGTCAAAGTTATAGATAAGTAATTGGTGTTCATACTTTTATACGTCATTGTTCATGTTTTTATTCGTCAGTGTTCATACTTTTTATATCATTGTTCCTGTGAATATTATAAACTATTTTTCTATAAGGCATTTTACCGAACAGTTTACGTACACACTAAAAGGAGCATATAGATTATTCAATTGGAGTTATTAGACCAACTCAACATATGTATATACATGTATTTTCTCAATCAAACTTATCAAAGACAAAATGATTCAAACAAATTTGATTTCGAACACAAACATCAATCATAATGAAACCTAAACATTAAGAATGGAAATCTAAACAGTGAGAGTAGAAATTCGAAGAAACAAAACCTGAACCGTCTTGTATTCTCTTTGATTTCACAATTTTTTACGTAATCGATCTTTGAATATTATAAACACGATTTTTTTAGAAAAAGTATAATTTTCAAAAAAAATGAATACATACTTATAAAAAATTGACCATCATATTATATTAACACGATTTGAAAGAATAGTATATATTTTTTTAAAAATCCAAAAAAAATGTTTTACAAAAATATAAAAATGAACAATTAATGTTAAAAAACAAATAGTTAGTGTTAGGAAAAAAATGAACATTTATTGATAAAAATATGAACAATGACTCTTTTAAAAATGAACACATACTCATAAAAATATGAACACCAATTTTTATTTACAAAAAGAAAAGCTGGAAAAAAAAAGGTGACGTGGCATGCCACATGTCACCACCCCGGCTCTCCTCATTCTTATCTGCAAGGGTCCTCCTCACCGGAACTAGACCCTATATATATATATATATATATATATATATATATATATATATATATATATATATATATATATATATATATATATAGATAGATAGATATAGATTTTAGTTCAAGTGAGGAGAGAGCTTGTAGATAGGAATTAGGAGGGTTGTAAGCCATTAGATGGATTTAAATCAAGGGCTCTCACACGCTCATCATTAATGGCATTTTTGTAAATTGACTAAAAATCTGGGAAAATACCCTTACGTTCAAAATAGTCATCGGTGTTCATACTTTTATATGTCATTGTTCATGTTTTTATACATCGGTGTTCATAGTATTTTTATTCATCAAAGTATCACGTCCATTTATTTTTTTGTGTTCATTTTATAATGCATAGATGTTCATTTACAGTATATAACCACAAAAAATAAAAAAAACTCATCACAAAACGTTAAAAGATTATCATAATATGTTATGTATGTGTCAAAGTTATAGATAAGTAATTGGTGTTCATACTTTTATACGTCATTGTTCATGTTTTTATTCGTCAGTGTTCATACTTTTTATATCATTGTTCCTGTGAATATTATAAACTATTTTTCTATAAGGCATTTTACCGAACAGTTTGCGTGCACACCAATAGGAGCATATAGATTATTCAATTGGAGCTATTAGACCAACTCAGCATATGTATATACATGTATTTTTTCAATCAAACTTATCAAACACAAAATAATTCAAACAAATTTGATTTCGAACACAAACATCAATCATAATGAAACCTAAACCTTAAGAATGGAAATCTAAACAGTGAGAGTAGAAATTCGAAGAAACAAAACCTGAATCGTCTTGTATTCTCTTTGATTTCACAATTATTTATGTAATAGATCTTTGAATATTATAAACACGATTTTAAAGAAAAGTATAATTTTCAAAAAAAAAATGACCATCATATTTTATTAACACGATTTGAAAGAATAGTATAATTTTTTAAAAAAATCCAAAAAAATGTTTTATAAAAATACAAAAATGAACAATTAATGATAAAAAACGAATAGTTAGCGTTTGAAAAAAATAAACATTTATTGATAAAAATATGAACAATGACTCTTTTAAAAATGAACACATACTCATAAAAATATGAACACCAATTTTTATTTACAAAAAGAAAAGCTGGGAAAAAAAAGGAAAAAAAAAGGTGACGTGGCATGCCACATGTCACCACCCCGACTCTCCTCATTCCTATTTGCAAGGGTCCTCCTCACCGGAACTGGACCCTATATATATATATATATATATATACATATATATATATATATATACATATATATATATATATATATATATATATATATATATATATATATATATATATATATATATATATATATATATATATATATATATATATATATATATATATATATATATATATATATATATATATATATATATATATATATTGAAAATGGAAAGCGGTTAGGACGAACTACCTTCTAGAGGTAGTCCATCCTAAAGCATCCTTACGGATGAGAACAAGAAGTTCGGGATCGTCGGAAAAGGGTGTGTTGAGGTTCGAAATTCCCAGATGGGTCAATCGGTCAGCAACACATTTGATTTCTCCGAACACATGTCTGACCTGGACTTCATCAAAGAAGCGAACATCCAGTCGAGAGTCGGATAAGATCATCTCGACCTCTCAGGGACAGCTCCAAAGTCCTTGGAGTGCCTTGATAACACATAAGTTATCACCCTCAATTTTCAATCTTTTTTATATTGAGCCTTATTGCTTCGCTAAGGCTAGCTTTCAGCGCATAGGCTTCTACTTTAATGACCGAGTTGAAATTGTTTTTTCTAGTGTCCAAGCTTATTACTTTGCCGTTGTGATTTCGTATAACGAAACCAATGGATGTTATTCCCGAATCAAGTTTTGATCCGTCAATGTTGAGTTTGTGAAAACTAGGTTTTGGTTTATCCCATTTGATATTATTTTTCTTTCTAGTGGTAGGTGTCTTATTCTTTTGGTTGTAGTTAATTTCGCAAAAGTCCTCATCGATGACTCAATTTTTCCAGTTCTGGATTTGTGTAATGATGAAGTTTATGATGTTGTGATCCGATCCGACATCATCATTTCTGAAAATGACTTTGTTTCTAAAATACCATATGCTCCACCATATCGTGGCCTGACGTGAAAAGTTTGTTGTTCCGATCTTATTCTTTGTTTCCAAAATAAGTTCGTGTGGTTTTTTATTATTTGTATCGATGGTATTGAGGTTTTACAAGATAGTCTTGTCCATTTTTGTAATTACGTTTTTGCTGTAAGGGCAATCAAAAAGGAGGTGTACAATGTCTTCGAGTTGATGATTACAAAATTCATAGTTAGAAGTAACCACCATTCTTCTTTCGCTGAGTTTAGCTTTAGTTGGGATCCCATTTTTAGAGATTTTCCATATGAAGTTTTTGATTTTTTGTTGTGTGTCAAGTTTCCAAATCCATTCACATGAATAGTCTGGGAGTCATCCAGACTCCTTATCAATCATTTTCATATTAAGTATATATTTGATTCATTAATGCAACTTATGGTGATGTTTTTAGTAGTTTGGAAAGCAAATTTAAGGTAGTTTATTTTTTTTGTCCAGATATGGAGCAATATGTTTCAAGGACTTCTTTCGTTCTCAAGCATGAGTTCGATTTTGTTTTAGTATAAATGATCATATCATCAACAAATGATAGGAAAGGAATTGGTGTTGCGTTCCTACAAACGGAAAAACCAATATAGTTATCATAATGATTGCACTCATTTTGAATCATTTGTGTAAGGGCAATTTTGGTAACTAGGCCTTTTTGAGAAACTAGAGTAGTAAGTAGGCTTTTTAATGTTTCAATTAAGTTAATATACCCCAACCTTTTGTATTTATTCACAAACTCTACACACTCTTCTCTCAAG
Source organism: Fagopyrum esculentum (assembly GCA_033239045.1). Lineage (NCBI taxonomy): Eukaryota > Viridiplantae > Streptophyta > Magnoliopsida > Caryophyllales > Polygonaceae > Fagopyrum > Fagopyrum esculentum. The sequence continues at coordinate 3,421,481 of BSUD01000003.1, forward strand.
GGGTACATTTACTAAACACAAAACTAGAAAAAGCCTAGTAAACCAAATTGTTTCTTTGTGTGTAAGGATTTCAGCTCCTAAAATGAAAATATATGGTGATAATGGATCTCCTTGTCTAAGTCTTTTTTCGGGGAAGAATTGGTCAGTTGGTCCATTGTAAACAAGAACCAAATAAGAAACCGTGGAGATGCATTCCTCTATCCATCCCACATATTTTTTATTGAATCCAAACTTTTGGAAAATACGAATGATAAATTCCTAATTGGTTGTATGCCTTTTCCATATCAAATTTAATGGTTGTCCATCCTTCCTTACCTTTTCTACTACGAAAATAGTGAAAAATCTCATGTGCAATTACTATGTTGTCATGTATTGACCTTTTAGTAACAAACGCTCTTTGGAGAGGGTGAATGAGTTTTGGCATAATGGGTTCCATTCTATTCGTAATAGTTTTAGCAATTATTTTATATATTGTTGAGCATAGGCTAATCGGTCTAAATTGGTTAATATTAGTAGGATTGTCTACTTTTGAAATTAATGTAATGTATGTGTGATTTATTTGTTTGAGTATTTTTCCACTTCTGAAAAGGTTCTTAATTGCTTTTGAAACATCCGTTTCTACGATGTGCCAATATTTTTTGTAGAATCCGGCGGGCATACCGTCAGACCCTGAGGATTTATCACATCCAATGTCAAAGATATCATTTTTTATTTTCTCATTTGTTGGTGGTTTTGTTAGTCTTTCATTGTCTTCGATACTGACTTTATTCTTGATGAGTTGAAGCTTTTCTTCCAATAGGTTTTTATCTAGTGGGAAGCAAGAGAATTTGCGTACAAATTCTTTTTTAACGTCCATTCGGATTTCCTTTTCATTTGAAATGATTACCCCATTTGAATCAATTAATTCCTTTAGATGTTTTATATTTCTTCTACCGGTAGCAATCCGGTGGAAGTATTTGAAGTTTATGTCGATGTTTCTCAAGTTTTTATTTTTAATTCTTTGTCTCCAATATCTTTGTTGGAAGTTGATGAGACGATTTTGTTTTATAAGAAGATTTCTTTAAAGATTTTTGACTCTTTGGTTTAGGTTAGGAGGTGGTAGGCCTTGAATGTCCAGAAGTTAGGATTCAACTTCTTTCAGTTGTTTAAAAATATTTTCAAAGTTTATTTTGCTCCATTCTTTAGCTTTAAGTTTTAAAAGTTGTGTCTTTCTAATGAGGTTAAACATCTCATTCCCACAATAGTTAGCACGCTGATAGCATGAATTATAGTCTATATTTTGGGGCCTGTTTAGACGTTTTATCTTCAATAATCTGCATGTTTGGATGTATTATGTGTGATTATATTGTCGTTTCATCTACCTTTGCGGGAATCGAGGTCTACACCTAGTTTCGTTGTAATCGTAGGTAAAATGGCACGTTTTGGACTAAAATGGAGCTAAAGGAGCTAAAGAGTCATTGAAGCTACATTTAGGAGCTTAAGGAAGAATCCAGGAAGTAAGGAAATGGATTAGAGATTACTTTGGACCAGATTTAAGAGATTTCACTTTCAGTTTAGAGCCACCTCGGTCAGCTACAGTACCATCTCGACCGAGGTGATCCAGAGGAGTCGACTCGACCGAGGCGAACACCTTGGACGCGGCGAGAGATATTTTATTCTTGGCTGAGATCTTTTATTTTTGGAAGGAAGATCTCATATTTTTAGGCTTGATTCCTGGAAGGAAGAAGATAATTTAAGCTCATATATTTTACCTATTTTATGGAAAAAATATCTTTCTAATATTTCTTATCTTTGGAAGGGTAACTTTTCCTATAAAAAGGGTTGGATTTTCCACAAATCGGAGAGGCGCTTACACCCGCTTACAGCTGCATACAGTGTTTAGACAGTCGCAATCCCCATAGCTGGGATTTGAAGAAACTTTTTGAAGGTTGAAGGAAGAAAGTTGATAGCTTTTATAGCTTTTGTGAAGGGTTTGTAAGATTCCCTTAGATTCCCTTTTGTGATTGTCTTGTTGGATTGTGATCCAAGGAAACGCTTTGTTTGTGATATTTGATTCAGTTATTGAAGTCTTTTCATTAAATTCTTCTTGTTCAAATATTCACTTTCTTCCCATATACTTGATTATTGCTTTCATGATGATGAGTGTCTAATTTCCTTGTGTGATTCTAGGGTGATTGGCTGAAGGTTGTGGGAAAAACAATGATAGAATAATCTTAAATCACAGTAGGACCCTGAAAGCTCAAGTCTTTATCCTTAACCCTAAAGCATCTCGCTCAGTCGATGAACATCTCGGCCGGGGTGGAATTCGTTTGACCGAGGTGACTTTTCTGATCCGAAACTGAGAGTTAAGTGTTAGAGTTTGCCAAATTCTATTCTTATTACACCCTTCCTGGTTCAATGCAAGCCTAGGATGAGACTTACCCATTAATTCCTTTGTTTGTTTACCAAAGATCATAACTGTAGGTAATAAAGGTTTATCCTTTATTGGGGTTTGAGTGTGCTTTCATTCCATCTTTGTGAGTTAGCCTGAGACTTACCTGGTAAAGATTGATTATATTCCCTTAGGTGGTGTGTTAGTTTGAGGTTATAGTTCTTTACCTTGATTCCTTGAGACTTACCCGGTAATAGGAGTTTCGGTTTGGGATTGTGAGTAGTGAGACTTACCCGTTGATCTATTTCACTTTAGAAACACCTTCCCTATGCAAAAATCTCAGCTTTGTCCGCTTATCTTTAGATCTTGAGTTGGAACCACAACTAGATGCTTTAATCCCTAGAATTGCATATTTCCTTAATTGACTTTTTTATCATCTTTGATTGCTATAATCGCTTTTGTGGTTAGTATTTACATAGCATACCGTTAATTGCTTAGTTTCACTAAGTCCCTGAGATCGACCCCTGGAATTTCTTGCTTTTTACTACGATTGACCCGTACACTGCGGGTTCGCATCCTTGTTTTGAAGCTTACATCTAGGGTTATAAATTTAAAGCTTGCACACACCGTTTGGAGCGAACACACGCCAAGTTTGTTTAACAATGTTCTCACACGCTTTGCGTTTAGTCCACATCATTTCAAATTTAAATTGTTGTGGTGTGAAAGGTATTAAGTCCGCTAGTTCTAGTGAGATTTGACAGTGGTCTGATATTGTAAAAGCATGATTTTTTGTTATTAGTAGGGGATACATTTGAAGAATTTGATTGTGAACTAGGGCACGGTCTAGTTTTTCAAGGATATTGTTTGGGCCATCACGTTTTTTTCCTCAAAGTAAACTGATTACCTGTTGTTTGAGCGTCACCGAGATTACATAGGTTTTTGAAGTTATTGAGTCTATTAAATAGGTTAGAATTGATTGAGACTCCTTGCTTTTATGAATGATGTTGGATTTCATTCAGATCTCTCGTGACTATGCATGGATTTGGTAATGCATTGATTAGATTGGTAGTCAAATCCCAAAATTGATTTTTTGAAATTTCTTGGGGTGGTGCATAAGCAAAGACAATGTTCAATTTGCGGTTTTGATTATTACAAACTAACTCAATACAAATTAATCGGTCGCTTTTTGATATAAGACGGATTGTTTGATCCTTAAGCTGGTAAGCTTTCCACAGTAAGCATAAACTCCCTGACCTCCCAGTAGCGGGACAATAAATGATGTTGTCAAAATCTGCCGATCTCCAAAGTCGATCTTCCGGCGGGTTTTCAGATTTTGTCTCTGCTAAAGCAATTATGTTAATTTTGTGTATTTTATATACAACTTCAAGATTTGTCCAGAGGTTACTCCGGCCCATACCTCTTATATTCCAAAGGCTTATAATCATAGTAACTTGGTAAGAATGTTTGTTATTGTGTCGAGTTGGTTAGGTTGTAGCCCTATAACATTTTTCATATATTTGGTCGAGAAACTTTCGGAAAAGGAATCCTTCCGTACAAATTAATTATGTTGATAAATTTGGGGTTAAGCCCGAGGGATATGCCGAGTTTATTGGGTTGTACCCCGTGAAACTTATTAATGTTTTTGGTCGACCCTTTCGTCCATGTTTGTTGTGTTGATCAATTTGTTTATTGAACGGCCAAAAAGGCGGATCATTGTGTGTGGTAACAAACGACTACTAGTCTTTTTGTGAGGGGTAATTAAATCGCTTGAAAACGAGTAATTCCTCGTGATAGCAAATTTCAGTTCAAGAATGCAAAAGACAGATCCCATCCGAGGATCGATCAAGCAAACCCATAACCAATTAACTTGTAGGTTGTAGAAAAGCACAGACCGAGCTTCAAAGATCCATAGAGAGACCACTTATTAGAACCAAATCGGCGCTTGTGGAGCCTAAACATATAGTAGTAAGATTCAGAAGATACAAGACTATACCAATCCAGAAAGTTAGGGTCAAAGGGCACAACCTAAGCATGTCCACGGGTCACGGGTCACCCGTGACCCGGCGCCGGGTTACGGGTACGGGTCGAGGTGATCCTCACCCGTGACCCGGCGGGTTGACCCGCCGGGTCAACCTGCCAAACCTCAATATTTTTTTAAAAAAATAAAAAAAAATGTAACCCAGTGCCTAAAAGGGTCGACCCGGCGGGTCATCTTTTTTTTTAAATAAAATGACTTTTTAAACAAAAGGGCCGACCCGCCGGGTCTGACCCGTGACCCGGCGGGTCGGACCCGTCGACATGGCGGGTCCAACCCGTGGACATGCTTAGCACAACCCAAACCAAAATGGAGTAATAGTTACAAGAATTGATAGTATGAAAGGTATGGAGAACAAAAGTGAGCATGGGCCAAATATGGAACTCATGAAGATGCTTAGAACAAAACCAAAAAAAAGGGTTGACAGAAAGCCAAAACCGACAACACCGTCCTCTGGTTCCCAACCCTCTACTAGAGCAAATCTCTCCCCAACCAAGGGTAAGAAGGCCGAAATGGATGTTTGAAGGGAAAGCGCGTAGTTGGCCACCAACTGAAGCAACCGCACCTTGCCATTCCGAAAAAAAATCATACGGTAAGACTTGCTAGATCCATGATAACTTACGCGAACCTCCGGCTACGAAAATTATCCCATAGGATAGGGGACAACCATTGAAATCAACAATGAGGAGATTGAGGTGAAGCAAGAAATTGAACATCACCTCTTAAATCTTGAAAGGGTGGTGATTGAGCTTGTTGGATCCATGGAAGAAGACACATAGATCCATAGCTTGATACCGGATTTTGTTAGCGCCTCTTGAGCAGCAGATCCTTTGGACAAACACAGGATTGGGTTTGGTTGGATCGTCGAGTAAGAGATATTGGGTGGTAAGTGGGAGGTGGTCGGCCTCGGAGTTGGCAGGATCAGAGTTCATGGCTGACAGAGTCGGGCAAAGATTCGAGATGAGGGTTCCTACTGCGTGAACAGTGGGGAGTGTTTTGGGTGGCTAGGTTTTTTTTAAATCTATATATACTGCTGAAACAGCACCCATTTTGTCCACGTGTCAACCTCTAAGGCTGTCTACGTCATCTTTTTTTTCAATTTATTTACAGATTTGCCACAACTTATTTACAGATTTGCCATTAATTATTTTATAAGAATTTTTTTATTAAAATTTGTAAACAGTCATCATGCCACGTCAATTTTATTAAAATAAATAATTAAAAAAATTTAAATCTACCTAATTACCAATCAAAATTAACAATTGATATATTGTAACTCGATTTGTTGAGAAAATCTAACGCAAATCTTCTAATAAGATTTGACACATTTGTTTAATTTAAAACTAAATCAAATTTTGCTCCTCTATCTAAATCTAAGTAAAGTAATAATATATTAAGATATAAATATAATACTAGAATAATAATCATTGTAATAGAATTTTAATTATGTTCTTTTATTTATTTGAAAAAAATTAATCCTCATATGTTAGTCATATTAATTAATAAACATAATTTATACGATAAATTGATATCAAATATATGATACATGAAAGTGAAAATATAATATTTATTTAGACAATTCCGCACAAGGTGCGGGCACTAAACTAGTTTTTTTTATAGTATTGGCTGTCAAATGAAACTATCGTATATCCAAATAAAAAAATATAATACAAAATATGACCATTATGAATATACTGTGTTTACATGTTTTTATTTAAATGTTATTATATCATTTATAAACTCACGATTATTATTTATACTTATAATTAAATTAAATAAATAAATTAGCAGAAACACTGAACAATCTTTTACGTCTTTAGGTTTCGTCAAACCTAAAAGACGAAAGAGATTTTTCAGTGTTTCTACTAATTAAGCTTTAGATTCGAGGGACACATTGGATTAGTAAGCTTTTTAAATGTATTTTATAGAGAGAAAATTCAATTTGAATATATAAATGAAAGTATTATTACTCGATGGATAACTATTTTTGTAGAAGCCAAACAGAGCAAACATCCATAGTCAAAAGTCTAGCCGCAAAATGAGCGGTAGTGTTCGCCGAACGACAAACATGCGTAAAAGAGACAAGAGAAAGGTCATTAAAAGACAAACAAACACGATCATAAATAGCGGAAATATAAGAAAGCGAAACAAGAGCTTTGTGGCTCTTAGCGGCTTCGAGGTGCTGGACTAGGTTGAAAGCGTCAGTCTCAACGATGAGGGGGAGGAGTGTGAACTCCTTTGCGGAATCAACAACGAAAGCAACAACTTGTGCCTCAGAGAGCGAAGGCGGCACCACCCCTAGGGATCTTTCTGAGGCCACCATAAGAAGATCTCCGGATGAGTCACGCAGTACAGCGCCGAGGCAAGTGTATCCTTGAAGAACTGCCGCGTCGTAGTTGAGCTTCAGGTGTCCAGCTGGGGGGAGAGTCCAGAAGGTGTCGGGTCGGCGAATAAAAGGATTCCCCAGAGCTGGTGAGTAGGGTGGGAGATGGACAAAATCACAAACCAAATGTTTGAAACTGCTGTAGAGGATTGCGGGGGAGGGCGACTCTTCCTCAAAGAGTGTTTTGTTCCGTAATGTCCAGGAGACCCAACAACCGGTGATAAAATCAGAAACCCCAACAGAGCCAAAATCGGCACGGACCTCCTCCAAGACAGTGATTGGGTCCGAGCGTGATGAGGCCAGAAAGGACTGGAGCGAAAGCGCTCCCACCCAAGCTGCGGCAGAGCCAAGGCAATCGATAAGAGCATGCCAAATTGTCTCCTCATGGGTGGAGCATCTCGAGCAGATGGGGGAGTCAATAACGTGCCTGGAAAAAAGGACCGAGCCCACACTAAGAAACCCACAACACAGTCTCCATGCGAAATGCAGAACCTTCGGCAGAAGGATGCAACCCCAAATGGAAGCCCAAGAAGGGAGACCATGGACCCGAGCAAACCCATCTCACCAAGCCAATATGCGGATTTGACGGTGAAGGCGCCGAACTGATGAGCACCCCATATTTGTTTGTCACTCCCGGGTGGAGAGAGCAAAGGAATGGAGGTAATACGCTCAACATCAATGGGAGAGAAATCAGTAGCCAGCGCAGCCGAATCCCATGCAAGAGAATCCGGGTCAATAAATTCAGAGACAACAATGTCAGTACTCATGCCCGGAAGGAGATTTGGACGTGCAAACCCGTAGTCCAGTGGCACCCAGCGGTTCGAAGCAGCAGCAATGGTTGATCCATCTTTGACGAGCCAACTTAATCCCTCCAAAAGAAGGGCTTTCGCACCCCAAATAGTTCTCCAAGATAACTAGGCCTCCACCCCCGGGACGAAGTCAAGAAGGATTGTGTGCGGTAGTACTTTGCCTTAAGAACAGCCGAGACAAGCGAGTCAGGTTTGGTGAGCAAACGCCATCCTTGGTGGGCCAGTAGGGCATCATCGAAGACGCGTAAGTCCTGAAACCCCATACTCCATGGCTTTTTGGACATGCATAAGTTAGTCCATGTTTGCTAGTGAATTTTCCTCCTCGTGGAGGAGGATCCCCACCAGAAACGTGCCAGCAACACATGGATCTCGTCTATAATCCCATCAGGCAAACGGAAAACAGACATAACATAAGTGGGAATGCTCTGAAGAACCGCCTTAATCGTTACCTCTTTGCCTGACGATGATAACAAGCGCTCTTTCCACCCATGCGCTTTTTTCCAAATACGTTCCTTAATAAAAGAAAATACCTCCTTTTTAGATCGTCCGATAAGTGAAAGGAGCCCCAAATATTTTTCGTGACGGTCCACTCTCCCTACACCCAAACATGCTGCAAGTCGGCTTGCTGATGGATATCGACGTTCCTACTAAAAGCCACATCTGATTTCTGCAAATTAATTTTCTGCCCCGAAGCTCTCTCATACTGACTGAGTAATTCAGTTATCTTAGAGCATTCTATCAGATTAGTTCTCGCAAATAATAGACTATCATCAACAAAGAACAAGTGTGAAATTACAGGTGAACCTCGACAAACTGAAGTTCATGAATTGCGGAAGAAGCTACTGCCTTTGAAATAATATGTGAAAGACCCTCATCTCCAACAATAAACATGATTGGGGACAGTAGGTCCCCCTGCCGCAACCCACGCGCCGGTGTTACATTTCCGTCAATTGTTCCGTTAATCTTAAAAGAATAATGGGCACCCCGCACACAACTCATGACCCTAGAAATCCAATCAGAAGAGAAACCCCACCGACATATGATCTTCTCCAAGTAATTCCACTCCATACAGTCAAACGCCTTACTCATATCGAGCTTGAGAGCCATAGTGCCTTCCGACTAGAGGTGTGGCCGGTTCAAACCAAACCGCCGAACTGGCGGTTTGTGAACCGGCGCAAACCGCCGGTTTGACCAAACCGGCGGTTTAGGTTTGCCGGTTTGGTTGAACCGGCGGTTCGCGGTTTAGGTTTAGGTTTGGTGTACACCAAACCTAAACCGACGGTTCAAACCGGTGGTTAACCGCCGGTTTGAGCCTTTTTTTTTATTTTTTTTTGGCCAAACCGGCGGTTAACCGGCGGTTTGGCAAAAAAAGAGACGTTGGCTTTGCCAACGTCTCTTTGGCCCACAACGGCTATTAGCCGGTGGGCCCCACTTTACAACGGCTATTAGAGCCGTTGGATGTTTAAATTTTTTTTTTTTTGTATTATTAGTTTAATTAAAAAAAAAAATTAATACCCACTATTCTCATAAATACCATACAATAATTTCATTTAAATCACACCAACATTCTCATCTATCTACTACTACTCTCAATCTCCATCTCGTATTCTCTTTCTCGTATTCTCGATCTTTCGAAATGACAAACCCGGATTACCCAAGCGACTACGACTTCACTCCGACTCCCGCTTTCTTTCCTAGCACACAAGAAAGCGAGACTCAACCGCCGGATTTGGAAATGCCACAAGTTCCACAAGGTGAAGGGTCATTCCGACAAGCCCCTCCACCGAAAATGCTCACCTCCGACATATTCACCAAACATTACAACAAGGGTCCGGTGATGGACGATTATTGCCAAGTTTCGTGCAATTATTGTACGAAGGTGTACAACTGGAAGTCGAAGGGCGGATACGAGACTTTGCAAACCCACATGCAAAAGACTCATCCGGATAAGCTCGGAATATCACGGGGACAAACTCAATTGTCCCACGGGTTTGCATCCTCTTCCTCTCAATCTTCTTTATTTAATTATAATCATGTTGATGAATCTTTAGCATTAGCCAACTTAATTGCATCCGAAGCTTTTCCATTTTCTTATGCGGAATCTATTAATGTAAGAGAATATAACACTAATTATCTTCAACCGGCTTATAAACCAACTTCTCGTAAACAAGTTTCGAAATTAGTTTCTCATTCTTATGAACAAAAAAAACAAAAAATTCTTACGGTTTTACAATTTTTTTCGCATCAAGTTTCAATTTGTAGTGATATTTGGAGTACTTTATCACAAAAACATTTTTACATGGGCATCACTTTACATTTTATCGATAATGATATGTACTTGCATAAATTTGTTATTGCATATCGACATTTTAATGAAAGACATAGTGCCGCCAACATTGCTAATTTAATAAAAACGGTTTTGCAAGAATTTAATTTACAAAATCGTGTTTTTTCATACTCATTTGATAATGCTTCCGCTAACACCCGCGCCGTTAACCATTTAATGGGAAATGCGGGTCAACTTATAAAAACTTCTTTTACTCACCAAAGATGTGCATGTCATATTTTAAATTTAAGTGTTCAAGATGGCCTAAAAGTTTTACATGAAATGTTAAAACCTATAACCGATGTAATTGAACATATTTGACATTCAACCGAATTAAGAAGAAAATGGAGATCAACTTGTATTGAAAATTTTTTTCCTCCGATTTCTTTTTCGAAAGATATTGGAACTCGGTGGAACTCAACCTATAAACTACTTACTCAAGCTATTCGTTATAAAAATGTTTTACAAGAATTTTCTTCACAATTTATTTCTTGGTCTATTTTAGATGATGAAAGTATTTGGCAAACTTGTTTTGATATTTGTAGTGTTTTAAAAGTTTTTAGTGATGCTACTAATACGTTAAGTTATGTTTACATTCCTACTTCTTGTTGTTTTTTAGAAATAGCCGTAAATGTTGCTGAGGCTTTACAAACCGGTTTAGCTTTAGAAGCACTTAAATATGCTACGGCCGAAATGAAAACAAAATGGCTAAAATATTATGATGAGGTTCCCGTAGTTTATCTTATTGCCGCCGTTTTCGATCCTAGACTTAAAATTGATGGTGTTACGGAATTTTTAAATGCTTATTATGAATGTTTAGGTTTATCTACTATTAAGAACGTTAATAATATTATTAGTAATGTTCGTGTTGAAATTGCTAAATTACTTACTTTATTTGAAACTAGTGCTAGTGCTTCTACACAAACAACTCCTCCACCCTCTTCTTCTTCTCCTTCTATTCTTTCTAAAGCTAGACAAATTTTATCTAAAAGAACTAAAACACCTAGACATTCATCCGCAAGTGCGGAATTTGAAGATTTTCTAACTACTCCTTTTAGTTTTGATGGTGATATTGATAGTTTTGAAGTTTTACAATATTGGAAGAAGATGGCCCCAAAGTATCCAACATTAGCCAAGATTGTGCAACAAATTATGGCCGTTCCCGCATCAACGGTGGCCGTGGAGCAAACTTTTAGTCAAGGAGGAAACATGCTAAGCTACAAGAGGAGTCAATTGAAGCCCGATAAATTGGAGGCTCAAGTTTGTGTTAAAGATTGGATAAGGGCGGAGAGGAGGCTACAACGGAATGCACCCACTTATGATAGATCATCGGATTCCAACTCCGATGATCCGGCCACTACTTCCGAGTCCGAGGCGCAAAGGTAAGGGGGTTACGAAAACAACTCGGAAGTCCGAAAAAAGGTAAGTAAAGGTAAGAGAACTACGTGGGCTTTGATTCCTCTTAAACCCCATGAGGATACGTAGGCAACCGGGAAACCGGTTCAAGCCCTTTCCTTTTTTTTTTTTTTTGATTTAGTTATATTCAAAATTTCAAATACTAATGTAAAGATGTAATAAAAAAAATTGAATGTATAAAAAATTTAGCTTGCTTTATTTTGTTGTAGAATTGTAGTTAGTAATTTTGTTTACTATGTAATTATTATACATTGAATTTCAATGTATAAAAAAATTTGGTTTGCTTTGTTGTATACTTGTATAACTTGTATGTTAGTTAGTCATTTTATTTTAGTTGCTTCTTTCTTTTATTATTGTTAGTAATTTATTTTAGTATGTAATTATTTTATTCAAAAGCTAATGTAATGAAAAAAATTCAATGTATAAAAAATTTGAGTTTGCTTTCTTTTATTATTGTTAGTAATGTTATTTTAGTTGCTTTCTTTTATTTACTTACTAATTCTATTTAAATGCTATTGTAAGAAAAAAAATTCTATGTATAAAATATAAAATTATAAAATATTTTTTAATATATATAAATTATACGTATAATTTTTAATTAATATATAATTATATATTATATTACTTATATATATATATTTATTTATTTTTTATTTTTTTTAAAAGTCATGTGCCAAACCGCCAAACCGGCGGTTCGGGATCGGCCGGTTTAGGTTTAGGTTTGGCCCCGGTTTAGGTTTGGGTCCCATGTCTACTTCCGACCCCTTAGTTTTGGTTTTTAGCATGTGAAAAATCTCCGTTGCAATGAGAGCATTGTCCGTGATCGATCGACCTGCTATAAAAGCACTTTGGGATTGTGAGATAATGGTATTGAGGTGGGGTTTAAGCCGATTTACCATGACCTTCGTGACAAGCTTGTAAATAACATTTCAAAGGCTTATCGGGCGGAAGTCTGTTAATAATATGGTAGTTGAAAGGGTGAAGACTGGAAAGATGGGCCACATAATATAGAGTTTGTGGGTGTACTGCTTTCAAGTTTCAAAATACCACTATGATTTCTTGTAAACGACATAGCTATAAACAAACCACAAGTTGTGGTTTGCTTACTAAGGTGTGTTTAACAATTCTAAACAGTAGAGGACGGAGGTCTTAACATCTAAAATATCAACCACAATATTTCCAAATAATTATATTAATTAATTTTTATTCAATCAATTGTTTTTAGTTCGAGAAAATCAATAAGTTTAGCAATATCACACCGTGTTCAATTGTTTTTAGTTTAAGAAAATCAATAAGGCGGGGACTCTATACTTCCATATGCGTAAGAAGTTTATTTGGATCGCTATACTTCTTTTCATCGAATGGAAGATTACCACTTTTACCATCGGATCCAACTTCAATATCTTTAGAAAATGTCGACATATTCTACGAGGTTTTTTTGAATTGAGACGTGAATTTTGATTTGGATTTCACGTAAAATATAAACAGGTTGGGTAAATTCGATGATGGGCCTGTTTAAGTATCGGGCGAAGTAAAAAGCCGGTAACGGGGCACATCCAGAGTGTGCCTCCGGGGCACATCCTGAATCCGCCCCTGAGGCACACTCTGGATGCACCCCAGAGGTGTACTCTGGATACGCCCCATAGGCTCAATGCGCTCGGGAGACATATCCAGAATGTTCCCGTGTTATCTCCCGTGTCTGATCGAATAGCAATCCCGTTTTGTATTATGTGTTTATATTTTTTAAATTAGGAACAGAACAAAAATATTGACAATAATAAGAAGTCTTTTAGGTTCGGGAAGACCCGCTATTCAAATTAATCAAAAGATAACGGCCTCATGAGGCGCCCAAAGCCTCGTATTTACTCCATCTAGTTTTGACAAGTTATCTCGCACAAACGCACTCTTAATTATCATTTTAAGTGTTTATTGCAAATGTATTGTTACCATGTTGAATTCGGTAAATTCACGGGTCGCTTATCCCATTTTCATTTAGACTTTTCCGTTATTTGCAACCAAGCCATAAAATTGATCAAAATTGGTGATTGCTACTTTCTAGAACCACAATCAATCACCCCCACAACCTTATATTTTCAAAGCAATTTTGCAAATAGAAAATTATGAGCAGAACGACGTCGTTTTGTTTGTCTGTTTGAGTCGCTGATTGATTATTCAGCTTCATCGGAAGTAATCAAATAGCATGATAGAGAAAAAAAGCTCACTGTCAAGCAGAGGAGCCCTTGACCGAATTTATTGTGCTCAAAATAAAACAACCATGGAGATCTTAAGTTGTTCATCCTAATTATCCTCTTCGTCTACCCACTAGCTAGTTCATCTCATGATTTAGCTCCAATTAGGGATTTAATCAACCGCTTGGACTCCCAAAAACAATCTTCCACTGTGAAGTGATATACATCCATACATTTGTTTATATGTGTCAATTGAAGACCTTTCATTATCTCCAAGGTACCAATTGAAAACCTTTCATTTACCTCAATTTCCATTTTCAGTTGGTTGATTTTATTATTTGAGTTTATATGTGTCAATGATGCTCACTATTATTTGCCGTTCTCTATAATCGGAATACCCTGTGAAGTGATATACATCTATACATTTGTTTAGACCCCAAAAGAGAGAAATTATGATGACTTACTTTGTGTTGCTGTTGATATAAGCATTCTGCCTTTGGGAAGGCGTGTTATGTATATAGTTTATATTATGTAGAACATAAAAAGAAATTGTAGGTGTTAAACCATTACTGACCATAATGCATCATATGCATAAGATTGCATTCACTCTTCTGTACCATATAATTGGTTTTCCCACTTAATTGAGCTATACGTAATTTCAAAAGACCCCAAATTGCAACCTGTCTCTGTTAAAGTTTCCAATTGTGGGTAACCATCAATGTTGCTAAGAGGCTGATTCCTGAGATGATCAGGATACAAGAGTCCATTTCTCGTTAATGGTACTAATAAGCTTGCTCTTTTCCTTTTGCTGACAAAAATAGTTATATAACTTGTATCAATGTGTTGCTCTACTAATGGCAGGATGTTTGTGGTGGAGTAAGCTGCTTCTGGATTGAGAACTATGATAAATCAAACAAGCATGGGCCAGAAATCGTGTATGTAAAATTTTGGTTCTGCGTCTTTACATTTGCTCTACGGGTGACAGGATGTTAATCATGTCTTTGATATAGTTAGTTATCAACAATAGCTGTGAGTTGCAGTCATGCTCTATGCATTAAACATTTGAACCAAACCTATAAAAGGCTAGAGTCACTTTTCATTGATTCAATGGTGTCTACTGTATTCATGTGGTGAGAGTAAATTTTAGCATTATAATCATCGATGGATAAGTGATGCTTTTGCATTTGGTAGATTCATATGTGTGGTGGGGCTGGGAGAGATGGGAGAAGGAGATTGATTGGATGGCACTTCAAGGAATCAATCTACCCTTAGCGTTTACTGGTCAAGAATCCATATTACAGTAAAAGCTTGATTTTGGCATTCATTATATAGAAAGAAATTATATAACCATGAAATATACAATTGAAGAGTTTAACAAGAGATTGTTGAAGCTAGAATCAACTTTCTGTATCCAAAACTAAACAAAACAAAAAAATTGTATCACTTGTGTTCTACGTTATAACTCATCATGATCTTCATCATCTTCCTCCTCACTATTAGCAGATGCACCATTCTCATAAGCTTTCTTGATCACAGGGTTACAAACAGCTTCAAGTTCCTTCATCTTCTCATCAAGTTCTTCCTTCTCTGCACTCATGTTATCATCTAACCACTCCACTGCATCTTTCAATGCTTTCTCGACTTCTTCCTTGTCTTCCTGCTCGATCTTCCCTCCTAGCTTGTTGTTGTCTTCGATTGTGTTCTTCATGTTGTAGATATACGATTCGAGCTTATTCTTAGCCTCAACTCTCTCCCTCACAATCTTATCTTCTTCGGCATACATCTCCGCTTCTGCCACCTTCCTCTCTATCTCCTCCTTTGTTAGACGATCATTCTCGTTCGTGATTGTGATGGATTGCTTGTTCTTCGCTGCCTTATCCTCCGCTGTTACTTGAAGTATCCCATTTGCATCTACCTCAAATGTCACTTCAATTTGTGGCACTCCCCTGTACATTACCATATATGTTATAGTAACAGAATATGTCTACTATTTACACATTCAATGAATGTAGATGGATTTACCTTGGAGCGGGTGGGATTCCGGAGAGGGTGAACTTACCCAACTCGCGACAATCCTTTGTCAAGCTTCGTTCGCCTTCAAACACTTTAATCTCAACCGTGTTTTGTTGATCTTGGTAAGTTGTGAACACTTTGGAGCTCTTATAAGGAATGACATTATTTCTCTTGACCAAAGGAGTCATAACACCACCCACAGTCTCAATTCCAAGGCTCAATGGAGCAACATCAAGCAAAACCATACCTTCTTTGCCATCACCACCAAGAATCCCGGCTTGAACCGCAGCTCCATACGCAACAGCCTCATCCGGATTCACTCCTTTACTAGGCTCTTTCCCTTGAAAATACTCCTTCAACAACTCTTGAACTTTCGGAATCCGAGTACTCCCGCCAACAAGCACAATCTCATCAATATCCGACTTCTTCAACTTGGCATCCTCCATGGCTCTCTTAACCGGGCCCATTGTCTTCCTAAACAAATCCGCGTTCATCTCCTCAAACCTCGCCCTTGTCAAAGTCTCGGAAAAGTCGACACCATCGAACAAAGACTCGATCTCAACTCTAACTTGATGTTGACTACTCAATGCTCTCTTTGCCCTCTCACATTCCCTTCTCAATTTTCCAAGTGCCTTGTTATCTTTGCTCATGTCTTTTCCGTGCTTCTTCTTGAACAACTTGATGAAGTGTTGCATAAGGCGATGATCGAAATCTTCGCCTCCCAAATGAGTGTTTCCACTTGTGGATAAGACTTCAAAAACTCCATTATCAATGGCAAGGACGCTGACATCAAAGGTTCCGCCACCAAGGTCGTATACGAGGATGTTCTTCTCCTCGGTTTTTTTGTCGATCCCGTATGCCAAAGCCGCTGCTGTTGGCTCGTTGATTATCCGGACCACTTCGAGCCCGGCTATGGTTCCTGCGTCCTTTGTGGCTTGCCTCTGAGCATCATTGAAATAAGCTACAAAACAAAACAACAAAGTAACTCAGTCCCCCGTATGTATGAAATTCGCATTCCATTAAAATTTGCACAGTAAAAATTACCTGGAACAGTGATAATAGCATACTTAACCTTCTTCCCCAAGTAAGACTCGGCGGTCTCTTTCATCTTCGTTAAGACCATAGCGCTGATTTCCTCAGGGCTAAAAGCTTTAACCTCACCATCCTTAACCCTAACTTCAACATAGGGCTTCCCTGCTTTATTCACCACCTTATACGGCAACATCTTCATATCATTCTTCACAGTCTCATCCTCAAATCTGTAACAGTAAATACTCTCTCCATCGATTTCTTCAAAATAATAATAATAGGATTACTGAAATTTAACAAAAACGGAAAATTACTCACTTCCGGCCAATTAGACGCTTAATGTCAAAAACGGTGCGTTCAGCGTTGGAGGAAGCTTGGTTCTTAGCGGCTTCTCCTATGAGACGCTCGGTGTCAGTGAATCCAACCCAAGAAGGCGTGATTCGATTTCCTTGATCGTTTGCTATGATCTCGACGTTCCCGCTTCGATATACTCCGACACAGGAGTATGTAGTTCCGAGATCAATTCCGATGATCGTGTCTTTTATCTTTTCCTCCTTTGCTGTGGCTGCCGCCATTCCAGTATGGAACTCTGTTTTGATCAAAACTCATTATCATTACCTAAAGCAAAGAGAAGAAGAAAACTGATCAAATTATTCTATATTTACCTAAAGCAAAGAGTAGAAGAAGCGCCATGACTAGGGTTCTGCAATCCATGTTGCTTGCTTTTGTTCTCTGAAACTCTGCTCTGATGAAGGTTGGAAGCTGGGAATAATAGCGTATATGTGATTTACAGGGGCTGTCGTTTATATAGTTTGTTCTTTGAATAGAATTAGGTGTTTCATCCAATCATGGATCGACACGTGTTAAAATATATATTTTTGGTAAGAAAGATATTGCATTCGTAGGATGACTGTGTTTGACATATATTCTCCAATTACGTCTTCACACGTGTTGCAGGATTTTTTTTTTTGAAACGCCTTGAAAAAAATTATATAAGAATAAAATAGATTTGCATCATACATAAAATCATTTATCAATAAAAATAAAAATAAAATTGAAAAGTTAAGATACATCGTCTATTGTTAAAAATAATAAATTAACCTTTTAAAAACTTTATTTAAAATTATAAAAATCTTCTAACTGTAATTTATTAAATATTAAAATTTTAATTAGTAGTTAATTTTTTATTTTATAAATTATCTTTTGATATCCACGAATATTTTCTAATAGATTTACTGATGTTTTAACACGCCAACATCAAGTTTCATCAAGCGAATCCACTTTTCTCATGTAATTTGCTCTGGCTGTAATTTTTCTTCTGTGAAAGCAGACACTTTTCTCATGTAATTTGCTCTGGCTGTAAATTTTCCAATGCAGCTTCTTCTTCTTCATTCTGTTCCTTTTGGAAAGATGATAGTTCTTGATCTCTTTGCTGATGTCAAACCCGTATGGCAAAAATTCTTCTGAATTTTATGGCACCCCATATGTCTGGTAAGCAATGCTTCTGTTTCATTGTAAAACCTCCTACTTTGATACCTGAAGACACTTTTGTTGATATTGCTGAATGAAATCAGCATGCTATTGTTTTATGATTTAAATATAGTTTCCATAAATTAGCAGGTGCATGTTGCATAGCTTTGGTGGAAATCTTGAAATGTATGGGACACTGGATTCAGTTTCATCAGGACCTGTTGATGCCAGAACGAGTGAAAATTCAACAATGGTACGGTTTTACTCTTGATCAGAATCTGTTAAATATACTCCATTGATTTCATACCGTTTTGGTGCATGGAAGTATATGGAAGGAATAGAACACAACCCTGTTGTTTACGAGCTTATGTCTGAAATGGCATTTCACATTTTACTGTCAAAACTTGTAGAAATGGCTTAAAAGCTACTCTCTCAGGCGGTATGGGCAATCTGATGACCAAATAGAGAAAGCTTGGGAAATTCTGTATCCTACAATTTACAATTGTAGAGATGGAATTGCTGCAAGTATTCCATGGTGAATTGTTCCCACTCCAGAGGCACATCTATGGTATTCCACTGAGGAAGTTATCAAGGCATTGCGCCTATTTATAAATGCGGGAATGAAACTAAATGGAAGCCTCACTTATAGGCAAGGCAATTCTTTCTCTGATCAATGGTTACCTTTGCTTTGATGGAAACGGTTTTCTTACTGAACTGATGAGTGTTTTTATTACTCCAACATTAATTCACACCAAGCGTTTGTAGTAGATCCAAGACTAGTTATTTTCACTTCACTTGTTGTAAGATATAGCAGTTCAATGTATTACTGTCAATACTTCAGGTCATATATAGCTAAACGCTTAGTTTTCATATCATGAAACATCCAAAATCAATCAAATAGCGTTTGTAGTCCAACGGTTAGGATAATTGCCTTCCAAGCAATAGACCCGGGTTCGACTCCCGGCAAACGCATCTTTTCCATTCTTTTTTCAGAAGTTTTACCTTTTAGCCTTTTAGGTATAGTCGCTTGAAGCTTTGTGCTTCAGCTCATGTTTCAGTAAAAGCTTCATTTTGACATCATTATCTAGAAAGAACTATGTGTTCTTCATCAAGTATACATGATCAATCCAACAGGAGCAAAAAAACCAGGAAATACACAATCTAGATTCAACTTTCTGTATCCAAAACAAAAATATTATATCACTTGTGTTATAGATTACAACTCATCATGATCTTCATCTTCCTCCTCCTCACTATTAACAGATGCAAGTTCCTTCATCTGCTACGGTTACAATCAGATTCAAGTTCCTTCGTCTTCTCATCAAGTTCTTCTTCGTCTGCACTCATGTTATCATCTAACCACTCCACTGCGTCTTTCAGTGCTTTCTCCACTTATCCCTTGTCTTCCCTCCTAGCTTGTTGATGTCTTCGATTGTGTTCTTTATGTTGTAGATATACAATTCAAGCTTATTCTTAGCCTCCACTTTCTCCTTCACAATCTTATCTTCTCCGGCGTACATCTCGGTTCTGCCACCTTTCTATCTGCTTCCTCCTTTGTTAGACGATCATTCTCGTTCGTTATCATGTTATGTAAATTTATCCAATATTATCATTATTATGTTAATTTAAAATTACTAAAACCACCACTTTTACTTGGCACAATATTTTTATCATTAAAGTCAGAAAAGTAGCAAAATTGGTGGTTTTAGGAAACTAATTAAACAAGATTAAAATGTTTTTTTTTCCGTGCCTTCACTAGAGACGAGCTCGATTTAGATGATATATCTAATGGCCATAATAGGGGTTATTTATTTTCCGGTCTAATCAGGAATTTTGGATCAGACATGGATCATAGAGTTTTCCTTGGACCGGTTGATTAAAATTTAAACATTCGTACAACAATAATGAAAATCCACTTGGTCCGATCGAACCGGACTTGAATACTTGGTCTAGGTCGACTAGATTCGGTTGAATAAATATTTTTTGGTTCAAGTACGTTTCAGTACAATTGCTGACATATGAACAACCCTAAAAGTCCATTACATAAACAGAAGACAAAGATAAGATAGAGCATAATCTTCACAAACATGTTACGTACAACTGATCGATGACGTAACCAATCGTTTCATCAAATTAAACCATAGAGTCTTCATCTGTCACTGCAACGTAAGTACCTTCTTGAACGGCGAATTCAGGAGCTTCATAGCGGAAAAGGAGTAATAAGAGACGTTGCTCGAAGCGGGTCAAGAAAGAATGGATGGCATCCGACCAAAACGACATTACGAAAATGAATATGTAAGCCTTCCAAAAGGAGAAATATGGGAGAAAAAGAGTAGCGATTAGGGAGAGAGTGAGCGGTACGGAGAAGGCGGATATACCTAGACGGAGCTGAAGACGTCTGTTAAAGCTGAAAAGTGAACAACAATGGAGCTGTATCCGTACGGTTGCCAAGAGGAACAACCAGAGACCGAAAATAATGACCAAGTTGAGTTCGTCGATGATAAAGGTTGAGCTGTTCGACTGTTCTGCTGCGAAAATAGAGAAATGAGTGTAGATTTAACGGTAATGGATGAATGTACGTAGACAGAAGAAGAAGAAGAAAGACCTGAATATGATTTGAGAAATGCTAGGAGTGGAAGGATGGCATATCTGACGTCGTAATAGTACTCCTCCTCCATTGTTATACCTTTGGGCGATCTTAATTTGGTGGCTGATATATATAGATGAAGAATATTATAATTAATTTGAGGACGAGTAGGATTTCCATTCGTTTTAAAAAAATTTGATTAGTGGTGGAAAGAGAGGGAAACTGCTGCAGTGGATGTTCCTGCAGTGGACTTAGAGGAGGTTTCGTTTCGCTCTTTCTGAATTTTATATTAAGGGAAGAAAAGCGGCAAACTAGATTTCGGAGATGACGACTCCGGTTGTTTTACCTTCAATTGCCGGTTTACAGAAAAGCGGCATCACCAATTTGCCTCCACGTGTCACTCTTTTATAGCGTGTAACTAAGAGTTATTAGTACATCTTTGGCGAGTTTATGACCAATTAGGTAATACATGAGAGTCATGAGACAACACAAGCCTCTTGGGTTTGCGTTCTGATTGTTAAAAGTTCGATTCGGGGTCGGAACGTTTATAAATGAGTCGAGCTTAAGCACGTCAATGATCGGCTTGTTCGGATAAAGCTCGACTCGTTCATCTAAAATAACACTAGATGAGCATTATTTTAGATGAGCTACACGGGTTCCGGCTCGATCTCAGCTTGTTTATAAACGAGCCTAACAGTCAAGCTTGAGCATGCTAAAGCATGACTTGTTCAGCTCGTATAGCACCCCTACGTAATGTAGGAGCTAATCGACGGTAGTTTATAAACGAGCCAAGCAGTCAAGTTTATCATGAGAGATGTAATACGCGTTTAAGAAGTATGAATCTAATCGAACAGACTCATCTCCTATTTTTTGTAACTAATTTTTTTTTTAACCAGATTGAAATCATAAATGTACAAACAATCGATGTCCCTGTCACGATGACTCGGGAGGTCTTGTTGCTTTTAACGAACCCTTTTAATCAAAGTTCTCCTTTAAGAGCTTCTGCTCCATCCTCATTGCAAGAATATGATTAAGTTGAACTAGTAAAATGGAAAAATCCAGCACGGCTATCAGAATTCTTTATTCGGTCTATACCGACATCTAGGCCAAGTGAAAGAATCTAGCGAATATAAAATTGAAATATTTTATTTTTTATAAATATTCTGTTCGGACTAAACTATTGCATTATTATGGATTCCATAGCCATCATATCATCATCTTCAGCAACTGCAAATAACCAGAAAATATACAATATATTGAATCTAGAAACATACAGATTTCTGTATCCAAAACAAACAAAAATAGTTCTAGCACACAACTCATCAGGATCTTCATCTTCCTCATTATTATTAGCTCGATCATAAGCTTTCTTGATGATCTTCATCTTCTCCCGCGTAAAATATGGAATCGCACCCTAAACTCACATTCTTAAATCGAAAACCGTACTTTGTCACAATGTCTCCCAGATCCGTTCGGTCACTAGATCAGCTAAGTCAGACCGACTCGAACACTAGATCAACCAAGTGTAACCATATCTTATGATATCTAATTAGGTAAATTCTAGTCATAGGCTCATAGCTTAAAAAATTGTGGTCGGTAAATTTATTATTACTTAATTGAAATTGTAAATTAAACGTATATTTTTTTTGTATAAATGGTTGGAAGGTGTATAAAACTAAAAACTGTTTACATTGTTGTAATTATAACCAAAGTTACCTCTCATTAGTCATTAATCTCCATAGAAAGAGGGGCCTATAAGAGCATCCTCAACATCTTCCCTAAACTCTTCTTCAAAATGGAGAATTAAAAGTAAAAATCTACCCTTTATATTTTTATCAAATCAAACAGATTTCCTATGTTTTCAAATTTAGGGAAGACTCCCCATTTTTTCCCATTATTCTCCATTTTGGAGAATAAAATGAAGAATCTGTTGGACCAAAAAACCCTTAAAATTCTCCAAATATTCTAAAATGGACAAGCTATTGGGGATGCTCTAAACGTGATAGTTAAATGATCAAATTTCTCCTAGTGGAACATTAAATAGGAAACTAATTGATCTTTGACAAAAATAGATTTGTATAGTAGATATAACAAAAAAAAAGTTGGCTGAATTTGCAATGTAGGCCTTTTACAATGTAGAGTTTGGACTTAGGGCCTCCCAATTATTCATTTAGAAAATGGACTCCTATATACTAGATTAAATCAAAAAAGTACAAAAAAGTGATAGTCATTGATTTGATTGGTGACAATGTTGATGGACATTTTACAAGGAATTTATGTCAAATAAATGCAACCCTTTTTCTTCCCTATATATAAACTCATGTCCCTTCTTCTTCCCTTCAAATGCATGTTCTTTCTTCTTCCATAGCTCAAATTCTTCCAAACGCAGGTACTTTCTTCTTCCCTTCACCGGAATCTGGAAGCAATCCCCTGTTCTATTTCTGGGTAAGCAGCAACATTTGTTTTTGGGTAAGCAATATCCAAAACTGCATACCCAAACTGCACACGTATATAGTCAATAAGCAATACAAAAAAATGCATATCAATAATCACTCAATAAGCAATACCCAAAAATGCATACCCAAAAATATGTATACCCAAAAGTATGCATATCAATCACTCAATAAGCAATATTCAAAACTGCACACATATATACTCAAAAATGCATACCCAAACTACATACACATACTTAATAAGCAATACCCAAAAAATACATATCAATCCCTTAATAAGCAATACCCAAAAAATGCATACCCAAAAAAATGCATATTAATCACTCAATAAGCAAAATACCCAAAACTGCACACACATATACTCAAAAAATGCATACCCAAACTGCACACACATATACTCAATAATCAATACAAAAAAAACTTATCTTCAATAATAAATACATACCCCAAACGACAAAAACTTATCTTCAATGATGCATACCCAAAATGCACACACATAGACTCAATTTAAAACAATATCAAAAAAATGCAAACATTAAGTAATCAATCTCTTTCATAATACATAGTCAAACTGCACACACAAAATCAAACACATACCCACTACTACTTACTAAAACGAATCAAATGCATACCAAAAATCTAGTAAAAATAGCTTACCAAAAAAATACAGATTTGGTTTCCGGCAATGACGGAGCATACAACGGTGAGAGAGAGGAGGGTTGGTGACGGAACGACGATTAGACAGCGGCGCCGGAAACCAGTGGCGTAACCCCTCCTCGTGTCAACCTTGACGGCGAAACCCTAGATCTCTCGCTTGCCCTTCTTCCGCTCGAAGGAAACCCTAGATCTCTCGCTCACCCTTCGGTGTCGGCTTGGTGGCCAAATGTCTTGGCGGCGAAACAGTGCTCCCTGTCGTTGAAACTCCGGCGGATCTCCGTTTCATCCTCTATTTCTCCTTCATTTCTTTCGTTCCTTTCTAGATCTGTTTTCCCTCTCTTTACAAAGAGAATGAATGTTTTCTCTTTCTTCTCTACAAATAATAGGAATAGTCATTTAAAATTCAATTTTTTTGGCAGCCCATCCATCCATTTTTTCTTGGGAGGCCCACAAATACACCTATTAATTTTTTTTGCAGGCCTAAATTATACTAGGAGCCCACTTTGCAAAAGTAAAATTTTAGGAGCCCTATTTTCCTCATTTAGTCAAAAAAGTTAAAAAAGATAAAAATGTATAAATTATTAAAGATGTAAAAGAGGGGTAAAATAGTAAAATTATGATAATTTATTCAAAAAGTTATTAGTTGTAATTTTTTAAAACCCTCCTAAAAAAATTATAATTAATGGAAAAGCTCTCCCCAAAAAGCTTGATGAAAATCTACCGAAAAAGCTACGCCGAATATGCCAATGGGTTGAATCTTGGCAAAATTGACAAACTAGCCTTTTAAGCAAATCAATTGAGAAAGAAGACTCATACTATTTGGGATTGGTATTTTGACCCCCTATAAAATAGAATAGAGGAAATATAGTACAAAAGAGGGCAAAGTTTGACAACCCATCGGATGTGACATGTTGTATTATCTCACATGTCACATCAATCAGAAAAAAGGAATTTCCAACATTCTTACTTTATCACCTATTACCCAAAAGTCCGCTTACCCAAATAATGTCACAATCATACCCAAAAATAAATTTGTCAAAGTACATAAACATACTCGAAAACAACATACCCAAAAAATCAAATATCAAAATAAAATCATATCCATAAATTGGATAATATTTTATATTTATACTCAATTTAAATATCACTTAATACAAAAACCATACCCAATTTAAATTTGTCATACCCAAAATTTTCAAAACTCGATATTATACACAAACATCAATATCAAATGACATTTGATCATTACCCAAAAATTCGCTTGAATTTGATCATTATAACACAGTTTGGGTAACCATAAAACATACCCACGATATCACTTTAAAAATATACTTAATAATAAGAAATATACTACAAAGCCAATACACATATAAAAGCATACCCAAAAACCCGTTTACCCAAATAATGTCATAATCATACCCAGAAATAAATTTGTCAAGAAATATATTGCCTCTATTTTCACAATCATACCCAAAACCATACCCAAGAAATATACTACAAAATCAATCCATGTAAAAAAAATACTTAAATCAAAAGTAAACATCTAATCACCATCATTTCAATTAGAGAAATTATTACCCCTATTTTTTAGTTTCCATACCTATTTTTTCTTCCTTTTGTATAGAGACCTAGTTTGCAAAAGAGAATTTCAAGGGGTCCTATTTCCCTAATTAATTCTTGAATCTTGCCTTCCCCAAAGACGAGCTCGAGTTAGATGATACAATTGATAGGGCTTTTTTATTTTCTGGTATGATCCCGAATTTTGGATCAGTTGGTCCAAAAATTATTAAAATTCACTTGGTCCGATCCAACTGGACTTGAATACTTGACCTAGGCCTAGACCCGGTTCAATAAGAATTTGTTGTTTCAAATTTGGTTTGGTACATTCGCTGACGTAAAAACTTGTGGATATCAAGAGAAAAAGTGTAAACTTGAAGGGCACCAAGAGTACAAATCTCACTTTTATTTCATTTTTACTAGTTTTAGTCTTGTTAGAATGGATCGGAATTTTAAAATTACTGCTTTATTTAATATTTTTTTATCAGTTTTAGACATGTTATAATGAAAGTGAGAAACATAAATGTTTGCATTAAGTAACATGTGGGTAACATAAAAGTGAGATTTTAGAATTAATATTTTATTTTAATTTTATTAGTTCATTATGAATACTTATGAGTAACACAAAGGCTTGCATTAAGTAACTTGTGGATCCCGATCACGTGTCAAGTACTAGCCGGAAAAAAAACTCGAAGAAGTGTATGTGCAAGTTTGAACTTGAGGTGACACAAGTTGAAAAACAAAAATGGGCATCGAGAGTTATATGTACGTGGAGTCTACAACCACTTAATTACATCGGTTTTAAGGGGTCATGCATATGTTGAACGTTTGATCCTATCTAATATCGAAAGGTGGAGCGTGAAATGGGGTCGGGGTTGAGAACCGTATGTTGGAACCAAAGAAGAAACAAATCGACCAAACTTAGAAAATGAAAGAAATTTGTTTTTTTATCATTCAATTAGATGTTAAAAAACCAATTAGAGGCTAAACGTACCATTCTAAAACAGATTAGATAGAAAATTCAATCTTAAAAACTCACCATAATAGAAATTAAGGTCATTAAATTCATATAAGCACAAACAAGAGGTTGTAAAATGAAAATAGTATAAACATAATTAAACGAAAAACCATAGAAACAGTCCTAAGAAATCGTTCCAAGGAATGAGCAAGTAAAACCTAACGAATCAACATCGCGGGAAACACGCACCGTGGCAACAGCGTCCCAAATCTCAACCGCTTTCTCTGGCTTTGATCTCAATTTCCGATCAAATTCTTCAATGGCGTCCGCCGCCGTCTCGTCTTACCGGGATCGGACGGCGGAGTTCCGTTCCCTGTCGGCGACGCTAAAGAAGATCGGCGGTGGAGGAGGAGGAGGCGGTCCAGGCATCTCAGATGTCCATTCCTCGAGAATTGATCAGTCATCAGCGAAGGATTATCATTTCTCGTCGAGATCCGAATTCAACACGAAGGCTTCGCAGATCGGGTTACGGATCTATGAAGCATCTCAGAAGATCTCCAGGCTCGCTAAATGTAAGCAATTGGATCTCTCAGCTTGTTAATCTGTTGATTACCGCTGTACTTTTTTAGCTTATTATGTCGAATAGAGCTAGGATTTCGTGTTTTGGATCTTTCTGGATCGTTCTGTTTTCAATTTTACTTGAAAGATGAAGTTCAATATCTTTATGTCATAGAGGAGTTTATGCACTTTGAAAGCTATCGAGGTGTGTTAAATTTTCAATAGCAAATCTTATTCCTATCAGTTTCCGAATCTGTATTTTCGCTGTGTAACTAAGCTTTACTTGATGAGGTGTACCAGCTTCCACTTCAGGCTGAATTGTACGATTAATGTTTTAAGCATTTCTTCGGTATATCAGTATTTGATACTAGATCCATATGAATGTTTATCTTGTTATGTGATTTCGCAAGCAGTCTTTTCAAGCTGAAGTTTCTTAAATTCCAGAACATTGTGGCTTGAGGATGATTCATGATATGAACTTATTTGCTAAGTATGCATGCATCCATAATGTATAACTAACATCAGTTTCTAAATATTTCAGTGGCGAAAAGGTCATCTATGTTTGATGACCCGACAGTGGAGATACAAGAGCTAACCTTGCTAATAAAAAATGACATCACTGTGCTGAACACGGCTGTTGCAGATTTACAAATCCTTCAAAATCTGGAGATAGCTGAAGGCAATTACTCTGAAGATCGGGTTGTTCATTCTAATGCCGTGTGTGACGATTTAAAGAACAGACTCATGGGAGCTACAAAGCAGTTCCAGGAAGTCTTGACCAGCAGAACCGAGGTCTTTGTTTGTTCAAACAGTCCCAACCTTTCTCTTCTGTTTTTCATTGTGTTGCTTATTTATCTTCAGTTTCCATCATTACATTTTAGTGTAATAATTTAAATGCAGAGTATCAAGGCTCAAGAAAACAGGAAGCAAATATTTTCAGCTAGTGGATCGAGACAAAGCCCATTTCAACAGACTATCAAACAAACTGCTCAGCCACCTCCATGGTCAAATTCATCTAATGGTTCCGGAAATTTGCAACCTTCAATGTTTGTGCTTTTCCTACAATGTTAGTATTGGATAATTTGTGTTGATTTAGTTGATAATTAGTCTAAATTCTTCAACTTCAATTGTTTCTCGTTTCCACCAGGGGACTTCCCAGTAATGTCCATTCTGCTGGTGAACTAAGGTATGTTTTTTCTTCCTTGATGATTTTGAATTTGACTTGCCATTCCATTTCAATATTATAATTTCAACGAGAGCATGCTGGTATTATGTTTCACGATATTATGAAAGCGTTTGAACTATATAGTTGCTGGTCTTTGTGTGAGGTGTTAACCACACAGCCTAAGAGTAGTACACTGGACTAGTTGGATTGCTCTATTTGCACTATTTAACAAGTTTTCATTGTTAAGTTTGCCGTTGCCTTCATTTGATATCCTTAGATAGTAACAGTTTGTTATTGAATCTTGCCAAGGCAGAAGACGATTAAATACAGACAGTATGCCATCTAACCACATGGAGATGACAATGCTACAGCAAGCTGCTCCACAGCAAGAAGAATATTCTCAAGCTAGGGCTTCAGCACTTAGGAACGTAGAATCCACAATCACGGAACTGAGTGGGATTTTCACACATTTGGCTACCATGGTTGCAGAGCAGGGTGAACTCGCAATCAGGTCAATTTCTCTTGTTAGTTTAATTTTCAGTAATTGCTACATCTGTCCATGGATTCTTGAAAATATTTCACTCTGATGTGCTCAGGATTGATGATAATATGGCTGAGTCAGTAGCAAATGTTGATGGTGCCCACAATGCATTATTGAAAAACCTGCATCGAATATCATCCAACAGGTCTCTTTTGATCAAAATATTTGCTGTGTTGATATTTTGTCTTCTCTTCTTCATAATCTTCGTTGCTTAATTGAGATTTGTGACCACACGGCTACTAGCCATCATTGAATATGTTCAGAACCCTTTACACAATTCCGAATTGTATACAAGATACCCATAAAGGGAAGATTGAGCCCTTTAACTTTGTATATTACACATATTTTGTGGTAATGGAACAAATTGTACTATTTATGACTTATGATATTGAAGAAATGGTTACAGATTAAGAATCAACAGAAATCAGGTAGGTGAAGAGGGAAGACTATCCTCGTCACAAAGATCTTCAGAATCCGAAAGTAGAAAAGGAGAGATTTTAGGAGATTTTAGGGAAAGAAATATTATCTAAATTAAAAGATAATCTTAAAGAATAGATTAGGTTTTGTTTAGATATTGGATTTGGAATATATATATATATATATATATATATAGATATAGGGTTAAGGTTTCCCTAATCTTTAGGTCATCGATCAATGGCGTCCATCTGTGAGGATTCATTACTAGAGGTCTTCATCAGATTACCAGTCGAAACCCTATTTCGGTTCCAATTGGTATGCAAGAGATGGAAATCTCTGATTTTGTCCCCTTTTTTGAATGATCTCTATTTGAGTCAGGCAACCACAAGGCGGCCATTCAAATTAGAGAGGGTTATGAAGCGGTACGCCAAATATGATGTCTATGATGCCAGTAAACCCATCACCCTCTCCTTATCAATCCAAATCCAACTTGTAAGACGAAGACGAAAGGCGACGGTTTACAGTTTTGATATCGTCGGATCAGTTCAGGGTGTAGTCTGCTTTGAAGCTGCTGATTCACTCGGACTTGCCATTCTTTGGAATCCCTTCATCCATAAACACATATTTGTTCCAATCCAAAACCAGCGTCATCGTTTCCGAAACAAGCGTCATAATCTCCACTCTGTTTTAGGGTTTGGTTTCAGAAGCTCTAACAATGATTTCAGGTTATTGAGGGTCAAATTACTAGAAGACAACTTAGCCAGCACCAGCTTGATTCAATTGACCAAGAACTACGAGGTTTTCTCAGTTAAAGGCGAGAGTTGGAGAAAGGGAGTATTCGCTACTGATGTTTATAAACACTTTTATATGGACGAAAGATGTCATACTGTTAATTGTTATACAAACGGGAAAATTCATTTGCTTGTAGCTGACAAAATGCACAGATATTGGCTTCTGGTGTTTGATTGTGAGAAAGATGAATTCAGCATCATGGAGCTCCCAGATACGTGTATAAGTCCATCTTGTATTATAACTCTTTGGAGATACGAGGGGAAACTTGCGGTTTTGAAACTCGATTACCCCGACAAGTTTGCGGTGTGGGTGATGAAAGAGTATGGTGTCTTTAGCTCTTGGTATAAACAATTTCAGGGCTCTTGTGATGAATACTTTCAGAGCTATGCTCTCCGGCCCAATCACCATCTGTATTCTTTTATGTCGGAAAATTTGGAGGAAAGCTTGTGTTTGGCCGACTTGGAAGGCCGAGTGTTGTCGTCTTTCAACTCCGACTTGTTTCCTGATCATGATGGGATACTACTACATAAGTCGGATGTGAAAGATAATGTCTTACCTTATTACTGATGTGAAGTTATAGTTTTTATTTTTTAGGTGGCATTGTGTTCCTATGTCTATGATTGAGTATCACCCAAAAACGTCACTTTCGTTCCCAAAAATAATTTTGTCAAAAATTGGGTAGCATTTTTTTTTTATAAAATATTCATACCCAATGTATACATACTCAATCCATTTTTTTCTATTCAATTTTAGTGACATTTAACACTAAAAGCATACCTAATTTGAATTTGTCGTACCTAAAATTTACACAAATCGATATTGTACACAAACATCAATATCAAATGACATTTGATTATTATAACACAGTTTGTGTAACGATAAAACATATCTAATATTTCACTTTAAATATACTCAACAATAATAAACATACCACAAAAATAATAAACATGTTCTCAATAAAACAATCATACCCATAAATTGAGTGATCATACTCAATTCATCAAACACATACCCATTACTACTTAACAAAACAAACCAAATGCATACCCAAAATCTAGTAGAAATAGCCTACCGAACCCTAGATCTCTCGCTCACCCTTCGGTGTCGGCTTGGTGGTCAAATGTTCCTGGCGGCGAGGCAGTGCTCCCTGACGCTGTCGTTGGATCCCTGGTGGCCAGAGTATTGGAGGAGGCAACTACGTGCGGGAAGGAGAAGGAAGGGTTACGGGAGGGAGAAAGTTTTGGTTGAGAGAAAGTGAGGAGAGAGAAAAGTGAAGGAATGAAGAAATAGAGGGGACAATTAGAAGAAAAGTGTGAAAAGTAAACATCTAATCAATATTTAAATTTTGTACAACCACCATCATTTCTTTAGTAACCTATTTTCTAGTTTGCAGCCTATTTTATCTTATTTTATATAGGGGCTCATTTTGCAAAAGATGAATTTAAAGGGCCCATTTTTCCTAATTTATTCATTGATTTCAATGTTTGAGTTATGGTCGAATTGATGTTCATATTCCTCGTCAAATGTCCAATTTCACGATATGATACTACTACAGAATTCAGATGCGAATACAATTTTAGTTGCAATAACTCCTTCTTTTGGCTTCATAGTGTCTATGTCATCAACCCTACGATTATTCTCTTCGACTCCAAGCACGTCATCCAAAAGGTCATCATCCCCAGCATTGATATCCTCCACATCATCGTCTTCTTCATTGTCTCCTCTAGGAGGGTTGTTTCGTCTCTTAGGTCCATGTTCAAGTCTATGGGTCTCGAGTTCCTTGTCCGTGTTTTCCTGCAAGCTTGCATCGTTGTTCATTTTCCTGTTTTCCTTCTCTGCATTTTTCTGCCTTTCAAGCTCCGTTTGGACATATTGCTCTTCTATATGCTTTTGGTATGCTGTAAGTTCTTCCCTTCTTGCAGCTCTCCATTCCAAGAAGGCCTGGGAAATCAAGATTCAGTTTACTACAAGGAGTTTAATAAACACAGTTTCAAACAAGTCAATTCTTTCAGTCCAGTCTCATTCCTGAAGTATAGTATAAAACCTCCAATCAAGCAACTTGGTAGCTCTTAGATCCTTAATTGCAAGAATATCACAATCAAGTTGATCAACTGATAAATTTTTGGTTAATTGCCAAAAGATGACTTACAAACAACCCCCTTAAAGTATCTATAAACGGCATTGTTTAGTCCTTAAGCCAAGGAGGTTTCTAGAAAATAATAATCAAGAGTTTTCTAAAGGGTACTTATAATTAGGTATAGAGACATCTAGAAACTAACAATTATTTAGGACGTCTTGGTGACTTCCTATGACGGGTAGTGACAGCTGGAGAGAACAAGTTGATTCAACGGAGACCAAGAGGGTAAGATAGGAACTACCTCCAAGAAATGTCGGAAAGGTACGCAACTGCACGATGGTGGGCTATAACCGATGGGTTGCTGAATGGTTTTCAGTATTTGCCCGACACTTCCTTCCCTTGAGAGGAAGTCTTTTAGATCATGTGGTCCGAGCCGTGTCCGTAGAGCTTTAATAAGCCGAAGAGGTGAGTGACTTCTATCTCGTTCTCTTGTGCACAAACAAAGAGTCATGAGGACTTGGTGATAGATGTTGATGCATCAAAGCGGGGTTTGGGATGCGTATAAAGTAACAAGAGAGGTTTCGCGTATGTGTTAGACAATAGTGGGCATATGAAAAGAATGACCAATGAAGGGTCTTGAGTTAACCGCTTTAGCGCACACGTTTAATATGATGTCAGTATTCTTGATATGGAACATCATATCAATCTTGTACGGACGATGAAAGTTGAATACCCACCAAAGGTGATAGTTAGAATGGATTAAGGATTTCGGATAGGTGATTTTGTATCAAACGGGAGGGGTGAATGTGGTCACCGACACCCTTACTATGTGGTCCGCTTTAGAGGTGTTCTCTGATACGTCGGGGAGATCTGCCGGGAACAAGAAAGATGTCCGTTTTGATGAGAATCCGGGATAGGACGTTCCGAGGGGAGGCACCATAGTTACCTTAGGTGTTTACGGGTGGTTGAGACGCCAGGAATGTGTAGGTATACTGTTACACAGAAAGTTAAGATGTATCGGGACATCATATGTTCGTATTGGTAAGACGGGCTTAACCCCGATGGGGCTAAGTACGAAGCCAGTGTGTGTCCTGTCTTCACGGCAAGTGTGAGCTCTATAGGATGGGAGGAGGACTTCATCCACTGCTAGTTGCGCAGTGGGAGTGAGAGGATACCTCCATAAAGGTCATTACCGGTTTTTAGACCAAGTAACCGTTGTGACGTGATTTGGATAATAGTGAACCGATTGACAAAGACTACGCGTTTACCTTTGGGAAACGTGGCCGATGAGACGGCTAGTAGAGAAATTCCCTAAGTTGATAGTGAAATTACATTTGATACCGTGTATCATTGTCTGGGATTGACGTGGACGATTCACCTCAGGATTTTTGGCAGTAGGATCGTGCCGCTTAGGGTACCCGCTGAATTTCACGACAGTTTTCATCATCGGATAGTTGGTCGATTAGAGAGGAATTTGGTGCGCTTGGATGCCATTCAAAGAACATGGGTGCTAGAGTGAGAACAAGTGTGATCAGAACACTTTCCGCGATTGAGTTCACGTATTATACTAGTTGGCATGTGCCGATTTGGGGATGACTCCTTTATGAGGCCTTATATGTTGGAATTTTGGTGTCCGATTTTAGACTAAAGGGCCGTAGTCTCACTCATGTGAGTAGACGGTTCTCCCAATTGCCAATCAAATTAATATAATTATCTTGAACTTAAAACAAGTTATTAACCAAGGGTTTGTAATCTCTACAAAGGAGTAGACAAAACCCAACCAAGAGTTTGTAATCTCCACAAAGGAGTAGACAAAATCCAACCAAGAGTTTGTAATCTCCACAAAGAAGTAGACAAAACTCAATCAAGAGTTTGTAGTCTTCAAAGGAGTATATAAAACCCAACCAAGAGTTTGTAATCTCCAAAGGAGTAGACAAAACTCAACCAAGAGTTTGTAATCTCCAAAAAGGAGTACACAAAACTCTAATAGAAGTTAAGTTCAATTGCAAGTCTTATAAACCGGTTGTTATATGTTAAAATCATTGACTTGGATTATGTAATGAGTCATATATTCATAAAATAATTTTCCTTCTAAGTGTATTCTCCCCTACACCGGGAATATCCAACTACCTTAATGGGATAAAATGTTACACGTTACAAAGACTAAGTAAAAGACTTACTTGTCTTACTTTTTAGAAAGAGTATTCCTAGGTTTTGTCAATACAAAACCAAACTAAGATGGATGTCTATCCTTTGTCAATACAAAGGAACTATACTAGTCTTTCGAGTTTTACAAACAAGGTTATAAGAAGGTATATCCAATGTTAATACAATAGAACCAAAAGCTTTATTGTTGCGAAAACAAATGTGAAATCAAGTGCAAATGACTCTCCCTTTTATAGGCATAGGGGGCCACGGTTTTGGGAAGTTATTACCGGAAAAAAGCGTTAAAATATGTTATGGAAGTTACGTGGAAGTTACTTACAAGATGGACCTTGAAGCCCCAGAAAGCCCGAGACTCACGTAGGGAGCCCAAAACCGCTCCCCGGAGCTAGCTTATTTTTCTTGGTCCAAACACTTCCAATGAGCTTCATTCACTTTAATATAGCTAGGGCAAGCTCTAAGATCCACAAATACTCAATATCTTAGCTCAAGCTAGTGTAGCTTCTAAAGAAGCTCACTAGTTGCTTCATTGACATTCACTAAGCATTTGAGCTTGAATTGCTCCCAATTTTTAACCACATATTCTTTAGCCAATATAAGCTCTAAGAACCAAAAGTGTTCCGATCAAATGTGGCTAAAAAGCCCCAAACGTCGGCCTTCTAAAATCTAGCACAAGTTGACCTTGTCGTGAATCACCTTGCTTTGATCCGACTCCCCTTACAATACTAGTTTCTCTTAGTGCCGGTCACTTGGCTTGCCTCCCGTAACCCGGATCATAGTAACACACATGTGAACAACTCATTACACATTGTCTCAAGACAAGCTCAACGATTATAATGAAGATTTAGCCCAAATCTCCAACGTAACCAAGTTTCCCTCCCCTAAATCCACCTAAAATGTGGTGTTGAACTGTTGATGAATTTTAATTACATATATAATAGCACTTACATCATCATATATACCATTATCAATTTATTAGATTGTGTAATGCCTAACACGTCTCTCAATTGGTCCAAAATCCATACCCTACTAGTTGTCCACTTTTTATAATGTTTTTGGTATGCACGTTTTTTAGTTATGAAAAAACCTATAAAATCTCCAATGTGTAAGTACTGAATTCCCAAAACAAAGCAGCAAAATCTTGTCTAATCTCCTTCTCTTTCACATCTCACATTCTTCTCACACACCAAAAATCAAAAATGGCACAGTTGAAGGCAATCGCTATCGTCTTGGCCATAGTCACCTTCTCCATGGCGATCTCGGCCATGGGCCAAGAAGATGCCCCTGCACCTTCTCCGGTTGCGGCTCCTGATGCTGAGACTGGAGCTGCATTTGCATTGCCCGTGTCTACGGCTATGTTCGCGTCTTCCTTGGTTTTGTCTCTCGTTGCGCTATTCAACTATTGAAGGGAGTCGTAGATATTCGTCTACGACTCTAAGGACACAAACATGTATTTTTTTTAATATATTTCTCTTGTTGTAACGGTTTTGTTCCCTATTTGATTTGATAAGTTGTGATTGTTTTCGACATACAACACAAGTCATAGAATAAACATCGGTGTATGTTAAAGAGGCTAATGTACGTGACATTAAGATATTTTTATATACAAAATTAATTGGTATTTTCTCATCGTTGAATGTTGATAAATGATAAAAAAAAAATGACTTATTTCATCAAACTCCTCCTTATATGTCAAAAATCCTTAAATTGTGAATTATTTTTCGTGAAAATCACTATAAACCCTACAACACTCAAACACATAGATATTTATCGAGGTGGTAAAATTGAGCCTTTGAATAGTGTGTTTTATCAAATATTTGAATTCATGTCGGATCTAAACTTTAGGTCAGTCGGATCGGATATGGTTTATTGACTCTAAGCTTTACAATGGTTTCTTCGGTCATTATTGTATTAGTACACCCATACAATGCATTCTTGAGATCAATTCATTTCCAAGAAAAAATAGCATAAATAATTAACATCAAACAAAATTTACCATAATTAATTAACTTGTTCTTCAAGAGAAAAAACAAAATAAAAAGATACTCTTGAACTTCGAATGCTCATCCGTAGAGATATTTTAGGAGGACTACCTCTTATAAGCAAACCAATCTAACCGCTTTTCATAAAAAAAAAAAATGTGTATCATCCAGAGAAAGGAACGTACCTTTCATCAAATCTTACAGTGAAATCAAATGATCTTAATATTTATAAAAATATAATTAAATATCATATTGATCTTTACTGTAAAAATATTAAATAAATGGTCAAACAATACTCAATAGATAATATCATATTGATCTATATTGTAAAAAATATCATAATATTTTACATGGAATATTTGATTTTTCCCCTCCAAAAAAAATCTTACATGGAACATTGATATCATATTGATCTATAGTGTAACTTAGAAATATCTCAGATTGGAGTCCTACATAAAAAAATTAACTAATCCATATAGATTATATAACGATGATACCTCCAGTAAAAAAAAAGTTTCTAAAATTCGTATATATGACTCGAAGGGTTAACATAACGTGGAGTTTGCTAAACAAGGCGAATATAAATGTATTTTTAAAGCTTGACATGTCAATGATTAGCTCGTTCGGCTAAAGCTCATGCATATTTCGTAAAAAGTTCGACTCGAACTCGTTCATTTTCTAAACGGGACGAATATGAATGTATTTTAAAGCTCGTGTAATTTTTAGGTTCAATTAAAACTCGGATCATTTAGCTAGAGACGTTATATTAGTTGAATTACCCGGATTCGGCTCGTTCACTTTCTAATAGGTCACCCAAGTTTATGTTAAATTATATAAACGTAAAGCCAAATAGGAATTTTCAGCATCTTTTTTGCAGTGTCCATGACCGAATGTTAGATCATGTAATTATTTGTTTAATGCCTAACACGTCTTTAAACATAATTATATTTGGACCAAATTCATACCCAATTAGCTGTCCAGATTTTGCTTTAGGGTTTTGGCATGCACGTTTTGTGTTACAACACAAAGAGAGAAAACCTATATAAACCCCCAAATGTAAAACTACACAAATCCAAAACAAACAACAAACAATAACCCTTCTGTAATCTTCTTCTCTTTTCAGTCGATCACCAAAATCCATCAATGGCACAGTTGAAAACATTCGCTATCATCTTCGCCATTGCTATCTTCTCGATGGCAATCTCCGTCATGGGACAAGACGACATGGCTCCTGCACCTTCTCCGGATGCAGCTCCTGAGGCCGTGACCGGAGATGCCTTCTCTGTGCCCGTCTCTACCGCTATGCTAGTGTCTTCTATGGCATTGTCTCTCATTGCTCTCTTCAACAACTAAAGAGATATCGAGGATCATCTGTAACGCGTTTATGCAAAGTGAAAGTGTATTTTTTTCTTCGTTTTGGTTTGCTTTTTTCTTTGGATTGGTTATTTTCCAACATACAATAATGATGTATGTTACGACGTGAATGTACGACATACTTTAAAGTATAATCGTATATTAAATATATTTATTTTATTGGGATTTGGTCTAAGACTTTATTATTATGTCGTACTCCGACCATTTTTTGGGACATTCTCATTACACAATGAGCGATCGAATTCTCGACCTATGAATACAACGAAATAAAAAGAAATAACATAGGGTGTGTTTGACGGTAAATTTAGAAACTGGTGAAAAGTTTGAATTCAAGAAGCAAAATAGTGAGAGTAAAATGTCATCTAACAACAATTTGAGTGCATAAGTGATACTAGAAGTAGAATGTGGCATTGGTTCAGATATAGTGAAAGGCCCAAATTTAAGTAATGGGATGATCAATTGGGCTTACTTATGAAGCAAGGGAAATTAGTTTTGCCCACACCGGATGTTACGGGTCCAATTGATCAATTGGGCTGATCAATTGGACGTGACTTTGATTGTAGTGGAAGTGTTATACGATTGTTCTTGGTTTTGTATTAGGATCTTAGTTTTTCTATTGTGTTACAAGTCGTTTTATATGGTTTGACCTAATCTATACAACTACCATTCCATCATCATCACCTGATCACTCAATCAACATCCCTGTAACATTCTCTAGACCATCCACCCCTACATCAAGATTTATCCCTTATTTGCTCGGTCCCAGTGATAAGGATCGTAAAGTGTCAATTGGTGTCAATAGATCAAGACACAACACCAGCTAACCCCGTGTAAGAATAAGTCTTGTGTTATTGGTGGTTTGCACAATGATTATGACACCTTTGGCAATATTGTGGTACTATGGTCGATAGATATGGTTTGCACTGGCCAGATTTCGCTTGGATTGATGGAAAGCAAGCCAGCAAAGTGATCTCAAAAAGGCTTGATAGGGTGTCCTTAACCGACATGCTGGCATGATGCATTTATTTGCCACCTTGCTTGGTACTCTTCTGATCACACCTTACTAGTTGTTCACTTCTCACTAGATACTTTTGTAAGAAACTAGATACGTCCGTTCAGTCTCGAAGCAACTTGGATGACTCACAAAGACGATTGGTAGAACGAACAGGTACAACCAATATTATATTGAGGTAAGTTCATCTCTTGACTTCCTTAAGAGACAACTACTAATGTGGAACCGCAAGATTTTTGGTAACATTCATCGCAGGAATTAATATCTCCTTGACAAGATAGATTCCATTTGAGGTGACCTCAATTATTCGACGTCCCAAATGTTACTTGATTTCAAGAGAATTGATAGTCAAATCTTGAGATGGTTATGGACCAAAAAGAGATATAGTGGCTTCAAAAATCAATGGATCAATGGCTTTTTCTAGGGGATTACCATTATACCTGTATATATTCGGGGTCGGGTCGGGCCATACCTAAAAACTTTATGGGAGGTGCGGATCGAGCTAGCCCGGTCCGGCTTGTTCGGGCCACAAATGATGCACATGTCCACTCATGTAAAAAGCGGGCAGGCTACCGGGCCGGGTCGTATGGCCCGTATGTACTTGCTTGTGTGTGTTTTTCCAGGAATTTATCGTTCAAAATAAGTAAAATAATGAATTTAATACACACTTATAATCCAATAATACTTGCATAGTGCACTACCAACAAGTTCAATAACAATCAACACATAAAAATGAATAAATCCAAATAACAAAAAAAAACAATATGTACCATTAAGTCAAGTTAGTCCTACAATCTTGTATTACAAACGAGTATAACTCGTCAAAATACTCCAAACAAACTAAATGAAAAATCAAAGTACGTGATACTCAAAACAATAATAAATTATATATATTTATATATGTATATATATATATATATATCAATCTAGTTACAAGCGAAGTTGCTCTAAAACCATTATTAGCTGTTAAATTTATCTTTTATATTCGACGGATCTAAGACGTGAGGGGATGCACGTTTAAGTGAACCTACACAAAAACTTTTGGGGTGTCATCCTAAAATCAATTGAAAATAAAAGGAGTAGTTCTAGGACTGATATGTTATGTTCACCTATTACCATATTGTCGATGTAGAAACATTTTCACACTCAACATAAATCAAAGTAATACGGAATTCTACACATTCGAGCACATATGCGCGATAGATCTAATTCCAACACATTCAGATTCAATACCGAGACCAATTTGCAATAGTTATGTAAACACTCACGTCATAGTGTCATTATTTGTCTAATGCCTACCACGTCTTTAAACATCATTATATTTGGTCCAAATTCATACCCAATTAGCTGTCCAGATTTTCCCTTAGGTTTTTGGCATGCACGTTTGTGTTACAATACAAAGAGAGAAAACCTATATAAACCCCCAATGTAAAACTACACAAATCAAAAACAAACAACAAACAATAACCCTTCTCTAATCTTCTTCTCTTTTCACTCGATCACCAAAATCCATCCATGGCACAGTTGAAAACATTCGCTATCGTCTTCGCCATTGCTATCTTCTCGATGGCAATCTCGGCCATGGGACAAGAAGACATGGCTCCTGCACCTTCTCCGGATGTGGCTCCTGAGGCTGATACCGGAGCTGCCTTCTCTTTGCCCGTCTCTACCGCTATGCTCGCGTCTTCCGTGGCATTGTCTCTCATTGCTCTCTTCAACAACTGAAGAGATATAGAGGATCATCTATAACGTTTATGTGAAAGTGTATTTTTCCTTTGTTTCGGTTTTGTTTTTCTTGGATTGGTTATTTTCCAACATACAATACTGATGTATGTTACGAGGTTAATGTACGACATACTTTAAAGTATCATCGTATATCAAATATATTTATTTTATCGGGATCTGGTCTAAGACTTTATTGATATGTCGTACCCCAGCCATTTGTTGGGACAATCTCATCACACAATGAGCGATCGAATTCTCGACCAATGAATACGACGAAGTAAAAATTAAGTATCATGTATGGTGTGTTTGACGGTAAATTTATATGGTCAAATTAGCTAAGTAACCTTTTTTTTGAGATTTCTCTCTATTAATTATGCTCATGATATAAATATATTTATTAGATGTACTCTAATCAAACCCCATACCTTTCAACTTTACTTTAATAAAAGTGATAATAATTGAATGGGATATACAAATTCTAGTAATGGGCTGATCAATTGGGCTTACTTATGAAGCAAGGGAAACTAGTTTTGCCCACACCGGATGTTACAGGTCCAGTCAGGACTAGACTGTCGAAATTTCCCAAAATCCAAACCGTGAACGGGCCGAATGTTTTGTATCCGGTCCGGTTGAAATTTTCAGAAATATAGACCCGAGACCGGATTTTTGGTCCCATACCTGTCTAAGCTCCTCTCTTTCTCGTATGGTTTTTCATTAATTTCCAATTTTCTCCGGTTCACCTATTTTTCCGGTCTTATACCGGAAAAATGTGTCTAGGATAGTCTAGAATTGGGCGCAAATTCTAGTAATGGGCTGATCAATTGGGCTTACTTATGAAGCAAGGGAAACTAGTTTTGCCCACACTGGATGTTACAGGTCCAGTCAGGACTAGAGTCACTAGACTGTCGAAATTTCCCAAAATCCAAACTGTGAACGGGTCGGATGTTTTGTATCCGGTCCGGTTGAACTTTTCAGAAATATGGACCTGAGACCGGATTTTTGGCTCATACCTTTCTAAGTTCATAGGTTTTTTTTCATTAATTTTCAGTTTTCTCCGGTTCACCGGTTTTTCCGATCTTAGACCGTCATTTAAGAAACAAACTAATAATTAAATTATCATATTTAGAAAGAAAATCGACGTGACATTATCTTCAGTTTTAGGATCCTTTATTTATTTTAGAATATTTATACAAAATTAAATTTTAACTTATCTATGTATATCAAGGTCGATATAGTTATTCTTTTGCAAAAAAAATTTGTGAGTATAATCTTCTTATGATAAATTGAAAATTTAAACTTTGTGTAAATAACATCAATTTTATGGTTGAATTTATATAAAACCTGAATTACCATTTCAATTTTTCAAAAAATTACTCAATATATGACATAAAATAACGAATAGAAAATCTAGCTCCAAAATGACGCTCTCAAAATGCATTATTGACATTGATACAATTAGGAAAAAATTATAGTAAACAACCCTATTTTTTGAGGTGGTTGCAGAAAATAACTTAATGAGTTGTTATTACTGGAATAAGCGCCAATTAAAACGAGGGTTTTTTCCATGAGGCGATTAGATTAAAAATGAGAAGATTAAGCCAGTATGGTAACTTTTTTTTTGGTCTAAAATACAAACAAGACCCCTAATATTAATAATTAATATAAAAAGATAGATAATGTAGGAAGAGAATCTTAATTAAGCAGTAACAATTAAAAATAATTAATATTTTAAAATATATTAATTAGACTAAAAATAAGGAAACCAGTTAATGAAATTTGATAATTATATATTCGAGATCTAGAACCTCTTTCTTATTCTCAACAACCGAATCTGTTATTTCTCTCTTCTTCTGCAATTGTCAGACAAAACCTTTCTTCAGCCTCCACATCCGACGTGATTGACGCCGCTACGGTCGCCGCCTTGCTCAGAGAGTCATCGATTGTCCGGTCACCTTGTAGAACGGATACGCTTGATGTTGTTGCCTCTGCCACAAACCGACAACGACAAATCCGCAGGAACCCAGATTGCACGGCCACCACGTCCAACTGCAGGAACAGAGGGTACCGGCCGAGTATCGGTTGGTCCTTATGTCGCCGCCAACGCCGATGAGACTACTGTCACCTCAGCTTGCCGACCATCAACCGCTCTCCACTTCTTCCGGTAGTTCAGTGAGCCGTTTTGGGTAGGTGAGACTTCTACAGTATTTTGACTAACTTTGGTCGTTATAGCCAGATATGATATATTCGGATAGGGGTTGATTATGTACACATACATATTTTGTGTGTACATATAACATGATGTCCATTAGAATATGTACAGTTTTGTGTTTGCATGTACATATGTTTGCAGCATCTGGTGATTATGTACATATTTTGCTGCGAAAATGTTACTGACTAACTATATATGTACATGATGTCGATTAGAATATGTACAGTCTTGTGTTTGCAGTCTGTGGTGATTATGTACATATTTTACTGCGAAAATGTTATTGACTAACTATATATGTACATATGTTTGCAGTCTTTGATTATGTACATATTTTGCGGAAATCGTATCAAGATTGATTCAATTTCGTCACAATGCATGAACAGAAGTTGGAAAGGACGAACATTCCGGATCATATTTTGATTTCCTTAACAAATGGAAATATTTTGATTCCCTTAATAAATGGAGAGAGAAAGTTATTTACTTTCTCGTTTTGTAATAAATCACTGCTTGATAAATGGAGAGAAAAATATTTTTTGATTTCCTTAATATCCTCTTTTTATTTCAATAAATCTTTTTTATATAATCTGAAGGGACCTATTTTGTACTTATTATTAACTTTGAGCCTTTTATATGCTCATGGTTACAAACACATACATACTCCCCCATTTTACCCATTAAAAATAAAAAAGATCGTAATTGAGGGGATAATCTCTGTGTTATTAAGACACTCCAAGGTTGTTGGAGTTATCCTTGGGAGATTGCGATGATTATTTCTGACTCCATTATGGACCTTCGTTTTTTTGACGAAGTTCATATTAGGCATGTCTTCAGAAAAGTAAATTGTGTTGATGATAGATTAATCCATATGGGAATTTCGACACCTAACACCACCTTTTTCTGATGATCTCGAACTTTGTGTTTTCATCCGTAAGGATGCTTTAGGGTGGACTACCTCTAGGAGATAGTCCAATCTAACCGCTTTCAATCATCAAAAAAAAAAAATTAAAATAAAATGAGGGTTTTTTTTATCATTAATATACCCATGTAATTATTTGTTTATTTATTTTTAATAATAGAAAGTGCTTAGATTGGGCTATTTCCTAGAGAGTACATCCTAAAACATCATTGCGACGGATGAAACCGAAAAGTGTGTTTGGGACAAAATTCCCGTACTATTA
Organism: Fagopyrum esculentum; assembly: GCA_033239045.1. Classification (NCBI taxonomy): domain Eukaryota; kingdom Viridiplantae; phylum Streptophyta; class Magnoliopsida; order Caryophyllales; family Polygonaceae; genus Fagopyrum; species Fagopyrum esculentum. The sequence goes on from BSUD01000003.1 coordinate 3,464,927, forward strand.
TTATTTATAATTGTGGAAATTCACTATAAAAATAACATTAGTTTTATTGGTTTAAAGTTGATATAAGGCAAACCAAAGCCAACTTTCCCCATCTATCAAAGTTTAGGCTACTTTTTGCAACTTCCTTAAAAGCTTGGGATTAGACTTGTACAAATCTGAGCCGGTCCGTCTGGAAAAAAATATGGGTATGGGCAACTAGTTTGACCCGTTCGGATCTGGACCGGCCTGCCCGGCAGTCCGCTCGTGTTTTACATGGGTGGACATAGGTAGCATTATTGGCCTGGACAAGTCAGGTCGTGCCAGCCCGACCCGCACCTTATGAGTAGAGTTTTTAGTACTGATCAGCCCAAACCCGCCTTTTTGTGAATTTTGGTGTTCTTATCTTATCTTATCTTATATCTATTAAAGGAGAAGCCTCTATTGCCACGTGTCAACGCCATGTTTCTCGAAACCTAAAAAATTATTTTAATAAGTGATTTCTAAATGTTATTAAAAGTTGAAAATTGATTTCTAAATTTTTTTAAATATTTAAATAAATATTTTTATAAAAATAGTTTTTAAACTTTTACGGATTGTTTTAACAACAAGCATATCTTAACAAATCAATTTAAAAATATAATTAATTATAAGAGATAAATACTTAAAAGAGAATTAAAAATCATAGTAATAATTATAATTTCATTCTCCGGATTTTTATTTTACAAATATACAAATAAATTCTAAGTATTAAATATTTATTAAAACTCAACCCGCACAAAGTGCGGGTAATACACTAGTATACATTAAAGCAGAAGCCTCTGTTGCCACGTGTCGCTCCCGAATTTAACTTCAGCTCGAAATTTTTTTATTGCCACGTGTCGCCCACATAATTAACGTCAGTCTATTTTTTTAAAATCTTATCTTATCAAATATAATTAAAACACTTAATTTTAAAAAAAGTATCTCAATCTTTTTTTTAATCTAACTAATAATATCTCTTCAAAAATAAAATTAAAAATGATTGATTATAAAATAATTATTAAAATACCCAACAATATCTCTTTAAAAATATAAATAAATAAAATCGAAAATTTATAAATATTTTATATAAATATTCAAAAAAAATAAGTTTACCAAATTATATAAATAAATTTTATCAAACATTATATTTTTAATTTTATACGTGATATTTTTATCAAGTATCTACAATTTTTTTAATAATCAAAATTTTAATTTTATTTTCAAAAATAGAATCTTTAATTTTGAATTGTTTTGTTAAAATCATGCAACCGAATTCGAATGAAATTTTAATATATTTTTAAAATTCGAAGTTTTAAAAATATTATTTCAAATAGATGTCTTAAAAAATTTAAATAGTTTTTAGTAAGTGATTTTTTTTTGAAAATTTTAATTCTTTATACCAATTTTAACTTTTTTTAATTTTCAGACTCAAAAATATTTTTCTCAGCCCAAATCTTTTTTAATCCACTAAAATCTCTTCAATAATATAATTTAAAAATTTTTAAAAACGAAATTTTGTTAAAAAAAATTGTAAAATATCCAAAAATACTTATTCAAGAATATAAATTAAAAAAATTTGAAAATGGAAAATTTTTATATATATTTTATTAAAATAGTCTACCAAATTATTTAAATAAATTTTGTTAAAATATGAGATATTTAATTTTGTACTTAATTTTTTTAATGAAAGTATCTACAAATTTGTTATAATAATCAGATTTTTTATTTAAGTGTTTAAATTATACAGCTCCAACAAATATTTTAAGAAGTTGATTTGAAAAGTTAATTTCTAAAATCGATATTCATAAATCCCGATAAAAGATGAAGAGTGAATCAGATATGCTATCTCAATCTATAATTAAAATTTTAAAATCTTACTAACTTTTAGGAATATAGCAAAACTAAATCTATTATACTTACTAAAACAGAGCACGGGTTGATGACGTGGCGCGCTGTGGACGCAGGATTTTTGAAATTGAGCTCCCACAATTAAAGCCAATTAATCTTTATTTTTTACACTATTTTTTAAACCATAAAATCTTTTATTATTAAAATAATAATTTTATAGAAACCAAATCTATTATACTTACTAAAACAGAGCACGGGTTGATGACGTGACGCGTTGTGGACGTAGGATTTTTGAAATTGAGCTCCCACAATTAAAGCCAATTAATCTTTATTTTTTACACTATTTTTTAAACCATAAAATCTTTTATTATTAAAATAATAATTTTTTATAGAAACCAAATCTATTATACTTACTAAAACAGAGCACGGGTTGATGACGTGGCGCTCTGTGGACGACGCAGGATTTTTGAAATTGAGCTCCCACAATTAAAGCCAATTAATCTTTATTTTTTACACTAATTTTTAAACCATAAAATCTTTTATTATTAAAATAATAATTTTATAGAAACCAAATCTATTATACTTACTAAAACAGAACACGGTTGATGACGTGGCGCGCTGTGAACGCAGAATTAGATTAGAGAAGTATACAAAACAAAAGCACAAAAAATAAACCTATTTCACAATATTCTTTCTCATTTTTTTTCAAAAACCGCACAAGGTGCGGGTATTATACTAGTTGGCTTTAAAATACATAATTTAAATAAAAAATTTGTTATCAGAATTTTGAAAGAAAAAAAGGTTTTTAGTTATTTTGATTATTGTCTTAATATTTTCGTATCTTATGTAACTAATTACGAATTTTAACTTAGAAAATATTTTCAAAATTAAACTTTATAATTACGAATTTTGTTAATTAATAATTCCGATAATATCTCATTGAATCTTCTTAAATCAATCATATCTAATCTAACCAGTTAACAAATTCAAAGATTTGTTTCAATCCAAATCTTAATAGATATTTAAATCAAAAAAGTAAAATGAGATAATCAATAGTATTTTGTTAATTAAAATTGTTTTATGAGGCCTATAAAAACAATTAGCTAATTGCACATCCCATTTGTATTCTTCATCTAATCTCCTGTTTATATATTAAGTCTAATGAAATTCGATTTTTTTTTAAAATTATTATCTTAAATATTATTAGTTAGATCATTTTAGAAATATTATGATCTTCTTTGATTATCTAAGGTACAATTTAAATAGTAAAATATGACTTAAATATAAATTTGAACCAATTTCAAAAACTTCTTACTACTTTTTAGATTTTCAAGGTGTATATTTAAAATCTATGGTTAAACTAAGATTAAATTATATGAACATTATTTGAATAAAATATGATGTTCTAAATAGGAAAATAAATTTATTATATTTTACTTTTTTTGTTATATAGTTAATAAATTTCCATTTTAAGATTAGTAATTTTATAAGCAGTTGATTTTTTTTATATATAATTAAACTATCACAATAAATTTATTTTTGAAATCTCTCTCATTAATTATTTAATAAAGAGCATATTGTTTTTGATAATTTGCATAGAATTGAAACTTTAGTTTATTCAAAATATACATATAAACTTATAATAACAAGTTATTAAAACTCAATCCCGCACGTTGTGCGGGTAATATATTAGTATCTATTAAAGCAGAAGCCTATATTGCCACGTGTCAACGCCATGTTTCTCGAAGCCTAAAAAATCTATTATACTTACTAAAACAGAGCACAGGTCGATGACGTGGCGCGCTGTGAACGCATGATTTTTAAAATGGAGCTCCCACAATTAAAGTCAATAAATCTTTATTTTTTACACTATTTTTTAACCATAAAATCTTTTATTATTAAAATAATAATTTTATAGAAACCAAATCAGTATATCTTTATTTTTTACACTATATTTTATACCATAACATCTTTTATTATTAAAATAATAATTTTATAGAAACCAAATCAGTATATCTTTATTTTTTACACTATATTTTAAACCAAAAAATCTTTTAGCTAACTTATTAAACCATAAAATCTTTTTTATTAATCCAAAAAGAAAACAAAATTTTGTAAAACTAACTAACAAAGATCTCCTAAATATTTTAAAAATAATTTGGTTTACGTATTTCTTTTATTTTTAAGTCGTCGAAATTTAACTAATTTATTTATTGGGAAGATTTTATTTTTTTCTTAATTTATTTTTGAAGGATTATAAGCTCAATCTATTTACGTTAAAAAATTTCACGGAATTCCCTATCCCACATCGATTATAAGTAAAGCTGGTAGTTTCATAACTTGTATAAATAAGTTTAACAAATATGTATTTTCATATAATTATAAATTAATATTCAAAACTTCTAAATTCATATTATTTTCGAACAAATTCCATGACTTTTATCATGAAATAACATCAATTTTGCTAAAAATTATTTACATTAAACGATTAGGATTCCCACAAAACTTCAACTCGTCCAATTCCTTTTATACTTTCCATAGCCTTTTCAAATTTCCATTGACTGAATATTCAGTTTCCTCAAACTCTTTATAGATAGCCTTGCGCCATTACTGAATAGTGAATACTGAAGATTCTCATTTCTTGGAACCACAAAATCAACGTATATGCGACACATCATCTGTTCTCTTCTAGTTTAGTATATATAAAAAATACAGATTATCCTATAAGCAAACCTATTTTTTTAAATATGGTTAGATAACATTAAATATTTATTGAAAAGGTAACATTAAGAGGCATTTTGGAATAATAAATAATTATGTATTACTTATAATAATCAATTAAGTATATAATGTGAATAGTTAGTTTAAAATTTTGTGACAAATGTATATTGATTGTTCACCTTGTTGAAAAGTTTCTTAAATATTTTAACCAAATTAGGTATAATATAAATTAAGTTAAAACTTATATTCTAAAATTTAGGGTAAAAATGTAAGATAAGGTGAAACCCTATTAACTTTGAAATTTTGTGCTAAAATGGATAGAGAAAATTTAGTTAATAAGGCACTTTTTGTTTCTCAAATACTAACTAGGCCCCTCTTTTTTTGCCCAAATTTTTAAATCCAAAATAAATTAATTTAAGGGGCATAAAGGGAAACGTAAAATATAAATCCTATAAATTTATCCTAGGGTTTTTATATTTCAGATGTGAACTTGCTCAAGATGAATCTTCTCAGGCTGCGTTTTCCGGCGGCTTGCCCAGATCCGAAAAAATGGCTAGATCCACCGCAGTCTATAGCGGTTTTTTTGACGGTTTCTGCGTTTTCCGACTATGCAAAACCGCTCGGAGAAGCGCCTGCCTGGAGAAGCCGCCTCGCCCGCTTAGAGGAGCCGCCGCCTCGCCCGCATAGAGAAGTCGCCGCCTCGCCTGCGTGATGAAACCGCGATGCATATTGCTCCAACTGGAATGCGACTTCCTCCACCTGGACTGCAGAAATCTTCACCACCGCTGCGGATCTTCCTCGCCTCTCCAACCATCACTTCGGCCGCCAAGGAAGTTGCCGCCTCGCCTGCCGGGAGAAACCGCCGCCGCTGCGTGTTTTACAATTGTTTCCTGAGATCTCAACCGCTGCGTTGTTTCCTGAGATCTCAACCGTTGCGGAGGATGCTCGCCTCACTGTCCATCACTTATGCCACCAATCGAGCCGGCAAGGGAGCCGCCGCCTTGCTTTCCGGGCGAATCCGCCCTCTGGAGGAGCCGCCCAGCCCGCCCGTCCCTTGCGTGGAGGAGCCGGTCAATCGCATTCCTGGATCAGCCGTTGCCGTATTATTGCTATTCTTGCGTAAAGCAGTTGGAGAAGAAGCTAGGGTTTGCAACCATTTTTTTTTAATTTTTTAATTTTTTTTTTGTTTTTGCTTTTTTTTTCCCCCAGTTTGCAGCTACTGTTTTTGCTTTTTTTAATTTTTTTTAATTTTTTTTAATTTTTTTTTTTAAATTTTTTAAAATTTTT
>BSUD01000003.1:3471025-3577565 GCA_033239045.1 Fagopyrum esculentum
AATTTTTTTTTTTCCCAGTTTGCATTTTTTTTAGTAATTACATAATTTTTTCATATGTCGGTTTTGTGTAAATGTCGGTTTTGTGTAAATGTCGGTTTTGTGTAAATGTCGGGTTTTGTGTAAATGCCGGGTTTGTGTAAATGCCGGGTTTGTGGGGTTTGTGTAAATGTCGGGTTTGTGTAAATGTCGGGGTTGTGTAAATGTCGGGTTTGTGGGCTTGCGCAAACAAAGACCGGACTTGTGTAGTGGAAAAATGACAAAATTGTGTATGAATACTATGTATCGGCTATACAATACACAAAGACGTAATACATAAATTACGGGTCGAAATTTTGCTTATATTTGTGTAATTGGAAATTGTGTATTCACATTGTCTAAGTCAAATTATGTATCAGAATTGTGTATGAAAACTTATGTATTAACATCGTGTATTATTATCGTGTATCAACAAGAGAATACACAATGTTTAATTAATCCAGCTGGTCTAAGGGTGGGAGGGAGGGTCTATCACCCGGAGTTCGAAACACAATAGCAACAAAATTTGTTTTTTTAAATTGGGTCTAGGCTTGTGAATTCGTGGGCCTATTGGACCTGAATTAAACTTGGGCTTTATTTATTTGATTGGGCTTGGACTTAAATAAATTGAAATTACCAATTTACCCTTTCAATAAATCTTTATTAATAAAATGAGGGGCCTAGTTTGTTAAATAAAACACAAACCTACCTAGTTTGTACACATTAATGCAAAAAGTACCTACTTAACCATTTTACCCGAATGGATATCTCAAACTTGCATTCTACACACAATAAGATAACATCCCATACATATCCAATTATAAAAATTACGGTCCAGTAAAAATGATAACACAATTTCATTACAATACTTTTCCTAAATGCTTTAGGGTAGCTCTACTTTTAGTCTTACCATTTTTTATCAAAATATTGTCAATCTTCGATTTGACTTAATAAAATCTCTTTCTTTTAAAAAAATAATAATAAATTATTCGGCTTTAAATCATAAAAATAACCCAACATAAATGAATTTAAAACATTAAAATTTTTGTTTTTTATCATTATATTTCCATTTTCATTTCGGATTACCCACCAAACGTGCCGTTAACCTATGAAATTTCTTTCAAGATAATAATTTAGCGTTTTTAGATGATTTTGAACTCAAAAGGTGTCATGGGTGATTGACCGACAAAATTAGACATGGATCCGGTTTGAGCTAAACCGCTGAACTGACGGTTCCCAAACCGGTGATTTAGGTTGGTCGGTTTGAACAAATCAGCGGTCAAACCGCCGGTTTTGGGTTTTTTTATTAGAATTTTTTTAAAAAGACAAAAACCGACCGGTTTAGTCCAGTTTCCCAATTTTTTTTAAATTTTGGGTTTAGGACCCAACTCCAAACAAAACGCCTATTTTATGGCGATTTTCTGTAATTTTGAAAAAGTAGTCAATTTGGTCCACGTGGCACGAGCGCAGGCTACAATTGGTTCATCACAAGAATATAGATAAGGCGAAATATCCACCTGAACTTTGAGAATCCTCAAGGAGCAAAGATCACAAGAAAGAAGAACACCCTTCAACTCATTATCCACAACAATAACACAAACAATCTCAATTCCCATGGCTACAATATTATCACCTTCAGCCTTCTTGTCCATTAAACACCACAACAAGCAATCTTCATCATCTTCATCTCCATCTCTCCCAATCAAACCCCAAATAGCCACCCAATCACCACCACTAAAACTAACAGAAACCAACTTAGCCATTGCATTAACCGCCACAGCTGCAACCGCCACATTACTCCTCTCAACCGTCCCTCCATCACTAGCCGACACCACGTCAGCATACACGACGTACTACGGGACTGCAGCTGGTGCAGCAAGCTATGGAGGATATGGAGGCAATGCGAGCAAACGTGACTCAGCTGAGTACCAATATGAAGTTCCTCAAGGATGGAAGGAGAGGTTGGTGTCGAAAGTTGAGAAGGGAACGAATGGAACTGATAGCGAGTTTTATAACCCGAAGAAGAGAACCGAGAAGGAGTATCTCACTTTCCTGTATGGGATCAGGCAATTGGCTCCGAAAGAAGTCATTTTGAACAACTTGGCACTTTCTGATGTGAACCTGCAGGATTTGATCAGTAGTGCTGATTCAGTCACTTCAGATGAGAGGAAAGATGAGAAAGGACAATTGTATTATGAGTATGAGATTAATGGAGTTGGAGCTCATAGCTTGATTTCTGTTACCTGTAACAGGAATAAGCTGTTCGCGCATTTTGTCAATGCGCCAACTCCGGATTGGAACAAGGATCAAGATATGTTGAGGCATCTTCATGAATCTTTCCAGACAATAGATTATTGATGTTCTTGGATGTTGTATGTGAGTTTTTAGATTTTCATACATAAAAGGAAGAGGCATGAAATAAGATCTGATTGTTTTAGCATCGTCTTTCTTTTTTGACAATTTCTACAGATGAACTTGATATCAATTGCAAATTTTGATATGAGATTAAATTTTGCAGGAAGTAGATAGGATAATTTTGATGATATTACCTTTTCTTTCTTTTATTGTCGTTTTGGCGTCTTCTCCACATTCTTCGGGTTGTGTTGATTGCGGAACTTATCAAGTATAAGGAGGATACCTGCTGAATTAACAAAGAGACATCAGTAATGCAATCAAAACTAGCCTGCTATTCTGCTAAGCATCCATGATAACATCAAAAGTATAGGAATCAGAACAAGCTAGGTTCAGTTCTGCAGATGCCTTAACATATAGTGATTATGTTAACACCAAGTGCAGCTATCGAACTGATTGTGCAGATACTATGCAAGAAAATATCCTTTTCTGTCCTCTAATCAAATATTTCAGGAAGGAAATACTTGCCATGTGTTGCATGCAAAGAAGAAAGAAAAAAATGAATGCAAAGCACAACGCTATTGATGTTTGGGTATGCCTTAGATTACAAAGGTGTTTAAATTTTAGACTTGTGCATACAAAACATAGGCGCGAATAAGCAGGAGCCTAATATCAACAAGCTTGACAATCACACTACCTTAACGCACGTGCAATGACCACAACTTAATGAGTATTGATGATTGGTTCTGTCTTAGATTACTAAGGTGCCCAAATTTCAGACATGTGCATACTAAACATAGGTGAGAATAGGCAGGACCCTAATATCAACAAGCTTGACAATCAACCTATCTTTTTTTTTTCGTTTAGATGACAATCAAGCTATCTTAACACTGTGCAATGAGCAGAACTGTAATATCATCATCAACCTTGGACTGCACAATCTATTGATGTCTAGATCTATCTTAGATAGCAAAGGTGGGCATATTTCAGACTTTTGCATGCTTAACATATTTCACACTTTTGCATACTTACCATAACGTAAGCGCAATGAGCTCAACTATATCATCGATGTCAACCATGGACTGCAGAATCTATTGATATTTGGCACTGTCTTAGATTACAAAGGTGTCCAAACTTCAGACTTGTGCATACTATACATAGGCTCAAAATAAGCAGGAGACGAATATCAATTCAACCATGGACTGCAGAATCTATTGATATTTGGCACTGTCTTAGATTAAAAAGGTGTCCAAACTTCAGACTTGTGCATACTATACATAGGCTCAAAATAAGCAGGAGACGAATATCAATTCAACAAGCTTGACAATCTACCTTAACACCCCTTGCAGTGGCCAATGAGCAGGTAACTAATAAAGGGTGAAGCCATCGTCATAGGAGACATGCCATCCTTGTCGACAAGGAAGAGCATTCTCACCATACTCAGAGCAACAGCTCCACCTCTTCTTCCAATTAGCAATTCCAGTGTTCGGTCTGTTGCTCCTTTCGTTCCATTTGTAAACTATCACTCCTGACCGATCCGTCCATTCCCCATCTATACCCTGGTGAGGAGGTGCAAGCGAATACAGTCCCTTCTCCCCCAAATATAACCAAAAACACCAATGTGATTTGAGCTAAGCACGTACCTTCTTTAAGGATTTCAAGCTTCCAAGAGAATCAAGAGCAATGTTAAAGAAGCCTGCTTAGCATTTTCATTGATGAGCAATCAATTAAGCTTTCAAGAAATTCTAAAGCCCAAATGGATGGTTAGCAAAGACCAAGGGTTTTCTGCCATTTCCCATCGTGTCTGCAAACACCAATTAGGGTTTTCATTTGCAGTTCAAATCAATACCAAAAATTTCTCAAACAACTAACAGCATAGAATCAAACAAATCATCAATCAACAAAATAACTCAAACATGGATTGAATAAATGGAGCGGGCGACTGGGAGAAACCGAGAGGTAATGACCAGAAAATTACCAGTAACATGACCATGAAACGAGCAAGCCGTGGGAGAGTTATCTTCATCCTTGTAATAAATGTTACATCTCAAACACTTCTTCACACCATGAGATTTTGGTTTCTCAGCGCAGCAGAATCTGACTCTCTGATGAACTGCAACACGAGACTGCCTCAAAGTGCTAAAAATGGGAGTTCCTGTTAGTCTGAAAGATAAATCCATATAAATTCGCAGTTACAAGGGATGGGGGAGAACTTCGATGGTTGGATTACGATCGCCGGAAAATTGTTCACGGCGAGCAGAAAGCGATACTAATCAATAGACATCATTCATTGTTGATTCGATCATTCCGGATATGGACTATTGTTGGATTTGGATTAGCGGGTCGGGTTTTTTACGAGTAGCCCATTTGACAAATTCTGGCCCAATGATCTCCGGTTCCTCAAATTTTGTTTCTTCAGCTTATTTCCTAGTTCTCACTATTTGAAAACCCCCATTCGAAGCTTTTACCCATCAAATTTTCGTCTCTTTCCTCCAATCCGTGTATTGTATCACCATGGCGATCGCTAGCCGAATCGGATCAACATCAAACTTTGGTCTCCTTCACAGAATTTTGGGATCGAATTCGCTATCTTCACAGGGATCAACTGTCCAGCGAGCGATCATTTGCCCTAATTTCGCCAGCTCTCAGGTAATTTCAATCTACATTTCATGAAAAATATGCATCCCCTACTTTGCATAGGTCAGGGCTTTGAAATCCCTCTCTTCTTGCACCTAATAATCATCGAAGATAATTGAGATATGTGCTAGGTTTGCGATAGATGTCGATTTACTGGACCCCGTGAATCAAATGTTGTTCAAATTTGTTTCATACAAGTTGACTAACATTATGTAGACGCTAGTAGAAATGTTTCGAAATTTTCACTGTACTTGTATAGTTTATTATCCGTTGCCTTATATCGATTGTCATTTCTTCCCTACAGAGGAACTATGCTACTGCAAAGGATGCCAAAGAAACCAAAGTCAAGGTAATCTGTAACTGTTTGGAAACCATCGATTCTTTGTGTCTCAGATTCTTTTGTTACTTTGTCTGATCTTACCTACTCTTCATATATAGCCGAATATAATTTTACTACCGATGAAAATATATGTAATTTCGTCTCCTCTTAGTTGATCTTAATGCACAATTTGCAAGAACTTTCTCTGCTAGCTCTGATCAATTGATTGTACAAATTACATTCAGCTATATATGCAGAGTAGGGGATTGTGAGAACTTTTTCTGCTAGCTCTAATATGTGACTGTTTGGAAACCATTGATTCTTTGTGTCTCAGATTCTATTGTTACTTTGTCTGCTCTTACCTACTCTGCATATATAGCCGAATATAATTTTACTTTTAGGCACCACCTGACGAACACCTTGGCGATGAAAATATATGTAATTTTGTCTTCTCGTAGTTGATCTTAATGCACAATTTGCAAGAACTTTCTCTGCTAGCTCTGATCTTGATTGCCCAAATGGAAGATAATAGGGGATTGTAAGAATGTGAGGGCTGTAATCCGTCTATATTATTCAATGCCCAAATCTTTAAACGCTGTTTAAAGACAAACAAAAACTACGAATTTGAAAGAAAAAAAACTGTATTACAAATTAGTAAAGTCTAATGCAATAAGCTGAAGAAGGCCTTTGTGTCTGCTAGCAAGGATATCATCTGATACGTGTTTGCTGTCTGATTTCATAATTCAGGTGCCCGTGTCAATGTTTGGAGGCCCTGCTAATTATGCATCTGCTTTATATATAGCTGCTGTGAAGACAAATGTCTTGGAGAAGGTTGAAGCAGAGATTTTTGACCTTGTTGAAGCATCCAAGAAATCTCCAACCTTTTCTCAGTTCACAAAGGATTTGGCAGTTCCATTGGACACAAGAGTCAAAGCTGTGAATGATATCTGTGATCAAGCAAAGTTTTCAGAAATTACAAAGAACTTCCTGGGTATGTGATTTTTATCACTTAGAGCATCTTAATCCATATACTATGAGTTTCTTTAATAATTTAAGAAACAAAAAAATAATTAATGTGTCAGATTTGGGGTGAGAGTCAAGGTCTTAAGAAACAAAAAAATAATTAATGATATCTGTGCATGATATCTATGAAGAAATTACATTTGAAAAAAAATATATATTCTAACAAAAAAGTGAAAAAGGTAACTTTAGAAGCCTAAGTAGGTATGGGGGATATAGATGCTCTTATTTTAGTCTGACATATAGCTTAGTTCACTTTCATTACACCTCATGACTAAGTGCTAGTATGTCTCGAGTTATTGATTTTCTACTGAATGTCAGTTTTTTTTTCCCGTGAATTTATGCAATTATGCGTACACCCTTCTAGGGGTGCAAAAACACACTATGATAGCTTCGTTAAATTTTGAAATGGGGATTTAACTTTGAGGGGGGTTTTCTTCTGTAAATTCTGAGGTAACCTAGAAGAGTTCTGCATTTTAATGTGTAGCTGGTCAGGGATTTTTTTTCCTTTTTTGAACAGAGGCAGGGAATATGCTTGCTACCCCAACTCTTCCTATCTATTCATTTTAAATCTTGCTACTGATTTGCCGCATCGCTTAGAACGGAGCCACATATATGTCACTATGTCAGCAATGTCTATAGTCAACCTCAATTCTCATCAGAATCACAATTGACACTTAGTTGTTGTTAAATCCTCCCTCCCCCAACAAAAAAAGAGAAAATAACACCAAATGCTAAGTAAACCAGCTCAAAGAGCCACGTGTGCCAATATGGATGTAGCTCCCTAGTCTCATGTGCCTGTTTTACCTTATCCTAGGTAACTAACCCAATATCCTTTACTGATAATGCTCCCTAGTCTCATGTGCCTGATATTGTTGCAATGCTGCCTATTTAGCTGTTATTTGAACTTAATCCCCATGGTGCTGCTTGGTTAATTGGTTTTATTCCTTTTGTCTGATACTCTGGTACCTTACTGACTTGTTTGTGCCTTGTTTTGGAGATAATTGTTTAGCTGATGTTTTTGGCTTTTTGCATCATCCTGCAAAGTCTGCAATTTTTTAAGATTATTAAAAAATTTATTTGTTACTCAGTTTAATGTTGTTGATGATTAAAATGATCTGAAGTTTTGAACAATAATAGTTTTATGCTTCACAATTCATGTTTAGTTCCACTTAGCATTCTCACCATTCTGCAACTATTTTTTTGGTTCTGGTGCAGTTGTTTTGGCTGAGAATGGAAGGCTAAGACACGTAGACAGCATTGCTAAGAGATTTTCAGAGCTAACTATGGCACATAAGGGAGAACTGAAAGCTATTGTGACTACTGTTATTGTGAGTCCTGCATCTAATTATGGTTACATCTTAAAATTGCTGCAGTGTATTTGAAACTAAAGCGAATGAAATGTTTCTTGCGAAAACTGTTGTGACAAATGTTATTATTACTTTTTCTGTCAGCCTTTGCCTCCTCAAGAAGAGAAAGAACTCAAGGAGACACTCCAACAAATAATCGGGAAAGGAAAGAAGGTCATCCTAGAGCAGAAGGTCTAATAATTCCCGCCTTTATATGTTTACCCATCTAATCTTTCTTCACATTACGTGTTCATTTCATCATTTGATGTTAATTTTCCTTTTGTCGTGTATTTCCAGATTGATCCTAGTATTCTCGGCGGGATAGTTGTGGAATTCGGGCAGAAAGTGTTCGACATGTCCATCAAAACAAGAGCTAGACAAATGGAGAGGTTCCTCAGGGAACCCGTAAACTTCGACAGCGTTTAAAGACTGACTGCCTTAACTGAAAATGGTTTTATAAGCTTGAGAATAAGCAGCTGATTAACATTTGCTTTGATCAGAAAGTATATATGTTACTTTCACATGAATCTTTGGTTGGCCATTCTTATGGTACTGCAACAGAAGACAAAATTATGTGGGGGATTTTGTTCAGCATGTGGGTTTCTGTTTGTACTTGCGTGATGTTCAATTTATGAATCAATATTTACCCTCTTTTGACGTGGCTTATGTTTGTCTTCCTAATAAAGCATGGAGATCGTACTTCATATTATGTCCGGTTTGAATGCAAATAACGACGTACACTTCGAACTCGATTATCCAGACTAACCACTTAAGGAGTCTAGCACCACATCCCACTAGACCAAATGCGAGACTTTATCCAGACCAATGCGCCTAGACCAAATGCGAGACTTTATCCAGACCAATGCGCCTTACGTCGTTATTAATATATATAAGCTATATACATACAAAAATTACAATTCATGAAATTTTTTTAATGTAGTAAGGTAAGTAGTTAAACCTTAAACTAGTATCATCTTTTATGATAAACGAAGCTAAGACATTTTATTCTTTCAAAAGAGGGTTTTAAATTCCGCGTTCACTATAATCATTCGCGAAGGGTAATGTTCGATTGTTGCGAGTTGGTCAACAACATTGGTAAATGTAGATTATATTATATGAACGTGAATATTTGATATGTTTTTGCATATAATTTAGAAATTTGAATATCAATAACAACATTGTATAAAAAACACAATATATATTAGTGTTCCATTACTTGTTAATTATAATTATATGAATAAATAATATTTTTATTATTAATTATATTAATAATAAAATATTATTATAATTTCATATTTGAAAGGAAGCTATAATTAATGGAATATAAATATATACTTACTATAATAAAAACTGTTAAGATTTATGAAAAATTTATTTCTAAATTGATAGATTTGCAATTAATTTAGAGCATATTGGTGAAATAAGAGAAATTTAAAGATTATTCTATCTCCTATTAATAATCAATTAAATTTTGTTAAATCGGGTAACTAAATTAATACACAATTTTAATACATAATTTCAATTACACAATGTCCGTACACAATTTCAATTACACAATGTTAATACATAAAACACAAATATTAGTTACATAAAATGTATTGAACATATATATTCTACATTCCGAGTATGTCATCCACAAGGAATACACGTTTACTATATAATTGTAACAATTATCCACAAAGAATACACATTTACTACATAACTTTAGGAGGTGGTAGTATCTCTCCTTGTTTGACTTAGTAATATAATTTTTTTATTGTTTAATTAGAAAAATTAGTTATTTATTATAGGACAGAAGATTTACTTATATGGTAATATCATATATTTTTTTTTTTTGTTTGATCTTTTTTCTGCATATTATGAAGCTCCTTTAAATCGTTAATTAGAAAACTGTTAAGATTTATGAAATAATTTATTTCTAAATATTTATATTCAACGTCACCTATTATGAAGCTCGAACTTCTAGTTGATTAGTCATTGTCACATTGAAAATACATTGTACAAAAACTCTTCCAAACAAAGAAGAAAAAACATAGAACTCATCTAAAGATGTTTAAAAATAATTAAATTGCAACAATGCAACCTGTAAAAATAAATAAATAAAAAGTGGATTTTTACCCTCAAAATAAAAGGAAAACTGGAGGGGTGAGGGGGCGGAAAGGAGGAAGGATTGCATTTGTTGGTGGCGGAGAACGACCGCCTTCCTCCGTCAGATCGGACCACCGCCATTACTATCTACACTCTCTTCTTCCTTTGTTTGTGTCGAAGCGATTCTCCTTCTCTTCATCCTCACTTCGCTCTCGGTTTTGCATCTATTTTGCTGTGAATCAACCGCCGCCAGACAATTATCGCAGTTCGCCATCGTTGGAGGAGCGTATCCGTTTGTTTTATCTCGAAATTAGTTTTTTAGGTCCTGGTGTGTGCAAGTTTCTTGCTATTTGTTCGTCAGACGGTTGATTTCAAGCGGACTTGAAACAGTGTGGATTCGATTTATTCGCTAGGTTTTTTGGCTGCGAAGTTTTTTTACGGCGAGGTGTCGTTTGGTTGGTTTATGTTCTTTCGAGGCCTGATTTTGATTTGTTTCTGAGTTGAGACGGGCTAGGGTTTAGGAACAATGGATTCGATGGATCAGATTGATGATCGGACGTTTAGGGTTAATTTTAGCACTGATGGAGTTGCATTGTTGAAGGAGCGGGTCGACGATAAACTCAAGGAGTTCATGGGGGATTATACCGATGATACTCTTGTGGTATGAGTTTCTATTATGTTTTGTTTAACGCTTAATTTTGGTCTCAAGCTTCATGTCGTGGTAAATTGCACATTGTAGGCTGATATGCTTATTTGTTTCTCTTGAAATACGTGACAACTCTAAATGTATATGAACAACTGCTGCCTGTAACTTCACATTAGCCTGTATTGATTGCCACGTCATAAGATTGTGAATTTGTTTCCGTTGGTCTGTTAGTGGATGGAAAGATGAAGTAATATGCAGTCCAACAGTGGGTTTTACCTCTTGTTTACGTGAATAGATTAATATTACCTGGCGTGAGCAAGAACTCAGTCAGCTGTAGCCTGTATAATGTTGATTTCTTTATGAAGAGTCTCTGTTTCACGTGGCAACCTTTTGGAATCGGAGTATATAAAATTCATAATGGAACCTTTTGGGATTGAAGGGTCTTCTAATTCTTTTCATATGGATGATGCAACCCCTTGAGTGTCCTTGGGAAGTTTTTGATTATTAGTGAAGGCCAGTTTTTTACTTGAATCCGAGTCATTTTAAGGATTTCAACATTTGGATCTCGTTTATCAGTTAGATACATAGGTTCTTCCACAAAAATGCAGGTACTTCCTCAAATACTATATTCTATTATCTTAAGTGATATGAAGAGATGTTACCCTTGGACATGCATTCCCACTATAATATTTGGTACATAAGTAGTACAGGTCCAACTGTCCAAGTATATCATATAACTTAAAGATACAGGCTTTAGTAAGAACTTTGTTAACTGTGTACTCCCTTTATATTTATGAATTGCAGGAATATGTTATTGTGTTGCTAAGAAATGGTAGGCGCAAGGAAGAAGCAAAATCCGAATTGGATGTTTTTCTTGGTGATGATAGTGATTCTTTCGTGTCGTGGTAAGTTGTTTGTTGATTGTTTCGTTACCTATACCACAACTAGCTTCTTTCAGTTTTTAAATTACTGTTGTAATGCTTCAGGCTCTGGGATCATCTCGCGTCAAATGTAGATCAATATGTTCAATCTAGTGATCCCATTCAAGATGAAACTTCAAAGCCCAAAGCTGCACCTGCACATGTTCTGGGGTCAAATGCTGTAGATGATGACAAGGAACAAGTAGAAAATGATAAAGCATCCAAAAGCCGGCACAGCAGGAAGTGGAGAGGTGTTACAACTAATGAATATCAACCACCTCCTCTTCGCAGTTGTGTGGTTGATGACGCTGAAACTGAAAGGAAATCTCGCAGAAATCATGACGGCTATACGAAACGATCTGTTTCTCCAAACCCTCCAGCACAAAGGAAGCGGAATCGTGAGTATGAAAGTAAGCACGAACAAGAGCCCGAGAGACCTAAGGTTTGTCATACTTGAAATTAAGTATTATAAACTTTCTTACAGTATTTGAAGCTCTTTCTGTCCCATGTCATTTTATACAGCTGTGGTGTAGTGTTAGAACAAGCAAAGTCTTTCCCTTCCTTTCCCATGTTATGCTGAAGTGCATTCATCGAAGTAAATTGCGGCTACTGTTTCTGTATGCTTTTAGCTTATAAATGATCTTATTCGACCTTTTAAGCAAAAAGTACCGTATCTTCAGGGCATCTTAAGAATCCGTTGCTCTATTCTCACCACCCTTCTACTTTCTAATTGATTCACTAACGTAGTATTTTCTTTTCAGCCAACTATTGTTGCCACCACAAGGCTGCTCCAGTTTGCTGTCAGAGATGCTGTTGCAAAAATAAGACCTAGTTCTAATTCGGAATCTGGAGCTAAGCGTCTGCGGTCAGTGGTCTCAACACCCACTGGTGATTCAATACAAACGGGTAGAGCTCATAGGGTAGATCTCACTGGTGAACCAGCACATGCGGGTAGATCTCATAGGATACAGTCAGTTGCAAGGGCGCCAAACACAATGGCAGCTGCAATAAAAGCTGTTGCAGAGGCTGCAGAAGACGTTGTGAAGGTTAGATCAACAAGAAATGTTTTTGATCGACTAAATCGTGCTGTAGCTGCACCGGAAAGATCTGAGGACTTGTCATCATTTAGAAAACGTGCTGCTAAGGGTGATGAATATGAGGATTATAATAACTATCAGGAACAAATGGATTATCAGCCTCATGTGGGCACCCGCAAAATGCATGTAGAACAAGGTGACTATAGTGGCAAGTATGTAGGCAATGCAACCATGGTTCATAGTGATTCGGGTCTGGCTTTCGACTCTGCCTCTGATAATGAAGGATACGATGATGTCAATGTGATGGGTCATAGAATGACAGGCGTCTCTCAAACTGGTTTGTCCAGTCGTAGAAAGAGGGAAGGTTCACTCATGGTGCAGTACAGTGTGGCACAAAATGCTGATGAAGTCTCTCCCCGACCTCGGCCAAAGGAACAGGATCCTCCAGTGTCTACAGCCGGTGCTTCTCGTAAGATTCTGAATATCTCTGTAAATGTAAATACATGGAAACCACCTCATTACCAACCACAAAGTGATGCCACAGAAATGGACACTCAGAAATCACTCCAGCAGAATGCAGTTGGTGCAGGCAAATCTGGTGTGCAGTTTATTAAGGAGAATAACAGTTCGCTTAATGAAAATGTATGCAGCCCTGTTCCATATGCTTAATATGCTTTCTTCTTTGTAATTGGCATCTAATGCTCTCCTCTGGTTTTGATAGGGTAAAGCTGTTCTTCAAACAATTAATGGAGCACAGAAAAGCATAGCATCTGCTCCTGGTGAGTCTACTTTCTTGTTTATATTCTATGAGTAAACCTTGCCTGGTTTTCCCTGAAAATAACTTCAAAATTCAAATGCGAGTATGGATATTTATCTGAATCACCTTCTTTTTGGCTGTATATAGGTTCGTATACTACAGGACATCCTTTGGAGGATGCTGATTCTCGAACCATTTTTGTGAATAATGTAAGTGCCTCTAAATACTTGATGAGATTTACTTTGGCTTTGTTTGGTCAACCGTTTATAAATACGCTTTTGTGGTCATAAACTGTTTATAAACAGTCTGCCAAATAATGCCTTGATTGGATACATCATGTTCTTCCCTTGTTTGAATGTATATATGACCATATTGGTAATGCAGGTTCATTTTGCTGCCACTAAGGACAGTCTCTCCCGGCATTTTAACAAGTTCGGTGAAGTGCTAAAAGTGATCATCTTGACTGATGCAGCAACTGGTCAACCAAAAGGGTAAATTCTATATGCATTCTGGTTGTTTGCTTCTTTTCCTGTCATAAACTTACTTCACTGCCTAATACATAAATCTTGATGCACAATCAGGTCAGCTTATGTTGAGTTCATGCGTAAAGAGGCTGCGGACAATGCTCTTAGCCTTGACGGAACGTCTTTCATGTCGCGTATCCTTAAGGTATGTGCCCATTATATATATATCGTTGTATGGGGATTTTTTATGGTGGTAATGCATTAAAAGACTACGTCAAAAAAAATATCAGTGGTATCTATTTATTTAGCGAGTGAATATGGAGTAGGACTGTAGGAGGTTAGCATTCATTGATCCGTGATTGTGTTCAGTGTTGTAATCTGTAGATGATAAATCCTTATTAAGATTACAATTTTCTTGTTGTGGCTGAGGAAGACTTGTTTTGGGGTTTTGAGATTTGTGTTCGAGGAGGTAATGCATTAATAAAAGAAAACATGAACTGGAAATACTAAAATATAAGAAGAAAGAGTAGTGGGGAAGACCTATATTGAAGGATACTCGAAGTTATCCTAGTAATGCTTGGTTTGTTACTGGCAGAAAGGGAACCTTTTGATTGCTGCTACGGTTTTACTGATATGTATATTGTGCAGAAAGCATGAGCTCTAGTAGAACTTCAAGTGTAGTCTAGAGCTTTGGTATACTTTTTGAAGACTTTTATTTACACAATATGAGGATACAATGCTAAAGTAGTAGCTCATTGCCGAGCGTTAGACACTAACACTGCACTCTTAAGGTGTTGCTAACTGGACTGACTTTCTGTTTCTAGTCTTTGCTATATGAAGTCTTTTACAAAAATCCGTTGGTGAGTGAAAAGCAAAAGAAATAATCTTATGATAGAACCATCTTCTTGCAGTAACTTCCACTAAGCAGTTGACTTGCAATACTGGAGTTATGCAAACCTTATCTCTATTGAAAATCCACGCCCACCCTCAATCCTCTTCCTTTTCAATCTTCGAATATGTGTATATGATCTATTTACTTCCCCTCATAATTCAACTCCATTTCCCTACAAAATTGCTATTAGTTATATAGCTTGTGTTGGTAGGAAGGGGTGTAGGTATACCAATCCAATTTATGAAGCTTGACTGATGTTTTCAAATTGTCGAACCAAATTCCCTGAACCCTGGGTGCCCTCACTCCAAGCCATGTTTGACTCGTTGTAACTTATCGTCTCTCTTCGTCTCATCTTCTTCCATTACCTTCATCTCACCCTTTATCACACTATTCTTCAAAATCCTTCATAGGTCATGACCAGGTTCAAGATGATCTTGATTGACAAGTATTCAACTTTTGTAAGGATGAATTTCCTCATTCACTGGGTAGACAAAAGGTGGAGTTGGAAATTGTGCTTGTGGTGGGCATCCATGGAGAGGGGAATATAAACCAACTGAGAAATAATAGGTCATTTGGGTTTGAAAAAGATGAAGTATTGATCAGAAACCTAGGCTAGAAGGTGATGATTTTGTTGATGACTTCCTATAGAGAAAAGGGATGAACCCTAACATGGTTCTCACAGTATCCAAACACCCAACAAAGAAGTTGATGGCTTTGCTTGCTTATGGATTGTTTTCACAAAAAAACCATAGTTTTCATATTAGTTTCTCACTGTGTCATCACAATTTTCTTTCAGGTGGCGAAAAAGAGCTCAGTCCATCAAGAAGCAAGTCCTGCCACAGCATGGCCTCGTGCCTCTCAAGGTTCTCCCTTTGGTGGCGCTAGGTTTTCCCGGGCTCCTTTCCCTAGAGGATTTCCCGGCGCATATAGGGCACGTGCTCCCGTCAAATCCGGAGCAAGGAGCATGCAGTGGAAGCGTGACACTCCTACATCAGAAAATCTTACCTCAATTCCAGGTAACGCAAACATCGCCCCTCCCAGTGTAGGTCGTGGATTCACCTACGTACGACCCGAAACAAAACCAAATGGCAATCCCGGTGCCGTGCAATAAACACGCTTTGCCTTGGAATGCCTGCTGTGAACATTCACAGTCTAAAATTAGTTCACTCAACACCATCATCAAGCCAAATCTTTCAATGTTCGAAACTGGTTGAATCAAAGGAGGAAGATGCAACGATCTATAATAACTTGGGAGGTTTGTGCGGTTCTATATTTTCTTTCTATTATATATTGAAACTCTTGAGGAATTTATGCTTTGATGGAGAGAGGTAGGGACTCCTGTCACTTTTGAGTACATATTTTGGCTGTAGTTTTCTCTTGTTTTAAAAACAAATAGATGGGCTGGAGATTGATCTACGTTTTGAACTTTAATGCCATTTTTGTTGTCTTGTACTTTGTCTCAATTGATTGATGCACATGCAGACGTCCCCCTTTTGTGGAAGCATGGATAAGATTAGATTGGTTTTATGTCATAGGACCAATATCTATCATCCTTATGGATAATTGTTAGAAATTCACGATGATTGTATTACTAGTATTGAACAAAGAGATTTCACATCGTCGATCCAAATCTGAGGTTTTCACTGGTCCCAAGAGTTTTATTTGCACCGCTTCGGCCGAAGTTGCTCTCCGTCTTGACCTCCTTTCATGGATCGGCTTGCTCTAATTCAAGTTTCCGTCTTTTGGTGTTTTTTTGTTTGTTTTGTTATCGGCTGATATTTTCGGTACATCTAATGCATTTCTTTATGGAAGTGGGATGTGATGCTAGACTCCTTCAGTGAGTTAGTTTGGAGATTCGAGTTCGAATCCTCCTGAATCGAACCGGGTGACCTACGTACTTCTTCAAAAAATCAAATAAAATTGCATCTACAATATCCTTAAAGATATCTAATTTAAAAAATTTTCTTCCTTCAATTATAATATTTTTAAATTTTAATTTAAAAATACTCAGTTGGTCTAGTGGGATGTGATGTTAGATGGTCACGATTTACTACTCGATCCGGACGTAAAGCGGCAAATCCAATCGAACTGGGTGACATCAGAGAAAGATCCTACCTTCAATTATAATATTGTTAAAATATAGTTTATTATAATTTATGACATCAGAGAAAGATCCTCTATTTAGACATATAAAATATGGTTATATTTATTATTTTTAAAATATAAAGTCAATTGTACCGTGCAAATTCTCCTTAATTAAGGTGAAAGTACACGTCAGTGGAAAGAGCGTGGAAGCTAAAGTTTGGGCCAACCAAAGTAGAGGATAAGGCTTCTAGAATCAACACCAAAGTGATACCCTTGTGATGCAAAAAGATAATTAAATTAAATGGTACCATTTGGTTTAGATGCCGTGTCATATTAGCTACTTGTGATTAAATATTTCAAAATGTTGTAATGTAATTATAATAAACGCAAAATTTATACACCAAGTGATGCACCAACTGAGGGCAACTGGCCAACTGAGCTAGTGTATAAAAAAAATTATCTTTTATTTTTTTACTAATTAAATAAAAATTATTTTAATTCTAACAAAATTATTTGCAAATTATTTTTTCGGAATTTTACTACCAATTCATTCCAAAATTTCATAGGTCAAATAAATATTGAGTATTAGATTTCTAATTTCAAAACTCAAACATGTTGGTTTGGCTATTCGATTTCTCAAAATTTCAAAATTTCCGTTTGGTTGAAATGGACAAAAAATAATGAAATAAAAAAGATGCTGACGGTGAAATTTAACTTTTAAATCTATTATTTTTTCGGCTTTGGTTCAAGTACGGAACACTTTTTCAGGTACGTCATTACGAAGAATTGTCAGTGTAAAATAAAATGTAGGATTGTTACATGACACAAACCCTATATCATAACTCATAAGCTATACACTTAAGGTTCTGTTGGAATTGCTAAAAATCATTATCGAAATCATAATATTACTGAGTGAATAAAAAATTATGGTTATTTAACGATTAGAATGAAATGTTATAGGTGCTTTGACACAAAAAAAAATAGCATAACTATTTCTTTTTATGTCGGTCTTAGTAATCATTTCTTTATTTCGTTCTCATTTCACCCCTTTAATCAAATTGAGGCTGACGTTTAATACAAAATTCACTTGTTTCCTCACATTTTGTTACCATTTAGGATATCAAAAGTAATCAAACTCTACCCCAGTTACTTCAAACCATAAGGAATGATTCCAAAAATTTTCATAAACAAGGGTATACATATGGACTAAATTCTTTTCCATTCCGTTTTCGATTACAGAGTTAAAACCAGAGGGCCATGAGACTTAAACATCGCAATCTATACCCATTCACCCCATCGGTCCTCATTATAAAAGAAAAGGTGAGCAAATTGCACAATACCATTCTCAAAGGACAAAATCAAATGACAAAGCAAGTCCTTATCTTAAAATGAGTCACGAATGTACAAACTATACATTTCGACTCATTACACGTCGTCAGGGAATAGGGATGATGATCCACAAGAAGCCAACAGGTCAACACAAATACAACTATTTTCTCGTAATATTATATTAATATCCATGAGAAAAATCCAAAAGGGCAATCTAGTAATTACCGAATTAATATTAAATAAAAATTAAACATAAAAAGCAGACTACGCGTCTCTACAAGACCCACAATATCAAGATTACCGCATTTGGTTCCACCGCCATTACCGACTTCAAATCCTTCATAAACACCCAAACATACACCAAATTCATCCTACAAATCTCTTCTCAAATCCTCTCGATTTTCATCTTCATTTGCCTCCCATGGCGCAGAAAACAGGCAAAGAGGAAACGGAGTTTAAGGTCTCCGGTCCTGAGACACTAATTTTATGTGTCAATAATTGTGGATTCACCGGAAATCCATCTACCAAAAACATGTGCCAGAAATGCTTCATCAACGCCACCGCCGTGTCGTTGACCTCCGATACGAAGGTTTCCAGCTCGGAGACTTCCAGATCTATCTCATCGAAGGCGTTAAGACGATTTTCGCCTACTCGATCTGATGTTGTAAGGCGAGATCTGAAGGTTACGGATGAGGTGTTGGCTTCAGAGGAGTCGAAAGTAGCGGATCTGGAGCATTCGGTGAAACGTGAGGTGAGTCGTTGTTCTGGATGTCGGAGGAAAGTTGGATTGACCGGATTTCGTTGCAGATGTGGGGACTTGTTCTGCTCCGAACACCGGTACTCCGATCGTCATGATTGTAACTATGATTATAAAGCTGTCGGTCGAGAGATGATCGCGAGAGAGAATCCTATCGTCAAGGCTGCTAAGATTGTTAAGATTTGAATTAATAGATTAGCTGAGGTTGGATTGAAATGAATTTCCCAGTAAAATTGGTTGAAATCAAAATCGAAATTGATCATCTCTCTGGATGTGATGATCTATGAGATGGGAGCCAGAAGAATCTCACAAAGAACCAAAACGAGCACGAATTGAATTTTTTGTTGACAATTGGATGATGAAATTCTTGTACATGGTAAATGATAATCAACTGGTTATCATATTCATGATGCTCCATCTCCTACTCTTATGCTTTTGTAATCTGTTTGAGTGGTAAGATAATTAGGGTTTATTACACAAAGCCAACTCTTGTGTTATTTTGTATGATTATAAAATCTGAATTTGATTGTTTTCCCCAATCTCAATTCGATTAGCCTATGTTGATATTTCATCGATCAACAAGTGTTTACGTCTCTCAATATCGGTTTTTTCGTACATGCCACCACGGAGAAAATCGAATGCAATTTGGTATGTATATACTCTTTAGGCTCCATTTATCCAACTCAGTGATATTGTGTTCATAGATGGGAAATATCTCACTACAACAACTTGATGGTGTTGGATTGTTGATGATGGCAAAGTTAAGGTACGCAAACATTGAGAAGGGTCAAAGATAGTGTGTTCATAGATATGAGATGTTTAATTGGTGTCCGCAGAAGAAGACATTGGAACCGGGAAGTTACATGATACATGTGAACTTGAACGCAGGATTCCACTGATGCTTCATATCCGGCGAGTCTAAGACGTGGATGGATTTAAGTCGAGAAATCTACGGCGAGTCTAAGACGTGGATGGATTTAAGTCGAGAAATCTACACGAGTCTTTGGGCTCCATCCTAAAATTAATTGAGAGTTGGAGCCTAGTATATAATAATCTGCATGAAGGTGAGGACATTCCGAAACTAAGTATATAAGGTAAGTGAATTACTCTTATTGTCAATTGATTTTAGGATCCACGGTCCCTCTCTATCGGACTTTGACAACCGCTGACACATCGTCTAACAGTACAGAAGTCGAAAAGATCAAGACATGGAAAAAAAAGATCAAGACATGGAAAAAATTTGTAGGCGGACCAACCGTCATAAGAAAATTAACAAACGAAAATAATTAAATAAATAAACAAACCTCATAGTTATCGGAAACATAAATGTCCCAAGTAAGGAAAATGAGTCGGTCACTGCAAAAGTGAAGAGCACGGTCTTTGAATGAAGTGCATGATAGAGAAAACATGAGATAAACTATTGACACCTCGCATTTGAACTTGAAGCAGAACCGTCATGATTCGAGCACAAATTCACGACGCTCCTAAACAACAACTCAACTCGCCACCAAAGCTTGAGTTTAGAAGCCGAACACACAACATGTGTATAACTTTTCTCAGAAGAATCGAGGGGTTGGACATTTGTTAGGTATAAGGTTTTTTTCAACTTTTACATATACTAAACGTGATATTATCGTACATAAAAAAATTATATTATAACATACTTTTAAAACTGATTCATCTTAATCCATCCCCTCTTAAAAAACAAACTGAAATCACCTTAGCCTCCCGAAATTATCACACATTGCATGAGCCTCCTAAGGTTGCAATGATATAATTAGTCATCCATATATTTTATTTATAAAAATTACTCAACTTCGCACTTCAGGTGTGAAATTAAACCCGTTATTACAATATATATATATATATATATATATATATATATATATATATATATATATATATATATATATATATATATATCATTTCGGTTTTAGGGTTCAAGTTAGAATTGATTAAACTCAATTTCGTATTCGGGCTCCAAGTGCGGAACAAATTTTACTTTTGGGCTCCAAATACAAAAATTAATTATGTTTTTGGACTCCAAAATACGGAATTAATTAAACACAAATTTCGTACTTTGATGGCGAAATCAGGGAGATAATTAAAGGATACATATGGTTTAAGATGGACGCTAAAATATCCCTAACAATTTTTTTTTTTTTTTTTGTCTTTTTATTAACTGACACTGGAATTTAGAAAGAAGGCCCAAAACGGCAAGGCCCAAAACGGCAAGGCCCATTTCTATGAAGGCCCGTTTATAGGAAGGCCCATTACAACATTTATAGAACACTCGTGTTGGAAACTGTCAAAGTTAGCTCATGTTTTCTGCAGTATTTGTGAGTAGTTGACCGGTTCGAACTTCAACAAACCATTGAAGATTCTCTGTCTGACATAGGTTACTAAAAATACAAAAAATAAAATAATCAAATAAAAAGTAAAATATAATAACTTAAAACATAATTGATGTCATTATTACAAATAGCATGTGTCTTAGTTAAAACGTAACATGCATAGTATGTTTCCACGCATAAAAAACATAGGTCTAACAACTATATCCCTGTATTTAATAAGCAATTAGCTCAACTATACACGATACACATAATTCAAACTTTAAATGGATATGGATGGTGTAAATTTTAATCGAGTTTATGAATGAGTTTAAACCGAGTTAGAGTAGCTCGATTCATACGACAATTCTACATGAGATTTAGTGGTGTTATACGAGCCGAGAATTAACATGCTCAATCTCGACTTGTTTATAAAAGAGCCGAGCCCGAGTAACTCGTCTAATATAATATTCATATAAGTATTATTCAGCTGAACTAGACGAGCTTTATCCGAACGAGTTGAGCTTTTGGCGAGCCGAACGCAAGCTAAGCCCGAGTAGTTTGTTGCATGTATCATCCCTATTAAGACTAGATCTAATAATTAATGGATTTGGATGATCTTTGGCTAAAAGTCAAACCTGTTTATCTAGACCGAGTGCATCCTGTAAAATATTAGTGTTATCTAATTGCTTTTTATAAGCCGGGGTCGAAGTTTTCGACCCGGCCAGACTTTTTGGAGTGACCGGATCTGGTCCGACTGCTTTCCCTGTCCAAACCCGCCTGGATATGGAGATGAGGGTGTTCTAGGACATCATCACATGCACAACCCTACATAAAAGAGAGAGAACAGAGGAAGAGTGGGGTTAATAATCTTTGAATAAAAGGACACTAATCCAACTACTGAATTCAAGTCATTGAGGATGGGGTAGTTGTGTTACGTTGTTCCTTAATAAATTCTTCTTCCTCTACTAAACACTAAACAAGAGGTGTCAGTCTGGCATGCTCTGTTCTTTTACCTCTTATCTCTAAACTTGATGGCCCATCGTCCGCATTCACTTCACGGATCAGTTCACGTCCACGTTATTCTCCCCTTTTCTCTGTTTACGAACTTTTAAATATTCAGCATTCACATGCATGCAACGTGCATTTGCTTTGTTCCAATGTAGTGCGTATAGGATTGTGATCGTACTTGTTTAGCTAAATGAACATGCTCGATTCGAATAATTCTATTACTTTTTCTTATAATCGTTTCGGGACCAAATGACGCGGAGGGCTCACGTCCGATGAAACACATACAAGCACACGGGTTCCATCCTTAAACAAATTGGCAATAGGAGGGGTAGCCCAAATGCTTATATAATAGGTTCATTTGATTGTATTTTATCGATGTGGGATTCTTTTCACCACATCTCAACAAGTTCGATACACGTATAACAATTTTATTAAAATTTTGAACCAAACTTTTGTATACACGTCCATAGTTTAGAATTCAATGGAGCCTTAATTTTAAATTGTGCTTTTCAACCCGGATCGTCTTTTCTCCTTGTACGAACTCTAAGCTAGAAAATTAATAAAAGGATAAATCGGAATAAAAAAGGGATTTCATAGACGTCTCAGGTTTTTATGATGAATTTTTGTGTTTTCTTTTTTTCTTTACCGTGGTCTCTCATGACGATGAGTCTGTTTGTCGATCATTTTTGCATTTCGATCTAATAGTCGGCGCGCTGTTTATAAAAGCGAACCGCTTTCCGTTATAGAAAAAAAAAAAGTTAAAAATGTGGCTTGTATGTACTCATAAGTAACTCTCTTCGAACTCGAATATGCGGACTAACCACTTAACTATCACACTATCCCACTGGACCAGTCATCATATACATATTGATTAATAATTCATTCCTTTATTTGTAGTTTAACGCCGGTTAGATGGATGAAGTTTATTTGTTTCTGATTGATGGATATCATATATGAGCTTTATTTTGTACTCACTCTTAATTATCAACAATTTCAAATATAAAATACAAAGCATATATATATATATATGGAGTATATTGATCATAACTCCTAAGTTTTAACTATTTTGAAGTACCACGGTTCTGGCTGCGCTTTGTGCTTGTTTGCTTTGCACTTTGGACTTTGTAAATACACTTTGTTTACTTGCATGGTGTAAATATTGTGACACGGATTAAACATAATAGTATTCATTAACCAGCAAATAACAAATGAATCATAAATTATGGACAAACCCTCAGAGGAGATCCACACAAGCAATCGTTGTGCTCAAACGACGTCGATTCAAGTTGGTCGAACGGTAGTCCACCGGGAATGGCTCCGCAGAGGTGGTTATGGCTGAGATCAAGGTGTCCGATGTACGCCGACGAAGCCAGCGATTTCGGAACCGAACCTCTAAGCTCGTTATACGACAAATCCAATGCCATGAAGTATGTCTTCGAGTGAAATACATCAGGAATTTCACCTTCTAGAGCATTCCTGCTTAGATTCAGTATGTTTAAACCAGTGCTACGCATCAAACTGGATGGAATCCCACCGGAAAGTCCGTTTCCGTCCAGATTGAGCGTCGAGAGCACCGACATCTCTCCCAAACTTGCTGGAATCGAGTCGGATAGTTGATTCGTCGACAGATCTAGATCCGCGAGCCGCTTCATGGAAGAGATCGAGCTCGGGATTGATCCTACCAAGCGGTTTCCGCCAAGCATCGCTCTGCTCAACTTCTCCATGTTTCCAAAATCTGACGGAATCCAGCCGGATAGTCTGTTACTTCGGAGATCCAAATGCATCAGGCTCTTGAGGTTGACGATTGAGGCTGGGATCTCTCCGGAGATCTGATTGTCGGCGACATTGAGCACAGCTAGGTTTTGCAACTTCCCGATGTCGGAAGGGAGGCTTCCGGTGAATCGGTTTCCGACGAGGTCAAGGACACGAAGCTGAGTGAGAGAAGAGAGACATGAAGGAATGTCGCCGGAAATCGCCTTCCAGTCGGCGAGGATGAGAGTGGATAGACGATCGAGTTTACATATCTCCGCCGACAAAGAGCCGGACATGTAGCCAGATCGTCCGGATTTCTGGATAATGAGGTCTTCGGATTCACCTCGAAGATTAAGATCGGAGACACGGCCAGTGGTCGGATCGCAGCTAACGCCGTACCATTTGTTGTTGCAGCAATCGGTACCTGTCCATGTGTCAAGGATCCCGAGGTAAGCCTCTTTGAGGTTCGATTTCACGGCGAGGAGAGCTTCTCTGTCGGAAGCAGAACAAGAATTTGCAATGTGTGTTGCTGAACATAGTATAAGGAGGAGGAAGAGGAGCTTCATGGTTTCCATGGCTGAATTAGTTGAAAGAGTAAATGGAAATGAGACAGGAAGAGGGGAGGAGGAGCTAGAAGCCATGGAGACCTTTTATATATCGCCACGTAACAGTCCTTCTGGTAAATTATAAAACTAACCCCAGGTTAGAAAGAGTTTCACAAAAAGGCACCTTTATAAACAGAAAATTGCGAGAGTTGTCTTCTTATTTTTTGTGAAAATACGTAACTTTTGGGGTGGTTTTGTGTATTTTAGACGTACTAATGTCCATGCATAAGTAACGTCTAATCGCCATTTATAAGCCAGTTTTCATAAAAGCAACTTTGATTTTGATATATTTATGTAAATACCCAAAATTAAAATATTTAGGAGTTGTCACCTCAAATACCAATATTGTTACAAATTAGTTGAATTATTAAATAACAGAAAGGACTTTATGTAAAATGATTGGTGAATTATATTTCTTCCATAATTGATATTTCATATATGTCTTATCTTTTTAATAAAGGCTAACTATTTAGGTATTAGATATCAATGTCTGTCGATTTATAGGGACGATAATGGATTGGATGTTAGGTAGTTTTACCAATTTTATCGTAATTTTTAGTTTTAGCAATTTTATCGTCACTACCCAAAAAAAACCAATTTTATCGTCTGATAAATCATAAGAAACCGGTCATCTATACCATTGTTTTTCCAATAATACCTTTATCCTAAACTATAAACGTGGGTGATCATATGAGTCAGATTTTTCAAATTAATCATAAAATTAAATGAATTTCAAAACAACAACAACATATAACGTAATAGGGTAATTTGATCTCGATCATCCAAATAACATAGTAGTATTTCAAAATTACATGTGTCCTTAAAATTCAAAACATTATTAACTTTAATCAGGTTTATAAATTACGAATGAAATGTTTTATATATATATATATATTCAACTTGATCTTCATTCGAATTTTTATATAAACACATTCTATTTAATCGACTTGTTTTTATTATGGTATTTTATCATTCAAAGCACTTCTATATTCAAAAAAAACTTATATTTAAAAGAAACTTAAATTAGGGAATAATTATTGCAAATAATACGTGGGTAATACTATTGTATTACCCAATGAATATTAAATACATATTTTCAAGTTTGAATAATTGGGGTCATCAATCGTCAATATCATTCAGTATAGTGGCCAAGATTTTACGGAGATATTTGGAGGCTAATTAAGTAATTAGCGTCCAATTAGGGATTAATCAATTATATTATCGTGTTTGGATATGGCCCGTAAAATAATTACGGATCACATGTTCATCTGCGAGAATGCGGTGCATATGCAGTACTATATTGCTTCTTTTTTTAAAATAAAATTAAGATAATTCAACCTAAATCATCATTATTGGTAGAAACTGAAGTTCAAAATCATCAAAGAAATTCTTGTGTGTGGTTGAGTGTTTTAAAATAAGTTAGACATTAATATACTTGAAAATATTTCCTGGTTAGACTTCTCGTAGTAACCGAAGCTCCAACATAAAGTCGGTTAGAAACATCTCGATCTTCCAATAACAACCTCGATGGTTTTGGAGTGTACGAAATAAGTTTAAATTATCACCTTCAATTTCAATATTTGTAATATCTATTATCTATTATACTTACTAAAACAGAGCACGAGTTGATGACGTGGTGCGCTGTGGACGCAGGATTTTTGACATTGAGCTCCCACAATTAAAGCCAATAAAGCTTTATTTTTTACACTATTTTTTAAACCATAAAATCTTTTATTATTAAAATAATAATTTTATACAAACCAAATCTATTATACTTACTAAAACATAGCACGGGTTGATGACGTGGCCCGCTGTGGACGCAGGATTAGATTAGAGAAGTATACAAAACAAAAGCACGTAAAAAAAACCTATTTCACAATATTCTTTCTCATTTTTTTCAAAACCCGCACAAGGTGCGGGTATTATACTAGTTGTTAGTAAATATCAAAGTATTATAAGCAAAATTATGGTCAGTGTAATGTACCTTAGACTATTTTGAATTATATACAAAGGGTTTGAACGTACTCTCGAACTTGATAAAAAAAAAAAAATGTTATTGTCTAGAATCTTATTGGATGAGTCTAACTTTTTTTTCCCTCAAAATATTGACATATATGTATATATATATTGAAAAATTATAAATATCAAAAATACCATCTTAAAACCGAAAAGCTCTCATACGTAAATTGAAAAGTCTAAAGTATGTGAATATCATACAAAGTTTTCTTCATTATATGATTTTTTACGAGTATAAAGTAAAGAATATGATTTTGAAATATTTTGAAATATTTTTCAAAAGGATTTATTATTTAAGTTATTTTATTGATAATAAATTTTTCTAAAATATGATTTTAAGGCGTAAAATTGCTATTAAATGCTACTATAAAGTTATTATAAGTTTATATTAAATGATGTTTGTTTAATTATCAAAATAGAAAATAGTTTTTTTTTTTTTTTTAGGATAAATGGATAGTAGTTAGAATGATCTATCTTCTAGATGTAATTCATCTAAATAAAACATCTCTGTGGAAGAAAATACAAAGTTCAGGATCATTAAAAAAACAGGTGTCAGTGGTTAAAATTCTCGGGTGAGTCAATCAATCAACTACACGGTTTATTTTCCTGAAAACATGTCTGATATGGACTTCTTCAAAGAAACGGAAATCCAGTCTAAAATCGGATAAAATTATCTCGACCTCCCGCGAGAAATTGCATAAACAATTGAGTGTTTAGCCTTAAAAGATAGGGTATTTTGATATAAGGTAAAAACAATTATTTTTTATTTAATTTATAGATAATATTAGCCTACTAAAGTTGGTGGGTGCACACTCATATAGTCACATGCTTACTGTGGATCTGACGAACTCAACAAAGACATTAATGGAGTTTGAAGGTGTCTTTGAAAATATAAGACCCATCAAGACTTTTAGTGACTTTGATGTTACTTGTGTTCTTTTGTATTGCTAAAGATTTTAGTTGAATCATCAATCACTTTATGTAGCCATGCTATTTTAGTTTGTAAATGACTTAGGTTGCGTTTGGCAACACTCGACAAAATCTAAGTCGATGCTTAAGTTTAAACGAAAAAAGTGTTATACTACCAATCTTGTCCATGTAACGAAGAAAATGGGTTGTATTTAAAGTTCTGATTTGGTGTGTTCGTGTTTTTTCGTTTGATTTTGATGTATGGTTTGAGTTGTGTCTAGTTAAGATTTATTTTGACAACTCCGTTTGTTAAAATTTTTCAATATGATTTCATCTATACACATGTGAGGTTAGGATCGTTTGATAATTTTTTATTTGGTAAGAAGTGAGAACCTCCGATAAGTTTTTATTCTAAAGGTTCGCTACTTGTCTCACGTGGATATATTACCACGATGTTGCACCCCTTCATGATTACAAGATGTACGACCGTGTGCTACAAGTGTACGGTCGTGAGAAAAATGATTGATCTCTTAATGCACGACCGTGCACTGTGATTGTGCATCTATAATTATTCATTTGTATAACTTTGTTGTTGTGCATTAATAAAGAATGAACAATACAACATGAACAGTTTACGAACAATACAACAAACCCTGTTAAACAACAAAATATTTCGTTTTGATAGAATACTGAAGAGATTCAACTTGTCAAATTGGTAATGAGGTGGATGAAGTAGTCTTTCAACTCGGGTTCAAAATTCTAAGAAGTCTGTAACACTTTGTTGACGTTTGTGATTAACACAACAATTGTTGTGACATAGATTGTTTTAAATGGATCCACCATATAATATTTTTTTTATAGACTTGTTAATTCAAACCTTATAAAAATACCTTGATCAAATATTATCATCTCGACTTATCGACGACTCAATTAATCCTAGAAAGCATTAAAAGACATTTCATTTGAGTTTTTTTTTATAATGGAAGCAGACTTCGTTGAAAAAATGGAGATCCAATATGAAGTCGGAAATAATCATATCCCAATCTTTCAAAGATAGCTCCACAAACATTAAAATGCCTTAATAACATAAAAATTATCACCTTTAATTTCATTTTTTAAAACTATACTCTTGTAATCTCTTGTAAATTTGACGGGTTTCTCAATCCTCATATTCATATACAATAAAAAAAAAAAAGAGAAGAGAATATTGTATTATTGGTTCATGACAAACCCAAGTAGCAATACAAGTAGTAGGCATAAGATGAGCATACAAGGCATGTGATGTGTTTTTGTTTGTGTCAAGACTCAAGAGGGAGCAACAATGGTGATTGAAGTGTGGGAGTGGGACCCGCACACTTTGATTCTTTGGTAATTGCAGATCTGAATATTATAATGAAAGCACATGATTTATGATGAATTTATGATCCTTTTTTCTAGATTTGCATTCATGACACAACTAACTTTACCGTTTCATTCATTGCAACTTACACCGCTATTTTCATCATTAGGGTGTACGTTTTAATTTTTTTTTTTAAAAAAAATTGTTCAAACAGTACTCATCTTTTAGGCTAACTAAATTTTAGTGTCTCGTCGTTTAAACTATTAAAACAGTACCTCACCTATTGAGTCTGACCAAAGATTGGTATTTAAATTATAGTTCGCACTGTAAGTAAAATGGTTAAGACAATTGCAATGAGGCCTACATGACATACTTATTCAACAAGAAACATAAGGGAAAGTTTTATGAGCAAAGTTGTTGTGTAACTTAACGTGTGAAAATAATTCAGATACTAATCTTTGGTCGGACTCAATAGTTGATGTACCGTTCTGATAGTTTAAACGATGAGGTACTAAAGTTTAGTTAGCTTAAAAGATGGGTATTGTTTGAACAATTTTATCTTTTTTTTTTTTAAACGTAAAGCGGTTAGATTGTTCTATCTTATAAAGGTAGTCTATCCTAAAGCATAAAAGAGAACGTGAAGTTTGGGATCATCGGAAAAATTTGTGTTATGTATCGATATCCCCAGATGAATTAATTGATCAGCAACACAATTGATTTTTTTGAAAACATGTTTAATATGGACTTCATCGGAAAAACGGAGATCCAATTTAGAGTCGGAAACAATCATCTCGACCTCCATGAACAACTCCACAAACTTTGGAGTGTCTTAACAACGCAACGTTTATAACCATTGATTTCGACCTTTTTTATTTGTAATCTTATAGCCTTTTTTAAGGCTGATTTAAGGGCATAAACTTCTGCTTTTATTACCGAGTTAAAGTTTTTTTTCCCGCATCAAGGCTAACAACCTTGCTATTATGGTTCCGAATCACGTAATCATGTAACTTATTTCCTGAAAACCGTATCTTATTGGATTTGAAGTCGAAGCTTATTATTAGTTGAAATTAAAGCTAAATAGTTAAATAGGTGACTCAATACGGTCAGGTTCACCACTTTCTTTTCCAAAAAAGTTTTTAAAAGTGTAAAAATTGCCTGCATCTGATAATTACAATTCACAACTAGATCGTAATTTACGATCCGATCCGTATCGGCACATTCTTAAGTATCGAGGTAAATATAAGAACTACTTATACTCGAGTGACGTTGAAAACTAAAGTGTTGTAAAGGTCCGAGCTACTCAAGTTCGACTAAAATTCAACTCAAACTCAAACTCGTTTATTATTAAACAAGTTGAGTATGAACATATTTTTAAATCCAGATAAACTTAGGTTCGACTCAAACTCAACTTATATGATTGAATAAATAAGTTAATCTTAAATAGGTGTTCCATTAGCCTAACTACCCAAGCTCAACTCGTAAAAAGCGTGGCTCATACACATTCATTTTACTAAACAAGTTGAGTTCGAGCGCATCTTCAAACTCAACAAAAACTTAGACTCATTTTCACTTGATTCTAAACGATTTAAATGTGAACATGATAAAACTCAACTCGCTTGACTCAAATAGCATCCCCATTCTCGAGTCTACAACTCTACACATTAACCTAACTACTCAAGCTCAACTCGTAAAAAGCATAACTCAAACACATTCATTTTACTAAACAAGTTGTGTTCGACCGCTCTTCAAACTCAACAAAAACTTAGACTCAATTTCACTTGATTCTAATCGAGTTAAATATGAACATGATAAAACTCAACTCGTTTGACTCGAATAACATTCCCACTTTCGAGTCTACAACTCTACATGTCTTTCATCCATACATTCTTAATTGAGCTAACATGCTTGTTAAAGACTTGAAGCAACGTACCTCTCACATGAAAGACGAGAAAGAAGCAACATATAACGTACCTGCAAAATTTTCATAACAATTTTAGACTTTGATAGTCCTATCCACAAAAACAAGAACCGCACATTTATGAGATTATGTCACTGTAGTTAGTTTACACCTTACACCTTACACCTTACACCTTACACAAAAATTTCCATAATTTTTCAGTTTATTATATGATGTTTATAATTTTATAGTTTTTAAAATATACCTTCTATTATTAATAAGTTAACATTGAGAGAAAAATTATTATTATTATTATCATTTATATTTTTTTTGAATATTTAGACAACTTTTTAGATGTTTTTTTTAATATTAATTTATGCATAATAAAAGAGTATATATTAAAATATTATTAAATCCCATGGTCTCTATCAAAAAACTAGACATGAGTCCGGTTTGAACCAAACCGTCAAACAGGCGGTTTGTGAACCGCCCAAAAGGCGGTTTAACCGCCGATTTGTTTTTTTAAAAAAATTTATTGTGTCAAACCGGCCGGTTTGGTACTCAAACCAGCGGTTAACCGACGGTTAAGGCCGAATTGGGCTACTTCTTTTTTTTACAAACCGGCTAAACCGCCGCCAAACCACCGGTTTAGGCCAAACCTAAACCGTCGATTTAGGTTTACGACCCATTTCTACCGAAAACTAAAAGGTTCTTGTGTATACTTTCAAAAAATCTAAAGTATGGAAAACCATAAAATTTCCTTTTTATTAATTCAGAAAAATATGGGCCTAGTTATCTGGGCCTAACCAAAATATGGGCCCATATTTTCTATAAACTAATTAGAAGGGCCTGTAATATATTTGGGCCATTGGTTCTCTTCTCACTTTTAGAACTTGTGTCATTATATAAATAAAGCCTATATTTTCTATGCCTATACTAAAACAAAGAAACTATTGTTGATTTGTCGACCTCACGTTTTTATCGTAATATAATATTTATTAAATTATAATAAAGCCATAAAATCTTTTTAATAATAAATTTTTTTCTTAAAATTATTTTAAAATCATTTGATATTCATTATTTTTTAACTCAATTGAAATATATTTCGCTATCCCACATTCATTATAAAGTGAGGCTCACGGTTTGACAACTATTATAAACAATAATAGAATTATTTTAAAATATGTAGGTTGTTGACATGTTAATACGTGGTTCTAACTACCGCTATACAGGTTCGCGTACACTAAAACGGACCACCGTTGTAAAAACTAAAACGGACCACCGTCGTAGAAACACTACAACCGTACAAACGGGGGCAAAGGTAGGACACTCATTTACAAACTTACAACTGTAGAAACGGACCACCGCCGTTGAGGAAAGGGTTTTACGAGGAAGAGACGGAGGCCGGCGGTTGGGAAAAGGGTTTTAGGAGGAATCGTTGGAAAATTTGTTCTAGGAGGATGAGAGACGGCGGGCGAAAGCAGCTTCTCTATATTGGTGTTCTTTTTTATTTAATTAGTAAGAGAGTGAAGTGTTACCTGCCTTTTTATTCTCAACATTTTTTTTAATACGATGTTGAGTTTTTGTGGGTTTATAATCATGTTCAAACTTGTTTAAAAGTGATATTTTGTTAATTTTCATTCTTTTTTTTACTCAAATTTCGTGTTTTTTTTCTCTAAGTTTTAAATTCAATTTTGTAGTGTTGTGATAACCTCGTCCTTCAATAGACTCCACGACCGCGTTGGTTCTTGCCCGTAGGCGCGACTCTCTTGGACCGCGGTCGTGGCATATTGTCTTCTTTGACCAATGCTTTCCGCTTTCTTCCCTTATAAGTATTATTCCCCTCTAATCTGATTAGCGTATCCACTTCTCCATATTTCTTCATCTCCTTCTCACGTTTTTCTTCTTCTTCTTTTCTTCTCCCTGATTTGATCTTGGATCCTTTTCAAGTTTACAAGTGAGCTTATGATGATGTTGTGGATGGTTGATGTGGAAGGTTGAGAACCTGCAGCTTGAGTTCTTCCTAAGATTTGAACAGAGAAGTGGTGAATATTTTCCTTGTCTTTCTCCTTGTGTTTCTTCTTTCCTCTTTCCTTCCTTCCTTTTTCTTGTGAATTCCACAAGGTTGGATGTTGTGATGGGTCACGGACGTTATGGATATGTGTTTATATGTATATGTGAAGGTTGAAGTGTTTGTGTTTGACTCACTGAAGTGGAGACGTGTTTGGTGAGAGTGGATATGTCGAACAACTCTTGAGAGTTGTCTTCTGTCACTAAACCGCCCCCGCGGTTTGTCATCACCGCCCCTGCGGCGTCTTCTTCCCGTTGTCGCGGCTTGTCACCGCCCCCGCGCCCATTCATACCCGCGGGTGCGCCTTCCTTCAAAACTTACCAAATGTTAATTATACCCCAAAAGGATCAAGTAATACATTTAGTTCCAACAGAAATATTAAAAGCATAATGAACAAATATCATAAAACTAATATAGTATCAATGCTTGATCGTGTGAATCTTTCCTTCTGAAATTTCACCGGGTCTGAAAAATAAGTATTATATATCTGAAAATCAAAATTTATTGATCACGTTTCGTCGTCATTTTCAAGTTCCGGCGATTTGAAGATATTTCCAGGTTATAATTTTATTGCTTCGTCATATTTTTTCAGGTAAATGTAGCACCATCTAATAAGCAAAAGTTCGTATATAGATATGTTTTTCGAAATTTTCCATGTTTTGTCGTAATTTTCATGTTCCATCTAATAAGCTTCATCGTAAATGATACCTAATGCTTGTTGATACCATAGTCCTACTACGTTTGCCATGATATAGTCATTAGTCTATAATGTTGATGTAAAAGGTCGGTCTATCTTTAAATGATAATCACTTAACATCTTTTATATATAAAATGCGCGACTAGATGCACGGAGTATCAAACCTTAATATAAGAGGGAAAAAATCTATAATACTCCGGACTCAACCGCTTCGATCAACTGTTATTAACAAGTTACTTGCGTATCAAACCTTAATACAAGTTACTCGGTGCCTTCTATTGGTTGGATCGTCTTGATTTCCCTTGAAGACTTTTTTGCTTTCGGTTTCTTTTGATGTATTTTTGTGTATTTCTTTTCTCATTTTTATCTTGTCTTTCGTAACGGTTTAGACTGTCTACCGATTTTTTCGGAGTTTCGAACCGTTGGATGGCGCGCCGTCTAATGGTCTCGAACCGCTTTCCATTTTTTCTAAAAAAAAAAAAACAAGTTACTTGCGTGAACCGGTTCACTCTAACTCGACATGGAGTGAAGTTGCAGCCTTGTGGGGTTCCACTTTCGCCTTTCTCACATTTTCATACGAAGAACACTTCCCAACTTCTCCTTTTTATAATTCTCAAATCAGCACGAAGCCGCCTAGGTCGAGCCATTTCAACGGTCAACTCTCAAAATTCCCATCTAAATTGTCCATTTTTTCCGTCTTCGGTTCAGATTTCATCTTCGCTACTGCTACAAACCAATTCTTCAAGTAAATACATCAAACTATTCAATCGATCGCCGCGATCAGTGAACCAAAGAGATAGAGATGTCGAATTTGTATGGAGATTTCAATCAAAAGATCGATTATGTGTTCAAAGTTGTGCTAATTGGGGACTCCGCTGTTGGTAAATCTCAACTTCTTGCTCGTTTTGCTCGAAATGAGTTCAGCGTCGATTCTAAAGCTACCATTGGCGTTGAGTTCCAGACCAGAACCCTTGCTATCGATAACAAGACTATCAAAGCTCAGATTTGGGACACCGCTGGCCAAGAAAGGTTTCAATTTCTT
Organism: Fagopyrum esculentum; assembly: GCA_033239045.1. Classification (NCBI taxonomy): domain Eukaryota; kingdom Viridiplantae; phylum Streptophyta; class Magnoliopsida; order Caryophyllales; family Polygonaceae; genus Fagopyrum; species Fagopyrum esculentum. The sequence goes on from BSUD01000003.1 coordinate 3,505,362, forward strand.
ACTTCCTCGAGTCATCGTTTATCTTGATTGTTGTTGCTTGCTCTTGTTTTGCTTATCGTGATCTTCATCCACAAAACCTAGCTTCTGAGGAAATCGATCTCAAAGAGTGGATGTGTAAAGTCAATTAACCCTAGTTTATCATGGAAAATCATTTTAGTTGATGTCTGCTGGTGAAAGTGGAACTAGATCCTCAATCGCTCTGTTGTGACTTGTGACATTTTCTTTAGTTATCGTCCATCATAATCTTTGTTGCTATCAATTTAATTTGTATCGTCGTCTTCTATCCACAAACCCTATCATCTGTTGTGTGCTAACTAGGTTTAAGGAATTCGATGCCAGTTAGTGGATGTGTTAAGTCAATTACCACTGATTAATCATTAAAATTCTTCCACCTTGATGTGATCTTATGATAGTGGAAACAGATCCTCTCTGCTCCGAGGTTTTCTGATTGCCAGTTGAGTGGGCAAGTCCCCACTATTTGTTGGATGCTTTTGAATTCTTTAACATTGATCGCCTGTAGGCTGTAGTGAAAAACGCTGTTAGATGAGATATGATAAGGATAACAACTTCAAAGATCTCTTCCTATAAATAAGCTGTAGAGTATCTTTAGTTATTTCCACAATATCTGGTGTTAACCCAATTACGAAAGAGATGTGGACTTTTCTTGAGCAAACTGTTGCGAACCCAAAACCACAAAAGAGATGTGGACTTTGCTTGACCAAACTGTTGAAGCTTACTTGTGTGCGCATCCAACAAATCAAAACGGAGCTGAAGGTCCTGACCAACGTACCCTCTCGATTTCTGAGCATACGGGAAAATTTATGTATTGTGCTGATGACTGATCAGTTGATATATCTTGGAAAACCACTTATTGATGCTATCAATGCTCGGGAAACCACAATCGGGTTTGAGGAACTCTGGGAGAAACTAATAATGAAAGAGCTTTCTCTGCGGGTGGCTTCTCGACAAAACCAGTGTCAACCAAACTTTTGACCCCCACCTCGACCCTTCCTAGGCAGGTTTCAATAGCCCTGCCCCAAGCTGACACAAACACTGTTAATCATCCCTGAATTGATCTCCCTCCATTCTGGTTCTCTTCCTTCCTCTTCTATCAAGCTATTGAATGTTCTATACCTCCTGCATTTGCCGAGAAATACCATTTCTATTTCCAACTTTTGTACTCAAAATCAACTCTACTAAGTTCTTACCATCTCAAATTTTCTGTGAAGGACCTCAATGCAGAAACACCTCTAGTTAGAGGACCTTGTGTGGAGTCAATTTACCCTGATTCCGTTACATGGAATATAGTTAGAGGACCTTGTCTGTAGTGAAATAATGCTTTAAGATTGATTGCTATCGAAATGATTTCTGCCTTCGTATGTGGACTACATTTTACTAGAATGTAAACCTTAATGCATAGTTACACACTGTTGAATTCAAATACTATAAAGTTGGTTTATAGTTCACCAGATTAGCTCATTAATTGACGCTTTGCTGAAGATGCCCACCAGTATTTATGATGTTTATGGACAAAGGGGAGAAACAGAGCTTTACTTAACTTGGTATTGCTTAAACAGATCAGTGTTATGTCATTACAGAGTATTGTTAACTAATTAGATGATTTGCTTAAGATGCCCAACAGTATCTATGATGTTTATGCACAAACGGGAGAAATAAAGCTTTACTTGGTATTGCTCAAACAAATCATTGTTACATGTCTTTATGGAGTATTGTTTAACTAATTCAGATGACTTCTCTATAACTACAAAACTCCATGGCTGTTTATTAAATAAAAATGACCAGATATAAGGACTAAGGATGCTTATTATCATACAGACAACGATAATGAAATTCATATCTTAGGAAGACATCATCTCAGATTCTCAGGTGCAAAACAGAACATAGAGAGAGTAGAAGGGAGCAGGAAACACGTCCAGTTAGTTTCTTGAAGGATTATATTCCTAATGAGACATAATTAAAATTTAACTCAAATGATCTTTATAAGTTCCTTCTGCTGTTAGTTAATTGATATGAATGTGATATCTGCTTCTTTCCTCATATGAATTTTGATGATTGTAGATACCGGGCTGTAACAAGTGCATACTATAGAGGTGCAGTTGGAGCAATGTTAGTCTACGACATAAGCAAGCGTCAAACATTCGATCATGTAGCAAGATGGTTGGAGGAGTTACGCGGTCATGCTGACAAAAACATCGTAATCATGCTTGTGGGAAACAAGTCTGATTTGGGTTCTCTAAGAGCTGTCCCAACCGAGGATGCCAAGGAGTTTGCTGAAAGGGAGAACCTCTTCTTTATGGAGACATCCGCTCTCGAGGCAATTAATGTTGAAACAGCCTTCGTAACAGTATTGACAGAGATCTATAGAATCATTAGCAGGAAATCGCTTGTAGCTAATGACGAGTCGGACACCAAAGGTAACTCATCGCTTCTTACTGGAAATGAAATTGCTCTGTCCGGACAAGAGCAAACGCCGCCTGCCGGTATGTTCAAATGTTGTTCATCTAGCTAATGGCGATTGCATACATGTTGAAATTGTTTCATCCCATGTCTTAAGGTAGAAGAGAATATTGTGTCTTTCCATTTCAAAGTAACCTCTTGTTGAATACCACCGGGAAAAACAATTCTTTCTATTGAGGTGATACATGACAGAAAATAGATATAAAAACTATTTGAACTAAGTTATTATTGTGGTAACATCCTACACCCACATACTATTTCAATAGGAAAACATTTATTGAATTCAAGTAGTAAACACCATATCCCATTCTCCTCTTGCATATATTTTCTTCCATGCTATCATTTCCTCACTAGCTCACCTGTATCAAATATTGATCAACAAGAAATTAGAAGATTATCCCGATTAGGGCAATAACAGTAATAGACTGGGAAGGAGATGACGTTTTACATGGTTCAAAGTCGGTGCTACACTTATCGGGGAGTTGCATGGCCATGCTTCGGTCCACACCGGATATTGGAGGTCCGTTAACGAGAATACACAAGCAAGACTGACCTAGAACCTTGATTGCATTGCAACATGCGTCACTCGGGGGTATGGGGCTAAACGGAGCCACTGATGCTCTGCAAGGTATGAGCTGAACTAGGGCAGAGAAGAAGGTGCTTCCACAATTGTGAGCGTCTACTTCTTGTATTACCAAGCCTGTCAAGATCAATGTAGCTACCAAAAGTGGGGTAACCTTTCCATGGAAGTTCTTCATGTTTTGTGAAGTCATGATATGATGCCCTTAACTCTCGAGTTCTGGAGGTTTTTCAAGGCAATGATCTTGTGAAATCGTCTCGGATTTGAAGGGATTATCAAACCAACATACACACTTTTAAGCTTACCTATCTGCTTAGAACATCCATGCTTTTACTACTCTAAACCTACCTGAAGCAGTTTGCAAACTCATATTTCATGACTTACTGCTATATCAGTGACATCCATGCAGCACATCATGCGTTAGAGCCCATTTGCTCGGATTCGGGTTTGGTCCTCTAACCAAAACCTTAACTTGACAAAATAAGTTAAAGAGTGCAGATAGTTGAGACCTGACCAAGGACATGAAAAAAAACAGAGCAAATATTAAGCAGATCAGGTTATTAGTCAGCATACAGAACAATGTGGTAGTTTAATCACATTAAGCAACTTAAAAGAATGCCTTTGATCAAGTGAAAGAAACAAGTTTGTCACGAATCAACTTTCGCGACATCTGAGCCGAATTTTAAGCTCATTCAATAAAGGAGGGAGGTGCTCCCTCTCCTTCACATGTTTTTTAGATAATCCATTTCAAATACAATCCGAAAAGTCTGTGCAGGTCATCATTTTTTCTCGCGAATTACGAATCTTGCACTATATTGCACATCATGATGATCGATGAGAATGATTCAACCCCTATGGCAGTTTCAATACTGCTTGTGCTCCCTTCCATATCCTCTTCACACTTCAAATAAAAAAATGGACTGCCTTGAAGCCTACACCTTGAATCAGCCAAAAATATCTTCTTCAAAATACATATGCTCATCATTCATCTGATCATCAGGTGAAGATAAGAGTTGTTCATAGTTGAGCTGCCTTGAAGCCTCATAAACAGATATGCCAACACTAACAGAGAGATTCAGGCATCTAACATACGTTGAAACCATTGGGATTTTTATTGTGCCACCACCATAAGCTTCGTTTTGACAGTCAGCAAGAGCCTCAGGAGGTAGTCCTTTTGTTTCTGATCCAAATAATAGCCAATCCCCACGCTTATAGGTGAAGTCCTATGGAGGGGATGAGAGGTTTCAGCTCAATGATAATGTTACACAAGGAAAATAGTAACCTGGGTTTTTAAGCTCTGATGAAAAACAGGTGGAGTTCACATTTAATAATATGAGAAGTAACTTAGTTCATTAGCCATGCAATAATGACTAACTAATAGGTTTCTCTCAATATAGCCCCCCGTTTGGTTGTAACTCCGGAAATGGAAACGGAATGGAAATGAATCTAGTCCATGTGTACCTTGTTCATGAAATTTTTTTGAATTATTCCTTGTGGTTTCATGCAAAATGCATTTGTTACTCCCACTTTGTTTTCCTATAGGGTATCAAAACTGATCAATTCTACTTCAATTACTTCAAACCACAAGGAATGATTCCAAAAAATTTCATGAACAAGGGTATAGTAGATTCGTTTTCATTCTGTTTCCGAAGCTAAAACCAAACGGCCCCCAAGTCTATAGGATAAGGCCTGAACCCAAATCATGTACGTGTAAGAAACATGACAGCAGCCATCTTACTATCTTAGTCTCATGCACATCCAAGGGCTGCAACTGTTAAGAGATTAATTTATCATATGTTCTTGATCAATTCACAAGTGGCATACATTTCACTCCCAGTATCTATATATCAATTCAATATATGCTACTCCTTTGACACAAAAGCATATGTTAGATGACCCCACAGTTTGTAATCTCATAACAAAGAATTATTGAACAAACGTGTTCTTGAATTTTTGTAAAGCATCCAACTATAAAAGTGTTACCCTCGACATTTAACAAAGATTGTGCTAAACTTACAGAATGTATTTGTGTCCCTCGCTTAGTGAGCGCCAACAACCGTTTTTCTCCCTCCTGTTAATACAGATGTGATAAAGTTAGTGAAATGAAACCAGTAAATCTTCTTTATTTACTAGTGATACTACCTGATGAAGGAAGTAGTCCCGAAACTCTGCCCATGAGCTATGAACTTTGACGACTACATACCTAACATGTTAAGTCAAGCTTCAGATTTGATAGACCACTTCACAAAATTCAGTTGACGAAAATCAAGTCGTCTATACAATCATATAAATAACTAAATGTGACTGAACAGATTCAACATTTAAGATTTCTGAAAGTTAAAAAAAGGAATCAGATTATTGCTGTCAAGTTATAAAAATGTTGTGGGGAGAAAATCGAACAGAATGATCTCACAAAGCAAGTAAACCAAAAACTGAGCATAATCGTTTAATGTTGCTTCATCTCTAATCCACATCCAATCCCAAGAAAAAATCTTCACTATGCAAGAAAAATACAAGATACGACTTTGTAATTCAAATACAAACTCAATAGCCTTCGTGCATCCTTATCCCCCATCCCATACAACCTAAGAACTAAGCCAACCACAGATACAAGTCCTTTAATCTTTTGCTTTAGATATTATACCTCAAACCCACATGAATGAAGGCATATATGATCAAGGGTGACTCTAGCTGCTAGCAACATATTAATATATTGTGCGTTATGTATACATATAGCATAGCAAAGAGATGCAAACCAACAACCTAACAAGTTATTACTAAAATCACATATTCTTGAACATGTTCTGTGTTCACATTATCATGATTTCACTGCATTAACGAATACCACTATAACAAAATCAAGGAGGATACGGCCAATAATCCAAACCAGCCCGCTTTAATTTTGCATTATCCACTAGAAATCCCAAAGGCTGTCAAATGAACAATGTAGAAATCAAACAGGTGAGTAATAATGTGCTATACAATACAACATGATCAATTATAAACTGTATATGGAACCTCGACTAAGTGCAATCCAACTGCAGATGCGGCACAAGTTCTAGCAATGGATCCAACGTTTCCAGGAATCTATAATTGATAACAACACAACATCTAAGAGTCAGTATCTTAACACTAGATACTGCGAGCAAAATCTGCAGCTCAATCAGCACAGACCTGAGGAGAAACGAGAACAACTTGAAGAAGCGAGTCATGGAGAGTCCGTTGGGGTGGTGTCTGGTCAATTTTACCATCACACGAATGAGCTGCTCAAGCAACAGAGAAGAAAAAGTTAACAATTGAAATTGGAACAAATCGAGAAGGCGTAATTTGAGAAGAAAAGCGGGAATTTGGGGATTACATAGACAGCGGACAGGGGAGAATCGGCATGCGATGAAGGAAAGAGTATTCCGATTCCGATTCTGATTGATAGCAGAAGAATTACATTGCAATCGAGAAGCGATAGTAGGGGAGAGAGGGTTTAGCAGAAGAGGAATCGTATTGAATGTGAGAACGTTGAAAAGGGTTTTCATTTCCACTGTCTACTCTTCAGTCTTCTCTGTTCTGCTTTCGTAAATTCGTAACCCGTTGGAGGGGAGAAGATTTGTCTGCTTGGCTCCAGATTCCAGAAGTCGTTCTATCGGGTCGGACCCAAATACCCGCTACCTAACCCACCCGTGAACCCCCGGTCGGGCTCAGATGCCGGGTCGGTCTAAACTCTTCCGGTTTTCGATGTAACCCTTTTCTTATTCTATAAAATATATAAAAACTCAAAAAAAAATTGTTATTCACTTAACCCTAGAAGCTTGTGGAGTGTGACGTCAATTATGGTTTGTATGTTTAAAACTCATAGTAATTCAAAATTTATTAGCTCAAGTTAATGTAAAGTATCAGTTATGGATTACGTATTTTGATTACGTCGTCACTTAGTACAACGCGTAAGACCGAGGATGCAAGCGTTATTCAAAATGATTGGGCGTAAAGCGTATGTAGGTGGCTTTTTAAGTTCGCCGTCAAATCCCAGGGTTCAACCCTGGACAGGCGGTTGAAACTACCAAGCTGGAGTACGGTAGGGGCAGAGGGAATTTCCGGTGGAGCGGTGAAATGCATAGAGATCGGAAAGAACACCACCGGCGAAAGCACTCTACTGGGCCGACACTGACACTGAGAGACGAAAGCTAGGGGAGCGAATGGGAGTAGATACCCCAATAGTCCTAGCCGTAAAGTGTTGGACTTGATGTAATTTTTGTATGTTGCATAAAATTAATTTGGTGTTGTATACTTGTAATTACGATGACCGTGAAAATAGAGTCACCTTTAGAATAAGTGTAACAAGGGTATAAACAAAAAAAATTATGAAAGCCAACATGTCATGCTTATATAATTTTCATGAAATATTATAGTCGGTAAAAATCGTTAGAATTTGTCCGACCGAAATTTACCTATGAATCAAATAGCATTTTATGGTTTAATTGTTTGGATTAGAAAATCCATTTTGTAAATTATATTTATATTTTCCACGTATTGATATATTATTGGTAAAATAAAAGGTCAAAGAAGTTTTTTTTTTTTAAGAATATAATTATAACGCCCTTAAAACCCTAACAACTTTAAGCAACTAACAACTATACGTCATCCATTGTCTCCATTATTTTTAAATTTTTTATTAAATTTATTTAAATCACACACCATTGTCAAATTTTGCAATTGGAGTACTCTATTATTTCTTAATTGGTTTTTGCTTTCCAGGATTGATAATAAAAATTCGCAACTAGTGCTGTAGTGCGTGTGGCTACTGGGAACCGCGTATGGGCACAAGGATATTTTATTTAATTTTTAAATAAACTTAATTTATGAAATTTATGGTCTACTGTATTAGTTTATACTTCAAAATTTACAAAGAGGTAGAAGTACGACGGGCAACAAGTTGTGTCGCCAATTCTTTCTGGATTGCGAATCAGATCCTCCTAAAAACAACTTAATTTAATTTTCTTATTGATCCATCTAATGTAATTATTTTATTTTATTTTATTTTTTAAAAATTTTATAATTAAAGTTTGTGTATTTTGATTTTAAAAATACTTAGACATATAAATATATATATAAAGTATGTAATATTTAATTTTAAAAAAATTGCAGTTACAGCGAAATTAAAAAAAATATTGATATTGTACGATAAGCGATTAGGTTAGATCATTTTCTCGACTCTCCAGCCTAGAGCATACTTCCGAATGAAATCGACCACCTGAAGGGGGTCGATGGGCAACCAAGTGGGTAGTCGTGTCCCAATTCTACGAGCTTATCGGCAAAAATGTTGACTTCCGTGAAGGCGTGTTATATTCTGACCTGCTGTAAACTGACCAAAATGTTAGAAATATATGAAATGATGAGATCAAGTTCCCATGAAGGTTTCCATATTTGTTTAATATAATTGATAATTGTAAGTTTATGTCCTTCAATTTCAAGTTTATTAATCTTCAGATCACATCGTCAGATCAAACTCTCTCGTAGTGCGCATGCGCCAGCATGGAGGACCGATATGTTTCCATATTGTTCGTAACCTAGGTAGATGGTTGATGCATGTTGGTTTCTTAGAATGAATCCGAAGGTTGACTCCCCCGATTCGCGTTTAGATCCATCAAAGTTTAACTTGATAAATCCATTATTAGGTTTTATCCAATGGATATTTCTAGTTTTCTTGTTACTTTTAACCTTGATTTGTTTGGTTGTTCCTTTTGTTAGCCTCTTGCCAACTCCTTATTTGGTAGTGTACTTGTACTTCAATATTTTGAGTTTTCTTATAATTGAAGATGTTTTGGTTTTTCGCAAACAAACATTCCACCACGTAACGAAATTAAATATGATCTAATTTAATAAAAGTTGTTTTATTTATTTTTAAAAAGGGAGTGACATTACAATTGAAGTAAAATATAACTTAAATAGAAGTTGCGATCGAATGAGTGTAAAATATTTTTTAAATAAAAGTTGTATTTAATTTTAAATAGAAGTTATTTATTTAAATAGTAATAGAAGTACAATATGATCTAAATATCATTTTTTTAATTAAAGAAACAATTTGGTAGTTTTGCAACACGTAGGTGAAACGAACGTGAATGCGACACGTAAGTTTGTATCACCTTTGTTTAGTATAATATATAGATGATACCGTAAAAGTTGTATGTCTGAATAAAAAATTTGGTGTATCGAGAGGTTGAAAACCGACAAATCGTCGTGTAAATAGAAAAAAAAAACAATAGAGAAACACATTACAAAAACCAAAAAGCAAAATACCGAAAAGGTAAGAAAATCCAAAAAGTCGGAACAAACAAACCACGATAGAAGGTGAGAAACACTCGTGGTTGACAAAACATGGAGAGGACACCAGATAGATGTACCAGCGCAGTGTCTCGCCGTCGGAAAGCATGATAATATAATCCCTTTTCAAGGGGATGTCTGACCTCCTGCGAAAATATAGATCCCACAACGTTCTCCCACCTAGATGAAGGATCTTTGGAGACCATAAACACAACCACGATCAACAAGTGCAAGTGACTACGGTATCTTCCGGAACATTCGTTTAAACCACACTCGAGAAACGTATTCAACGTGAACATCTATCCTAACATTTTATGGATGGGTGAAAGTTAGAATAATATGAATTCCAATAGTTTGGAAGTATTTATTTTCAAAGCCTTTTTTTCATTCTTATTCATAGCGGTAATGTTGAGTGATTTCGTGGTTTTTCTTGTATAGATGTTTTTTAGCCTAAAATCTTTGTTCACCAATACCCTCAAGATTGTAAAATCCGAGAGGATAGTTTGAAGAAGATTAAGAATCAAATACATAGTCATACAAGGTTCTCTTTCAATATGTTTGTGGATGAGATGATTAAACATCTTTTTTAAGGGAAGATTTCTCTTGTATTTAGTTTATTATCGATGGTTATAAGCATTAGCAAATTTCCCTTAAACATAAATACAAGTTTAAAGTGTTTCCTTCTATTTCTCTCACATCTTGAGAAGCAAACATTGCAAACAATTTCAGAAATCAAAATGTGTCAAAAGTTTTGTCACATGAACAATATTATTGAATTTGTAGAGGGGTTGTACTTGAACTAGTTATTTTTTTTCCCATCAACTTTTTCCTAGTTATTTTGGATATAAAGTAGATGGTTGATTCAAAGATGAAATTTGATAACATATCCTACATCGTGATTCTAGATTATTGAAAATCCATGATTCTTGTTATTTTGATAGCAAGCTAGAGTGTCACCCGACTTGTAAATCTCGTTTAATTTGTTATCAAAGCTTTCTTTATTCTTGTTTCATGGTTTGAGAGAGATCTCCTCAAACACACATATATGTTCTCATGGTTAGGTCGAATGCTCCCCTTCGATCAATGTTCATATGAAGTATCTAAATAGACACTCCAATAGAGTAGAGTACTAAGTTTCTATGGGTTCGTTAGAAAATTTTCCACGTACAAAGGGAACAAAAAGATCCATTTAATGGCATAACATACAATCATCCAAATCAGAGGGTTATAGAATGTTATCCTTGTTCGTCAATTTAGTATTTTCTTTTGCATGAAGAAATGATTCGTTTTCTTCTCTTGGCTAAGCCAAGGGAGGTTAGTCAGACTCCTTAAAAAATCGTGTCTTTGAAAAATACTTTAAAATTGATTTTTTTTTTTAGGTCAAACCCCAACTCCGTTTTATTTTTCCTATTTGCAAAGAAAATAAAAGAGACTGTAAGATCACCTCTAGGTTTTCCAACCAAGAGAACATCGTTGCTCGCCCATCTTCCTTGGGTGACATGTTGATTCAGTCGATGTTGGATTCACCATGGAAGAAGATATCCAAGTGATATAGGGGGAGTTGTGAGGTTGTAGTGGCCATTCACCGCAAATAGTAGCAAAGCAAGCTTTATCATGTTAATAGAGGTTCTCTCGGGTTTAGAAAGAGTGGACCCGCAAAGTCCAAACATCATAGGCATAGCCTCGTTTGGTTCATCTCCAAGAGCGAACATTTGTGGGCAATGAAAGAAGAAATAAGTTGAGGGCAAAACTTTTTTGGGTGTTTCGAAAATCTTTGTTGTTGTCCTTGTGTATTTCTCAAAAATATAATTTCACAATATTTTTCAAGATTTTTAATTTAAAAAAATGTATTTATTGAAACATTGCTTCTTTCTTTTTGGTGGGAAAAAGAATAGGTGATCTTTGACGTCTTTTTAAGCGTTTTTATTAAAATAAAATAAGGGTTAAGTTATCATCACGTACTCGAGATAATTCGACCTCTTACCTCACAACGTAAAATATAAATTATAACCTTAGGAGGGTCAATCAATACACTCCATCCAATCGGAGAGTTATAAGCAAGATTAGCTACAAAAATTAAAATCCGCGGTTTAGTTAGCCTCACGGTCGGCATGTCAGATATGAATGTTTCAGTCATTCTCTAAAAAGTCATGACATTTAAGCACCAGGTTGGCAAAGAGGATGATCTCGGCGAAGGTCTTTCTTGAGAAGAATAGTCACCAAACGAGAATCCGTCTCCAAGAGCACCGATGGATAACCATAATCCCTAGCAATCATGAGCCGTGCATAACTCTCTATAGTTTAACCACGAGGACCATGTAAAGTCTTAAATTGGCATTGAATCCCCAAGTTCGTTCTCCCTCCGCGTTCCTAAAAAACCCGGCATGTAGTAGCGTGTACATCTTCTCTCACCAATCAGTATGTGTAGATCTTGATGGATCTAACTAGAGGCAGCTCCCATTCTACATGAACAATCGTCTTGCATCTCACGTGTTTATCTACATGCATGCTTTTCCAAGCCCGGTCATACTCCAACGATCTCTCAATGACTAAACTTTGTATCTAACTTGTCCACTTCTCGTTGTGAAATACACGAGTATTCCTCCACTTCCAAGACCACAAAAATGCTCACTACAAATTCATCTTTCCACATGCAAGAATTGTTAGATTGATCTATAAAAAAGAGACGATTACCTCAAATCCAACTCGGAAACGAGCTTGTGGATAATGCCTCCAGCCGAATATTTGTGCCAATGTTCCTCCACGTGCCATACACCAACATGCAATTACGAAACATATGCAATGCAAATTCAAAAACCGTAGATAATGCAACCATCGTTGGACGTGATGTGTTTCATGCATAATTGTTCATTAGTCAACACCCCCCCCCCCCAAGAAATTTCCAAACAAAAACCCTATATCCAGAACCCTTAGTGACCAAATTTGGAAAAAAAACTATCAACAGAGCATGCACCTTGGAAACTACAACACGTTGATAGGTTGATGCAACCGAAAACTGTCAATCAGAGTGGACCACCAGACAAACTCATCCAAATCATCAAGAAGGCTACAATCAATCGGAACCTCCACAATAGTAGTGAAGGGTTGGATGGCAACAAGTTTGAGCATGTAGCACATCAAAAGCACCCTTTTATGACATTCTCCACTTCCATACTTCACCAAACACCCAGTAATCACAAACCGACCTAACACGATCCATAAATTCGATAATTGAACATTCATAATCTAGTAGAGGGGAATTGTTAATCGAGATAGCTACATAATTTGATAACCAACATGTCTTCCAAAGCCCATCTAGTCCCAATACCACCACTTCACATGTTACTTTTACAAAACCTTTCCAAATGTTAGACAAAGAGGTTCATCGAGGCGATCTTCTCATAACTGAAACCCACAAGCTCTCATCAACCATGAGATACCTCTAACCTAACTTGGCCACCAAAGCAAGATTCAAGCCAACCAGACCAACACCTATAAGCAATTTAGGTTTGCATGTCTCCTTCCAAGCAATAGTCTTGGATCCCTCAACACTACCCCAAATTAAATATTAACAACTCTTCTCAATTTTATCCCATACACCTTGTGGAAGGGATCACCGACACCAATATAGAAGCGAGGACAACCCTAGTAAGCGTAAGGCGTTCAACAAAACTTAAAGACCAACTCCTCCAACCACTAAGTCGAGTAGTAATCTTATTAAGAAGCGAGTCAAAAATATTGTCCTTAATTCTTCCATGGAAAATGAGCATGCTAAGGTAGCGGTCAAAATTTTCGATGACCTCACAACCACGGGCTTACGACGGTGCTTCAACATAACACCAACGTTTGGGAGAAATAAACACCTTAGACTTTTGTAGATTAACCCTTTGCCCAACACGTATAAGCCTTCAACACCAATTTATTTGATTAATTATCATACAAATAATGAAAATTGTTTATATAAGTAGAGAAGTTTACCCCATGACACCTCTCTCTAAAAAACAACACACATGTCTAATAAGCCTTCAACACTAGTTTGACTCCCTTCACAACAAGCTATTCTGGACACCGTATTTGTTAATATGTTTATAATTACCATATATTATAACCCGTGAGAAGTAATTTGTTAATTGGAAATATATATTTATCTAATATCATTGTAACTTGGAAGTGAAATGAAAATAGGAAATTGTCGCAAAATTTGATAAAAAAATTAATTCAATGAAAAGAAATGACATACAAATTTATAATGCTACACAATTTTGACTACGTTTGCTTAGAGGTTTTATTAAGAAGCTTTGAGATTACGGTTAAATGAAAAATTTGGAGGCAAATCAACGTTACAATACATAGAGCACCAAAAACCTTTATGTTAATACTTGATGTTCAAATATGAGACAAAACCAAACAATAAGAAATCAAACGTATGACAGAAGTCCCAAACTGCACGGATACTATATCGGTTTATCTCAAGGGTGAAGGACTCCACCCTCCGTGCCCCAAGCAATGACACTTGGCCCCTTCAACTTGTGCTCGATATCAACATAACCATATAAAGAAGAATAAAAATTCTCGCACCCGGACATCACTATCATTATAGTAGGTTCAAGGCTTGATACCGTTATTTCATGCCATATAGAAAAATCGAGGAATATAGTTTGACATTTAAGATATAAATTATAAATTATATACACTTATCATTACATTTTTTTCCTCTAAAAAATGCATCAATTAAAAGATAAATTGGATAAGTAGGATATTTGATTTCTTATTTTTTATACACTGTCAACACACTTGTATTTCAAACAACCCGTTAATATATACGACAAAAAATTGTTACTAATATCGTAAAATCGTTATTTCCTACCATATACTCGTGAGTGCCAAATTAAAAATCCTACCCATCCATTTTATGTTTTAATTGATGCATTTTTTATGTGTTTATAAGCCTAAGAAGTTGTTAAAAATAAAATTGAGTAAAAAAAGTAAATGAAAATTAAACTTTGAACCATGATTATTAAAATAGAGCAAACCCGAAAACCCATATTACCCACAAACGGGTCGTTGAGATTCGGGTTAAAAAGTTAAATAAAAAGCCAACATAATACTTCACTCTCATACCTCACCATTTTGCTTCCAGCCTTCCACCATCACAATCTATAATTATTATAAAAAAGAAAAAGAAAACCAACAAAGGAGAAGCCGCTCAGCCCGCCGTCCCTTCTCCTAAAACCCTTTCCTCAACAACTCTGTTTCTTCCCCAAACTCTCAAATCCTCAATCTTCATTCCGGTGGTGGTCGGAGAACTGTTTCCTCCGACCTTCTCTCATCCTCGCGGTATTCAACCAATTTGTTTTTAGTTATATCTAATTTCTGTCGCTTCACCTTGTTTTTTCACATTCTCCTTCATCAAGTTGTTGTCGTGGCGATAGTATATGTGTTAATCGGTGAATCTCAAACCTAAATTTTATGTTCTGAGTTGTTTAATCTGTTTCAATCTGCTTGTTGAAAAGTGAATACAACAACCTGTGTTTGATTATTTTCCGCTTTGAATAGGGCGGTGGTGGATTGTTATCGGACTGTAACTACTAGGGTTTTATACAAGGAAATTGAAATCATTTTATGATGTATTGGTTTTAGTGAGTGTTAAAATTTGTTCTTGTATGGGTTTGATTTTTTCAATATGTGACTTTAGGATATGGCTGGGAAATCAAATAAAGGGAGAAACAAGAAGGTATCTCAGAATGCTGCTGCTAACCCTCCCCCTCAAGCAGTGATACCAGTGTTACCAGATGCTTCCTTAACTGAAGAGTTGAGCCCTCCTGCTGAATCTGCCATTGTTGAGCCTAATGGTGCTGTTCCCACAGTTGAATCAACTGACACCACTGTGGCCACCACTGTGGGCTCTGAAGTTGCCAACTCTGATGATCCTCCTAAGCAAGGTAGTTCAAATTTGTTCAATTCACGAACTTTGAACTTGATGTTTTTTGTAGTATCCCTTGTGTTAACCTGAAAATGACTAAAGTGTCATCTTGATTTAAATTACGCATAACTAAATACAATATAACGAGTTTATGATAAGGTTAATGGCTTAATTTACTGCACTTTTCAACAAAACCCCAGCTGCTGGCCTATGATGGACCCTCTTTTTATGCAAATAATGTCCCCCTTTTTTTTTTTTGACTTCAATTGCCCGGATGACGTTACACCGTTTGTCGTTATCTTCATTATGTCAAATTTTCAATGTGGTGAGGGGCTAATAATAATCATAGCAGGAATTGCTATGTGGTACTACCATTTATTATGGATTTTTTTCGTATGTATATATTGTCTCGGATAATAGTCATAAGTGAAAGATTATGTTTGTCGTCATTTGTTTGACCACGTGCTAATTGAGGATGAAACAATTGTTTAATGGTTATGTTCTCGTAATACCTAAGTTTTAAAAGTTGCCTAATGGAACATTTGATCGAAGAGGGATCTTATGGTTATTTTCAAATTATATATCGAAAATGTTTCTCTTTGATACCCTTTGGTCGTAGTCAACGAAGCAACACTTGATCCCCCCTCTATCTATCTAACTATGTATCTGTCTATTAGTTTATTTTTCTTTATCTTTGTTGTCCGTGCAAAATAGACGAGGTGTACTGTAGGACCGAAAGGCACTATATATTATGTTTTCTCGCTTTGCACTCTCTTAGTGATGTAACAGTAATGTGCTACCATTTGGTAATAGTATCTGCTTGAATGAATAGTTTTGAAGATTAACAAAATTTTCTTGAAAGTTTCGCGTGAATGAGCATTGCCTTCATTATCTTTATTCATCAAAGTGATTTTGTTGTCTGAAAGTGATTTTGTTGTCTGAAAGTATATAGGAGTATCTTGTATATACTAATACTTTTACATTGCTTCCTTCTAATTATTGTAAAAAAAAGAGAAGTGTATAGGAGTATCTTATATTTACTCTCATGCAGGTGAGCTTCATCTGTTCCCTGTGCCTGTCAAAACACTTGGAGGGGAGAAACTTGAATTGCAAGTAAGCATCATACTGAACGATCCTTTGATACTTTCTAATCTTCTCTGTCATAACCACATTACATGTATGCAGGATCGGCATTTCTCATGCATCTATCAAAGTGATCATTTTGTTTTTCTCCTTTTCCTTTTTGCCTTCATTTTCACTCAGAACATTATGAATCTGCTTTTATTTTTAGACAATGTGTTAGTATCAAAATGCTTGCTTCCTATTGTGATTCTGATATTATTTAACAACTAGGCGAAGCAAGTCAGTTTGATGCTTATGCAAATCCTATGTTTGCTATATTCTCACTGTGAACATATTATGCCAAAGAAAATCCCGTAGTTTGCTTTCAAATGTATCTTTCTTGCTACGTTTTTCATGTGTACGCAGACTAGGCGAAGCAACAACATTTCTATATCAGTAATTCTTGTTTATACGTAGTCTTCTTTGAAGTGTATTTTTCTTCCTACATTATTTCATGCACACACATACTCTTTCTGCACTCATGTAAACTATGACCTATGAGACTATATTTCTTAAGGTATAAGAAATTGTATGTTCTTGGTATGTGCAGTTAAATCCCGGTGACTCTGTTATGGATGTGAGGCAATTTCTTCTGGATGCCTCCGAGACGTGTTATTTTACGTGTTATGATTTGATATTACATACAAATGATGGCTCGACTCATCATCTGGAAGATTACAATGAAATATCTGAAGTTGCTGACATAACTGCCAGCAATTGCTCATTGGAAATGGTGGCTGGTGCGTTTGTTTGCATAGTCTCCTTTCTCTTTCCTCTCTCCAGCCACTGAGATACTGTAAAAAATGTATTAGCATCCATAAATTTCTTTGCTTCAACAAGCAGTGGTGACATAAAAGACATTACTGTACTTGCTTTTGTATAACTACAATTAAGACCCTTAATATATGAAAATTTACATGACCGATTCATTAACTTCAGAAGTATAAAAGATTTGCACTTATTATTTACTGATATAAATATTATTGTTGTAGCAACATATGATGATAGATCAATGCGAGCCCATGTCCACCGTACCAGGGAACTCCTCTCTCTTTCAACGCTTCATGCTTCATTTTCATCGTCACTTACAGCGCAACATGAGGCAGGGAAAGGGCCATCGGAGAGTTCACGAGGTCTTGAATTATCATTTTCCCATTTTTCTGCTTCTTGGACTGGACGTAGTTATTATCTTCTTATATATGTTGAGGTATAAATTGTAGTTATTTGTAGAAATCATCATATAATTTAATATGAGAGCAACTGAACTACAGGAAAAGCTGAATTTCCAGAGCTGGATGGTTTGGGATTTATGGAGGATGTTTCCGGAACTCTTAGCAAATTGCTATCTCCATCTTCTGAAGAGATCAAGTGTGTGGAAAGCATTGTGTTCTCATCCTTCAACCCTCCACCAAGTTATAGGAGGTTTCACACCTAAAACATTTTATTTTTAGATTAATTTATTTTATATTTGTTTTTGTTCTCATTTAACCTTTTTTTTAAAATCATGTTGGTGTATAACATGCCATTTCATAAATTTGAAATAGTATAACAACACAGTTATGTATGTCCAGGCTTGTTGGTGATTTGATTTATTTGGATGTGGTAACTTTGGAGGGGGGTAAGTTCTGCATTACGGGAACCACAAGAACGTTCTATGTGAATTCTAGCTCCGAAAGTGTTCTGGATCCTAAACCTGCCAAAACTGCCTATGAAGCAACTACCCTTGTTGGGCTGCTGAACAAAATCAGTGCCAAGTTCAAGAAAGGTTAGATCACACGGGTGAATTTCCATGCATGAGAACTGTCCGGTTCTCCCATTTTAGGTTGTGTATCAACTTTGTAGCATCTAATATGGTTTGTATTATTTCTGTTTAAATCCCTGCTGTGTAGCATTTCGAGAAATTTTGGAGCGGAAAGCTACTGCCCATCCTTTCGAAAATGTTCCGTCTGTTCTTCCTCCAAATATGTGGCTTGGGATGCATCCTTTTCGTGGTAACTACTAAACCAACTAAATTGGTTTCTTTTAAATGTTTTTTTTCTAAAGATATTGAAGTTCATCCTATTTTCTTATGGAATATATTATATTCTTTGTCATTGAAGAAACAAATTGGCTTAATGATAGATTTGCTTGCATTAAGGATCAGTCTGTCCATGGATGGTTTATTATTTTAATAGTTTCTTTTGCTCACTTTTCAGATCACAAACGTGATGCGGCTCGTGCAGAGAATGCACTCACACTGACATATGGAAGTGAGTTAATTGGCATGCAAAGGGATTGGAATGAGGAGTTACAGTCTTGTCGGGAGTTTCCCCGTACAAGTCCGCAAGAGAGGTGTAATTTAATTTTGTGAATCTTGATTAGTGCATTCCATCAATTTTCTAACAGCATTGGTCTACAATATTTTCTTATTTTCCAAACTTATATTTCTGTTTACACATGACTATTTTCTTTTCTCTGCGGCTCGAAAAATTGTCCTTTTGGTGTATTGCCTAATTATGCCACTGACATGGACTCCTGTTCTAGGATTTTGCGGGACCGAGCTTTATATAAAGTGACTTCAGACTTTGTTGATGCTGCAATAAATGGTGCTATTGGTGTCATCAACAGATGTATTCCACCCATAAATCCAACAGATCCGGAGTGCTTTCACATGTAAGTGAAAATTGGGAGCAGAAAATTGAATGACATTAATTCTTCTTTGTTATGGTACCCTATGGTAGGGGAATTTGTTTGATTGTGTCTCGCCATGCTGGCTTGTGAGTAATAGGGATCATTTGCATACGTATATACACCATTGATAGAAAGTCTCTTATTGTTCAGACTCACACTCATAATAATGCTCTTTTTGTTTCTTAGGTATGTCCACAACAACATATTCTTCAGCTTTGCAGTTGATTCCGACCTTGAGCAGCTAGTGGGGAAACCAACTAGAGATGTTACTTCCAAGTCCAATGGCGTAAACTCACACAATGCAACCGGAGCTCTGGAACAAGCTAATGGAACAATTGAGATTACTAGATGCGGGGAAGCAAGTGAATCAAACAGTGAGGAGCTTAATGGGGCTGTCGAATTGACTTCTGATGCACCTGCTGATCCACAGTTGGCTGATAGTGAGCAAGCAACATATGCTTCTGCAAATAATGATTTGAAAGGGACAAAGGCATTCCAGGAAGCCGATGTTCCTGGACTCTATAATCTTGCTATGTCCATTGTTGATTATAGGGGCTACAGAGTAGTGGCACAGGTATGTCGAGTCCCTTGATAAAAGTCCATTTCCTCTTCTCAAATCCAAGGTTTTGGAAGTTTTTGGTCGATTGGCCTATTATTTGCTCCTTTTACATTCTTCATCTGTTTCCCGGTTATATTGATAATATGATAGTATCTGCATTGATTCTAGTGGAACGAGTGTATTGACTGTAATTTTTTTTATTTATGTGGAGATTGGTAGGGGGAGCAAGGTTACTGTTTTATACTTGTTAGCTTGAAGCACATCCGAGTTAGGTTCATTCCTTCTAAGCAAATCTGATGAAAGATAACGCCATCCAAACCTGAACTACAAAAATATGGACCACATATCGGAAACACATCGTATACCAAAGTTTCATCTGAAAATATGACTCTTATTGTTTTTGATATAAGTTAATAATTTGTTTTATTCTTGATGGTTTTAGAGTTCGGATTATTTTTGGTCTATGCTGGTATTACTTTTGATCATTTTCTGTACTTCTAAACTAGGTTGTTTTGTATACAGTGTTCTTGTCCGTCTCCTGTTTTACAGGTGTATGGCTCAAGCTTTTATTTGACAATTCCGCTTATATCTTATGTTTTCTTTTAATTTCAGAGTGTTCTGCCAGGCATTCTTCAAGGCGATAAGTCCGAGTCCCTTCTTTATGGCTCTGTGGATAATGGGAAAAAGATTTGCTGGAATGAAGATTTTCATTCAAAGGTAACAACAAATTAAAGAAGGGAACTTCTTTTTCCTGAAAAAATCTGTGTTGAAAGAATACTTATTTCATACATTTCTTATTTTTCATATGGTTCTGTAGCTTGAAACATTTTTTAACACAATGCATCTGTAGTTATATCTTACACTTCTTTTGGTCTTGACTATACTATCTATTAATTTGTGATCTTTTTTCTTTTGGATGAATGATGTGTTGTTATAGGTGGTAGAAGCTGCAAAACGCCTTCACTTGAAGGAGCATACTGTGCTTGATGGGTCCGGAAATGAGTTTAAACTTGCCGGTCCAGTTGAATGCAAGGGTATTGTTGGTAGTGATGACAGGTAATCTTTGATAAATTCTGAAACTATTTTCTATTAAAGATTGGGGAAAAAGTTTGCTAACCTGGATCACATCATTTTCATCTATTTTTTGATGTAGTCTCTAGTTGTCTCCCTTACTGTTGCTTAAAAGTAAAGTCATTTGTTATCGTACCAGTTTGTTTATGATTTCAATTTACTGATGATGTTCTAGTACTCTCTGCCGCCTGTTTTTTCCCTTTTTATTTTTGAAAATACCTTGTCTTACAACATATTGGTTCAGGTTGTTGTTCATTTTTTTGACATATGTTATTTCAGGCATTATCTTTTGGATTTGATGAGAGTGACGCCACGCGATGCGAATTATGTTGGTTCTGGTTCACGGTTCTGTATTTTGAGGCCTGAGCTGATAACCGCTTTCGGTCAAGTGAGTCCGATGAACTTCAACTTATATTTGATTGTTTCTCCGGGTTTTTGTATCACTGAAGTTGGTTTATGGTTGAAAAGGCTGAAGCTGCAGAGAGGTCAAAAATTCCGTCAAATACTGAAATACAGGTCACTGAATTGACTGAAAATCCAAATCCTGATGCCCAAGAAATAAATGGTCAAGATAGTTCGGTGTCTTTGAGTGCCGAAGTAAGTTTGTTTTGCTTTGTGTACCATTGAATGAGATTCTTAAAATTCCCCAATATGGATGGAGTTGTAACTTAGTTACTCACATGTACTACCACTACTATTAAGTAAGGCTACCATTTTTTGGCTGGTATTGAGTATCTACTGTTAGAGTTTTTTTTTATGCTTTTCATTCAAAGTTATATTGTTCTTGTGAAGGGAAAACTATATAGGATCATAGGGCCATGTTTCTTTTGCCTTATGTTCATGGTTCTGACTGAAGCAGATCAATTTCAATTTTCATCATTTATTTGACTGAGTTTCCATTGTTCTTATTGTGTTAGATTGTCTTTTTACCCTTCAGAACATTTGTAGATATTGTCTAAAACACATGCAAGGACAAACTTCCTGCAAATATTTGCAATTGCATGTGTTTTAGTCTACATTGTTCACGCTTCCACTCTCAGCAGGTGTTGTCACCTAGTGGCAATTGCCTCGGTTTATTCTGGTTAATATATTTAATGATGAATAGAGCGTCTCATATCCGTTCTGTCCTTTTTGATGGTTGATTCAGGTTTCTTTGTCTTTTATCCTATAGGAAGTAGTGAAAGAAGGGGATGGCATGGCCGCGGAAGAACATGCGTCTGTCAAGGATGAAAACCATTCTTGTGATCAGTTATGTTTTAATCCAAATGTACTCACTGACTTTAAATTGGCTGGAAGTCCAGAGGTATGTATAAGTAGCACACTGGAGTGTCATAGTTTTAGTCTCTTTTTGTTCTATTTAATGTTTTGCAGTAGAGTGGAAACTAATACGTTTAAGTAATTTACTAGGAGATATCCAAAGATGAGGAGAATGTGAGGAGAGCCACTTCTTATCTCACAGATGTTGTGCTGCCAAAGTTCACACAAGATCTCTGTACACTCGAAGTGTCACCAATGGATGGACAGACGTTAACGGAAGCACTCCATGCCCATGGAATCAATATTCGTTATATTGGGAAAGTAAGTGATTGGGATACATGAACAATTTGTTTTGTAGAATCATTTGAGAGCTTCCATCAGTCGATCCTTTATTTTCTAACATCTGCTCTTTAGGTTGCTGAAGGAACTAAACATTTGCCTCATTTGTGGGATCTTTGCACAAGCGAGATTGCTGTTCGAGCTGGAAAACATGTCCTAAAGGTGATTTGCTTTTGTTTGTCTTTTTGTTATCATTTATCCTATTCATCACCTCTCATTTCTGGCTATGCCGAAAGATGGAAAACACGTCCTAAAAATGGGTTGCTTTTCAGCTAGTTATTTTAGGTTGCCTTTTGGTTATCATTTTTATTTATCTGTTGCTTTCCAACTAGAAGTTGACATTTCATGTAGCGTACTTGGTACCCCGACTTTATAGTCATTGGGTTGTCCTTTAGATCTTTAAATGCAGTATTTTGTTGATAGATGTTACATGGTCCATTGCTACTATTGTTTTCAATGTTATTATCCTTTGTGAATGAACATAGACTTGCAGTTTGTTTAAATTTTTTGTCTTCTTAATACTGCACCGTAGGGTCTTTTGAGAGAAACGGAGGACCACGATGTTGGACCTGCAATTGCACACTTTTTGAATTGTTTCTTTGGAAATTGTCAAGCTGCAGCAGCAAAGATTGGCAACGGCAGCGCGAATGCTAAATCCCAGAAAAAGGTACCTGTGAAGGATACTCTTACCTTTTAGTGTCCAAAAATTTCTTCTCCTTTTCCATCTTTTACTGAGATGAACATTTCCCCTCTTTTGAAAGGGTCTGCTGGTCTGGTATTCATCATGCTAGTAGGAACATGTAGTGTAGGCATGGTAGATAACTGAGCAAAATGACATCTAAATCCTATTTACAAAAGCATTAGGAAGAAGTTATAGACGTCTTTCCATATCTCATCTACTGTAATTAATGCTATTCCACGAGAAACTGTTTTCAGCAAGGAAAGGAGCCTATTTCCGTAACTATTCTTATGTTAATATTGAACTCCCAGTTAACTTTAACGTGTTTCATGTTGTAATAGCACTGTAAACCAAATGACTAGGAATGGATGTAATTATCGTCCTGAAAGTATTATAAATTCTACAGGAACAGGCAGGTCAGCAAACCCCTGGCAAGACATCTCGGGGGAAGGGGAAGTTGAGAAATGGAGTTTCTTCTAAAAAGAGTTTTTCTTCTTACATGGGCATTACTTCCGAGAGTTTATGGCATGACATTTCAGGATTTGCAAGGCTCAAATATCAGGTGCATATGTTGGAGTGATCTTATTATGATTGACAACATCTTGTATGGTACTTACTCTTTTTTACTTATGGCATGATCTTTTTTCTTTTGAAGTTTGAGCTTCCTGATGATGCCCGATCAAGAGTAAAGAAAGTTTCAGTGATCCGTAATCTCTGCCAAAAGGTGATTTTTTTAACCTGAGCCAGCTGTTTATATTTGAAATGTTCTCTGGCGATCATTGTTCTTGTTTTAAACCGTTTCGAGTGTTTGACTGTGCAAATAGGTGGGAATAAGCGTTGCGGCTCGCAAATATGATCTTGATGCAGCTTCTCCCTTTCAAGTAGTAGATGTTTTCAACATTCAACCTGTTGTTAAACACTCAATCCCTGTTTCTTCAGAGGCAAAGGATCTTGTTGAGGCGGGCAAGGTTCAACTTGCTGAGGTATGCCCACCACCAAAAATTACTCTTCTAGAGTTCTAGATTAATTTTGTCTGTATTTTAAAGTAGTAGCGATCTAGTGGTATAGAATGGGCCTTCTAAAATTGGAAGAATGATTTTTATTTGAACCTTGAGTTTCACAGATATTTTAGCATAAAGACATTTAGGGATTTCTTCTTGACCTTCAGAAATGCTCGCGAGCTATTAAACTATATGCTGTGATGACATAATGCAAGTAAATTGTTTCCCCTCTCCATGCACACCTATTTTTTTTTTAAGATTGTGTTGTAGTTGCTTAGCATGGTCTTCACTGTAAAATTGGAGAGACATCATCATCATGACATGATTACTAACTTTTCAACGTTGACACAATTCCTAGTTTTTAGTTTTTCATAACGGTCCGTATGTAAAGAAATCAGGGAGATTGTTAAAGTATACTTGTCTAGTAATGGTGATATGAGGAAATCTTCATTTTTTTATGGGAAGGAGAGTGGCTAAAAACTATTTATGTTGATCCCCTGTGTCTCTTTCCATTGCTATATAGGGAATGCTTGGAGAGGCATACACAATGTTTTCTGAGGCATTTGCTATACTACAGCAGGTATTTGATTGTACACGCCTTCTTAAGAAAACTGCTACAGTTTTTCACAGCTGTCTAGTTTTTGACTGTTGTTAATTTCCATGTTTTGCAGGTCACTGGCCCTATGCATAGAGAGGTTGCAAACTGCTGCAGGTAACTAACAACAGTTGTGCCTCTGCTTCTGACTATTTTTTTTTCTATTTAACATGTGCCGGTGGAAGTAGTTGAGATTTAGTAATCTAAGTTGCTAACTTTTGTTTCTTTTGGATTTTGACTATTTTTAAATGCTTATATCTGTCAGTGAACTGGCCCTTTGTCCCCTGAGCACGAGTCCAGTTTGTCAGGGATTGTATAAACTGTGTAATTAGGTTAAAGTTCATTTAACTTGAATGTACCGGATCGATGATCTGCTTTAGAAGTGCAGTTTTATATGAGGCAAACGTTTATATGCCAAAGAAGTGTAGTTTTTAAAGTAAACTTCTTCCAATTTTCTTCTTGACAATGTTTTTAATCATGTTATTAGGTACCTTGCCATGGTTCTGTATCATGCCGGGGACATTGCCGGGGCCATAATGCAGCAGCATAAAGAGCTGATAATAAATGAGCGTTGCCTTGGTTTGGATCATCCTGATACCGCTCACAGGTATTTTCCCTACTTATTCATTTATATCTATGAGTTGTTTATTATTTATATTCACAAATGGTTTATTTTCTGTTTCCTGCTCTGTCTGCTGTTTTAGATTTTCTTTCTTTAGAAATTTCAATATTAACCATGGCCCCGATTATTTTACATTTGCAGTTATGGCAACATGGCTCTTTTCTACCATGGTTTAAACCAAACAGAACTTGCTTTACGTCACATGTCGAGGGCCTTGCTCCTTCTTGGTTTGTCATCTGGGCCCAATCATCCTGATGTGGCTGCAACCTTCATAAATGTTGCAATGATGTACCAAGATATAGGAAAGATGGACACTGCTCTTAGGTATTTGCAAGACGCCTTGAAAAAGAACGAAAAGCTTTTGGGCGAGGAACACATTCAGACTGCTGTCTGCTACCATGCACTTGCTATTGCCTTCAATTGTATGGGTGCCTATAAGCTTTCCCATCAGGTATGTTTCTTTTCTGCCACTAGGATTTCCTAGTATACGACTCTGCAGTATGATTCAACTTTGTGGTATCTGTACATTTTGCTTTGGGGGTCGTCTTACGTATTCAAGGTTTGTTTTGACAGCATGAAAAGAAAACATATGAGATACTTGTGAAACAACTTGGAGAAGAGGATTCAAGGACGCGCGATTCAGAAAATTGGATGAAGACGTTCAAGCTACGCGAGGTGCATGCATGCTATCATATATCTTGATTTTGTCAATCATCTTCGGCTGTCGTATGCTTTCTATCAGTTTCTCAAGATTTGTTTTGTAATAGATGAATGCACAGAAAGTGAAGGGACAAGCACTGAATGCATCTTCGGCTAAAAAAGCCATTGACCTTATAAAGGTACGAGTCTGTATACTCCCTCTGGTTCTCATACACTATAATTAAAAAAATTGTATAAAAACCATGGTAGAATGTAGAAAGTAATATGAGAATAGAGAAAATAGTGTTTTGAAAATACAAATAATAAATGAAAAGGTAGATCGAATTTTATTTATAGAAAGTTTACGAATAACGGAATGCCAAATATTGTGAATCAAAATTTTAAAGTCTTTTTATACATTTTATATGACTCTCATTGCTACTTTCCATTTCGAAAAAGAAATTTGGTAATTTGAAGTAAACGGTCTTAAACGAAAAATTATGCAGTCACATCCCGACATCATGCAAGCCTTCCAAGCAGCAGCTTCTGCAGGAGGATCAGGAAGTGGAAGCTCAGCCGGTTCAATGAATGCCGGAGCAATCCCTCCCATGGCTCGAGGAAGAGGAGTAGACGAAAGGGCTGCTCGTGCAGCTGCTGAAGTACGAAAGAAAGCTGCAGCAAGGGGATACTTGATCCGCCCCCACGGTGTTCCTGTCCAAGCTGTACCTCCTCTCAATCAGCTTCTCAACATCATCAACTCCGGTAACGGAGTGGAACCTGAAAATCCCGCGATAGATGCAAAGGAAGCCGAGAATGGCCCCGCTATAGATAATCCACAAGAAGAGAAGAAACAACAGGGCACGACGAATCAACAAGTCGAAGCACCGGTAGGCTTGGGAGCCGGATTAGGATCTTTGGATTCGAAAAAGCAAAAGTCGAAGAACAAGTCTTCTTCTTGAAATCGATTCGGCTTCGGCAATTCAAACTTAATGAGTAGGTTTGTCTTAATTTGACAATTTTTTTTACCATACAAGTCAGGTTTTGCAATTTTGAATGCTCAAAAGTAGTAGATTATCCAAGCCCCAAAAATAATGATTGTGCACAACTTGAACCAAACACATTTTGATGTTGGTAGAAATTACAAACATGTTTGCATTTGTGTTTATTTGAGTATTTTTGAGGAATAATCCATGGCCTTTGTAGTCTCTATTGTGCTAAATTTGGTTGGTAGTAATTAATTTGTAAATTTGTAAGAATATCCTATTACTTATATTAGATTAGATATCATATTTTATACATCAATTATGTAGTTATAATCATTTATATGAAAAATAAATAGTTGAGGTGATACTTGTACCCAAACCAATCTTTATTATTGTGTATAATTAATAAAGTAGTATTAATCATTTATTTTGGTAATATGACAGTTAATTAGTTATGTATGCATTTGTGCACTTATACTATGATTTGCATTTAAAAGAAATTCCTTCTTTTTATGGTATGTTTTCTTTCTAAATTATGTCTCTTTGACAATACCCATTATTTAAAAGAAACAATGGGAAATTAAGATATACTAATATAAAAATTTCCGAGCTCGAACTGAGCATTTTCCAAACGGAATTCGAGCAACTCAGCTAATATAACGACCCTACAACGTTATTTTAGTTGACGAGCTGAACTTTATCCAAATAACATAAATATGCTCAGACACGCCTTGCAATATACGAGCCTACATTTTAACCGAACTTCAAAATGTGTCCATATTCGACTCGTTTAAAAAGTAAACAAGCTCAATTCAAGCTGAACCCAGGTAACTCAACTAAGTAACAACCGTACAACATTATCATGCTCATAATCGGTTTGCACGTAATAAACATACCTAAATTTTAGCTGAAACTTAAAATCTGTTTATATTCGAATCGTTTAAAAAGTAAACAAGCATAAACCGAACCCGAATAACGCAACAATGTCATCCTAACATAACTCAATAGTTTTGTATCCAAGTTCTTCTGTGAATGAATAGTACGATGATGTTACATAACCTTAAACTTGTGGTTCTAAAGGCATAGTTATCTTAGGAAACAAAACGTCCAAACAACTGATACAAGGTTCCAATTTGGGTGTTGTAGGAGTAACTTTGACTCTTCTTACGTACAATTTGTATTCAAATCTTGTTTGTAATTGAGGTTAGGCTGCAAAATTATAACTAATTACCTAGAGAGTTAATATAGTTACAGCCAATGATGTCACAAATTTGGCACGGTTATTTATTATAACCTACATTTCTTCAAGTTACTCCTCACCGTAAAAATCAACTACTTTGTTAAGTAAAAGTCTATTTTACCTAACACTTGATTAGTTACACAATAAATGTATCATGCAGTTTGGGTATCTAACCAACTTAGTAAATAGACCAGGGTAAATTCACATTTGGGTAAAGCTTAGAATTCGGACCCAAAATAAAAAAAATCATTTTAAATAATAAAAAGTATTACATAAAATAAAATAGTTTAACGGTAGTGAAAACTTTCAATTCTACCTTTTATCTCTCCTCGATCTGGATAGGCCCGATGATATTCCGGATTTTGTTCTCCTAGAATTACCCTATGTGTTCAAAAAATACTATTAAAAAAATTTTACTCTAAAAAAGGTAATTAAAAATAAAAAAGATTTGGAGGGAAGGTAAACTTGATCCAACCATTGAATCGTCAAGATTCACTCAATTCTGGGTAAAATTTATTCGGAAGTCGTGTTCGCACGGTTCAAGATTTCGCTATTGCACCACGCATACGGATCCGTAACCGTCATAAGGTCATGGTTACGAGATCCGTATCCGTGACCAAAAGTTCACGGTTATGGCACCCGTAACCGTCATGATTACGGGTTCCGGATCCGTGTTAAATTTATACATGAATTCTAACCCGAAAAGAAAAAAAAATTCTGACACCATCACGATCACGCATTGCGTATGAGTGGTGTGCTCACGAAATCTTGATTCTTGAACCGTGCGAATAATACCCCTCAATTTATTTCTAGAATTTTACCGTAACTAAACCCGTTCCGGATATCCAACTCGACTACGCGACTTATTCTTACATGCAAAGCACTTGTCCGAGGGTGTATTCAATTAAGAGTTTACAGGAATTTTTTGGAGTTTAAAAGTCTATGGGTATTGAATATAGATTTTTAAAAGTCCATATAAATCTTTAGGTATTGAATTAGGATTTAAAATTTTCCATAAAATTCCTATGGTATTTAAACATTTGTGTATTTTAAAAGAATCTATTATTTCATTGATTTTGTAGGATTTTTCATTACTTTTATACATACCTAAACTCCATATAAATATTTTCCCAACACATAACATTTCCACAGAATCTGTATTAACTCTATATAGAATTAAACTATCTCATAGAATTTGCGAATTCTATAATTATTAAGAATCAATCAAATCTTTAAAAGTCTGGATTAAATACACCCCCTAAGCCTTTACTTATAAAATATTTTTTTACAAATTTGTGGTCATCAATTTGTCTTAAATAAAATAAAAAAACGTTTTAAATTGATTGAAAAGATACACGTGTTTTTCCTTTCAAATGCTTGTATTTTTTCATGATTAATTTGCAAAAATCATGAACCTAAACATGTTTGATTTATAATAAAAACTCGACAAATACATTATAAATTAGTAGTATATAACATTACGTTTGTTAGATACGAGAGCCGATGAAATTTGAACACATAACGATAGTCAAATGAGTTATAAGTATGTAGTTGATTAAAGAGATAATGGTAATTCATTTACGTATTTACTCTCAACAAGAAAGACTAAAACGTACGTAAATGCAAATTGTTTTGTTACCAAATTTGAATCTCTTGTTTAAGTTAAAATTTACTTTTGCTACATAGGTGGATGTTACTGTTGCTTGTCATTCTCATGGATCAACATCATGATAATCTCATAAACAATCAACATATAATAAAGTATGGTGATTTTTACATTTTTTACATTTTGTTTATGGTTAATGATCGAGGGTTAAATGAGATTAAAGTCTTGCTATTACCAAACATAATGTATGATGATATTTTCGGTTGAGTTGGTCTGGTGGTAAAGTGACGTTAAATTTTTTGGTTGGTTTTGAAATTCAAGTTCGAATCTTTGTCGTAGTAGTGTGAAAAAATTGATATTGGAAGTGTTCTCGCCAAACAGGGCACTGAAGTATTTGTCGAAGATAAGAAGTCTCTGCATCTAAAACGAGGATATTTTGAGCCTAGTATATAAGGTCGGTAGACTTATGCGTTTGACTTGGACGGACGTGCGCTCGTATGCACATGATTGTGAAAGTCGGACCTTTTTTGTCAACCACTCTAATATCATATTAAAGTCCAACTCACCGTCTACAAAGATCATGTGCATACGAGCGGACATATAAGTTAAGTCCAAGCCGGTAATAAGCTCAAAAGTACCATTATTATAAACTCAATTAGTAATAAAAGGAGTATATCACCGACATTATATACTATATTATGAATTTTATTTATTATCGAGATGAGATCAGCTAGACCTGCTCATATCCGGGTTGGGACTGGATTTTACAAATTATTTTACCTGTTTATCCGGACTCGACTAGCGTGCGTATAGTGATCGGGCTGGGCCTACGGGTACGGAGCCGGCCCGACGACTCAAGCTTTTTGAATCCGGTTGACTTTCCTCCTATGTCATATCCGTCCGTTTTTCCGGACAAACGGACTACCGAATATGAACAGGTTTAATCACAACTTATTATATTCCAGATCATAACCGCCTAATATATACCAAAAATGACCATATATAAGAATCCAATTGGAACTCAATATATGACAAAGAGTAATGTGAATGCATCGAAAATATCTCGATAAAATGTAGACAAAAGAATGCATGATTGAATTTGGATGGAATAGGTAACTTTATGATTTTGGTATGATCCGATTCCACTTGTCAAATGTAAGAAGATGGTAAAGGTCGATTAAATTTAGGCTAACATTAATAATGTCAAAATTGAATTACACAATGTATGTATACATTGTACTGCCTGAAATCAATGTAGTATTAACGTAGAAGTGGAAGTATTAGGTTTATGCACAAATCACAATGACATGTGTTCAAATTCTTATCTAACTAGCTTTGGTGGGCACATTACTAAAAGTTTTAACTAATAGTTGTGACAAAAAAAATATGAAAAATATATACAATTCTCACGTCGATAATAAAAGGGATAACGTACGGGTCTAGTATATAAGGTTTGTTTGGATTACTCTTTCTTTTGTCAATTGGTTTTAGATGGATTTTTATGGACTTACGGTGGACTCGGGTTCAACCCCATTTGTATTCAGACGTGCGGTGGACTCCAACATCATATTTGATCTATTGAATCTTCATGGTATATAGCATAGTAGTTCGATCTTTTGAATCCCGACTTATTGGGTTTGTCGGTCTTATCACCGAGTCTAGACATTTACACTTGAGGGCACACGTGTTGAGGATTAATGTTCTCACATCGATAATAAAGAGGATAATAAATATATAAGTGGGTCCGTCCAATAACATGTGTCATTCGGACCAACAACATATGACCCATTTTTTTGGGTTCATAATATTTGTTTTTAGTTAGCTTTATTTAACACCAGTGCTTGCCATGATGGTTAAAAACTCTATATCATTTAGAGAGTCATTTTTTATTTTCCTATATAATATTTATAATAACATTTTTAATTTTCTCTAAAAAAAAAGTACGTTGACACAGAGTCTCCGAAACGAGACGTGCGATGAACTCTCACACCCTATCAAAATGTTTCAGTTTTAGGAAAAATAAAATTTAGACTTTGATATTAATATCCCTTTATGTATAAGTTATTTGATTTAAAAATTTACAATTTATGAATGGTTTATAAAAAATATAATTTTTTTATTTTATCACTTAAAAGACAATTCAAATATTTAGAATATAACCCCTATAATATTAATTAAAAACATCATCACCAAATAATATTCCAATTTCTTAGGATCATATATACACAATATACCCACAATTTCATACAGTCATACCAAATTAAGTACTGCCCATGTAACAAGAGTTCCCACTTATGACATTTTGTGATGATTGAACTATTTATCATACCATATAAAGCTAAAAGTCCAATAACATATATGTGCAATAAGTAGAGCCGTTATTCCAGCCGAACGACGAGCTTTGATATGCTCAAGCTCATCTTATTTATAACCGAGTTGAGTTTAAATTTTAAGTAAACTTTAAAATATTTTCATAGCCGAGCTCAAAACGAGTTTTTTTTCCGAGTCGAGTCTAAGTAGCTCGGCTATTATAATATAGTCAAACGAGCTCGTTTATAAACTAGTTTGACCAGGGTATTAATCCAAATCGAGTTTAAAATTGTGTTCATATTCGTGAACGGGCTTACCCACCAACTATTTTCGAAGTTATTTAGACCAAATAACTCGGTTGTATAACGATCCTAATAAGTGGGTAAGTTTGATGTATATAGTGTTATTGTATGGTTAAAAATGAAGATGATTAACGTTTGTTAATTGTAGTAAATAAGTAATGATGATAGTGCATATTGCGAATGAAGGATGAGGAAAAAACAAGAATGGAGTGCACGAAAACGATGCATAATGAAGCCCATACCATACGGTAGATTAAGTTGGAAGGCAGCTTAGAATGAATGCACGTCATAGTTATCACACTTTATGGAACTATACGTACCACAATATTTATACACTTCTATTTCTAACTTATCTTATATATATATATATATATATATATATATATATATATATATATATATATATATATATATATATATATATATATATATATATATATATATATATATATATGAGACTTTTGTGGAGAGGAGGAGAATTTTCTTTACTATAAATTTAGATCTTTTTACTTTCGAGTTATTTTTTGTAATTTAAAAAAATAAACTTTTATCTTAAAAAAAAATGAACGTATTTTGTTTTGTTATCATTTGAAGAAATAAAGGGATAACAAAATAAAATGAACTTATAGTATAAATGATGAATAAAATTTTATATATATATATAGGAAGTAGAACGGGGTTTTAGTGTCAAAAGTAAGAAGTATCTACATTCATTGGATCAAATAATAAATTTTCATATATAACATGTATTTGTTCGACTAAAAGTTGTTTCAAATATATCAATTGTACAATTATATTCGAATTTGTTCAACTATATAACCAATTGTTCAAGTATATATATATTCGGGTGAGACCGTTAGAAGGCTTCTTGTGGAGGGGACGGGCATTTTCTCCTCCCAGTTTTTTGTACTACTAGTTCAATTTTAATACAATAAATGCTCGTTTTTTCCATCATTTTTTTTTCTAAAAAACTGAATGTTATTCCTTAAAAAT
The DNA here is from genome assembly GCA_033239045.1 of Fagopyrum esculentum. Lineage (NCBI taxonomy): Eukaryota > Viridiplantae > Streptophyta > Magnoliopsida > Caryophyllales > Polygonaceae > Fagopyrum > Fagopyrum esculentum. The sequence goes on from BSUD01000003.1 coordinate 3,538,643, forward strand.
GAATGCTTATTTTTGTTCATAAATAAAAAAAATACCGTAATAAAACATAAAATGAACATCTAATATATAAAAAGAGTCAATTGTAAGTTGTAACAACAAAATAAACCAAATATCTCCTCACACACATATCCGACGATAGTATACCTTATATTTCTGAAATTGTACACAATCATGAGATGCGTGATCGTCTACCTAATAACCATGCATGAACATTGATGAAATTAAGACAATTGTTTTTCAAATTGAACGTATTTTAAAGATTTTCATTCCTTACCGTAAAAGTACTCGGATAATCTTAATCTCATATATTCATCCTCTAACTATGCAACAACTCATAAACAAGTTTAATTAACACACGTTATGTTGTAAAGTCAACTGTACATCTCAAGGAATCAATCGGATATCAACTGCTGCCACATAAAATGTTTCTCCTATACTTTCCCTTTTTATCATTGGATATAAATTGCAAGTTATATCCTCGACTTTTGGGTGAATTGCAAGTAAGCACGAGTAGTTACGGAATTGTAATCTATGATAAGTCGAAATCGATTATGATTTTATGGTATGATTAATTGTAATTTCGATGTTACATAATTATTAATGAGTAAAATCCGATTCTTCGGTTATATGGCTAGGTACGAGATCACGGTTATGGCCTAGGTAGCGTTTGGTGTGATTTTAGAGGATTATAATCATCAAATACTTTATAATTAGATTGTAAAATTTTAATTTAATTTCTACCTTTTTACGCTTAAATAATCCTTAAATATTTAGTAAATCGAACGATCTCAATGTGTTTCTTCCCTCTCATATTTATTATTTCTTATTTAAAAAATAGAAAAGATCAAGACTCAGTTGGTCTAGTGGGATGGGGTGCTAGACTCCTTAAGTGCTTAGTCTGGACATTCGGGACATTTATGAAAAAACTGATATTGGGAGGGTATTCCCCACCAATGGGCCGCGACTTCTACCCGTCCCGGATGTAGAGCGGCGAAGTCAATCGAACCGGGTGCTACTTACAACCTTTCAAAAAAAAAAAGAAATAAAAAAGCATAAGTGAAAATGTTCTAGTAATCTAAATATGTGGCAAACATGAAGAGAATGAGTAGGTTGAAGCAAGCCAAACTTCTTTCGGGGTTATGCCGTATGCTTTCATTTCATGTACACACTCGACTTTCTTATATCGTTAAGTTCATTGGATATAACTAGACCTATTCAGATCCGGACAACCATTTTATAAAAAAAAGGTAACCCATTGTACGGGTAGGATTCGGTATTAATGTCTTCACCTCAATCATCTGAATCGATTTTGAACCGAACGGACGGGTCTCGACTTTCTTTCTTGAAAAAAAAAATATTAATATTATATATAAATAAATAAAAGTATTACACAAAAAAAAAAATTAGTCCAATAATTATTAACATTCGAACCTTATTTTATTTTAAGATAAAGTAGATTTTATTTTATCTCGGATGTTACTATTATTCTTGTATAAGCCCTATATGAAGGATAATCATGATATCAATAAAAGCGTATTTCTATTTTCACCATAATCTATTAATTATAGCCTTGTTATATGTCGTGCGTTTATATTCGAATTATTCGACTCGAGTTTTTTTACGAGTTAAAATGTGTTTTAACATGCTCATGTGATTTTTGCTTTGCTATTTTCAACGAGGATAAATTGTTGGAGGCTAATTAAACTATTAGAAAATAATATATTTGATTACTCTATGTTAGAATGTACATTTCTTTGGAAATAGATTTTACTAAAAAATTATTGGATTTTTTTAGGTGAAATGGGAGAGTGGACTCTTATTAGTTCAATTCGTTTAAATTTTGTTTATTTATTCAATTCAAAATTTATATACTATCAATTCAAATATTTTCGATCGTTAATTCTTTCTTCTTCTTCTATTTATTAGTTAGTTTTCTATGCATTTTTTTAATTGTAAATGTATGAATTAATAAAACACAATGTTTGAACTAACGGAATACAATGTTCGAACTAACGATACCTAAATTATAAACTAATACTATAAAACTTCAAATTTTTATAATTATAGTTGTAGTTCAAAACATTTTTTTCATTCTCAAGCAAGGTTTATGAAACACAAATTTATTTGTATATTTTTGTTACAATCTTTATTAGTTCAAACTTTTTTATACAATTGGTTCAAATAGAGTTTTCTATTGATTCAAACATTTTATATTATTAGTTCATGTATTATTTTAAACTTTTGATTTAAAAAAAAAATCTATGAACAATTTGTACAACATAATTTAAACTAACAAAATAAAACTTTGAACAAAATGTACAAAATTTTTGAACGAAAAAAGTATCCGTTATAATATTTTTTGTACACGTTAGCGCTCCGTAATATTATACCGGAATATTCCTTCCGTGCCTGATTCTTCCTTTAAAAATAAAACATATAAAAATAAATATTTAGATTTTGTAAGTTAATTTAAAAACTAGAAACCAAAAATACAATAAATAAAGTAATTTAAACACTAAAAATGTATTTACCCCAAAAAAGATGTTACATTGACCGACTTTTTCTCTCTCTTTTTTGTTAGGGTAAATAACATATAATATATATAACTTGTTCCATACTATATATAAAATTCAGTTGACTAATTATCTTATTACTTTTCTTATTTTTGGGCCTAACTATTTAGTCATGACCAAATTTTAAGGTAAAACATGGGCTTCATCGAACTGATTAGACCGTATTTGTAATGATTAGTACTAGGAAACTTAAACTTCTAACTAGTGTATTACCCGTGCCCCCGTACGAGATATGATTTAATGTCTATTATTGATATGTAAGTATAAAATTATCTTATTAGAGTTTAATATGATTTATGCACTATAAATTTAACAAAAAATTTTAATTTATGTGATAAAATCAACGTAGAAACTTATGATGCACTCTTTTGTAAATACTGACTAATTATTTGTAATATATTTAAAAGAAATTTAAAATTTTAGTAATTCTTTTTTGATTTTAACAATCTTATTGAAATCACTTAGTTTAAAGATTTAAGAAACTTAATTAAGATTTTTGGTTGTTGTTGGTTGCTAAAATGCACGTGACAGTTAGATTTTCATGGTTAGACACGTGAAATTAAGTGCTTCTCTTATAATATATATAAGATTCTATTTTTTGTATTGGTTATGGATCTATAAATCATAATTTAATTGAACCGTCATTCAATAAATATTTCATTATTTTCAAAAAAATAAATATAATTCATTAGTTGATCAAATTACATTTACCCTAGACCTATAATATAATATTTTATTAGCCTAAAAAATAGTATAAATTCAATCAATTTTTATTGATAGAAAAAAGAAAAATTTACTGATTTTGGATATGGGTTTAATTATAAAAATCATTTTTAACAAATAAACATCGTATTATAAAAACATTTTAATAAAGAAATATCGTATTATTTACCAAGAGTACGTCCAATTCTTATATTTTTTCAAAACTTTTGAGAGTAAATCAAACAAAATCAAAAGAGATAAAAGAAGCAAAACTATATCAAACAATATCTAAACAGATTTCTCAACTAAATATTAATCTTATACGCTTTGTATATATGACATACGAAAATATTAATCAATATAAAAAAAAAAAAAAAAAGTTCGGCAGAGCTGCAAGATAGCTTTTCTTCTCAATCTGAAACTTCTATCCTTAAACCCTTTTTCCTATAAATAAAACCCTTAAACAAGCTAACAGATTAACCCAAATCAGATTCGTAAATCAGATTCGAAGATCGAGAGAGAAAATCAATTAGGGTTTCGAGAGTTTTGATCATGAAGATGATATCAACAAGTTCGTTGTTGCTCACGCTTTGCGTACTCGTTGCAGTAATCTCTTGCTTTGGTAGCAACGCTTTTGCTTATGATTCATCTTCTTTACCTAATCATGATTTGACGAGCCATGGCAATGGTGATGACTCAACTAACTCTCTTCATGACATGCGAAGTTACCCTCGTTCTCGTTTGGTTGAGTCGTCGCCATTCGTCTACTTCAACGTCGAGGATTATGTTAGTGAAAGCGATAACGGTGATCATACCAGAGTACGTGTTTTTCTACTCGAACCAATACTTACTTTTTTACTCTTTGATAGAGATTTGATTGTGTTTTCGTTTAGGCTTTGATGAAGACTTGGGCTAGGGTTTGTGCTACGAAAAATGGAGTGTTTTTGGTTCGGAAGCGAAACACTTACTTTGCTAAACAACTTACCTTCGAAGGTCCTTGCGCGTCTAACATCACAATGCAGGTAAATTTCGAGATATAGGATTTTTTTTAACTTCACCTGAATACGTGTATCTATAATTTTGTGTTATAATTCATTTGTGTAGATACAAGGTAAAATCGAAGCATCCAAGAAAATGTCCGACTATTCATCGGATAGAAGACATTGGATTCTCTTCAAAGATATCGACGGTCTAACCGTGAATGGTGGCGGAACTTTCGACGGCAATGGCGAAATATGGTGGAAGAATTCTTGCAAAATTAACAAGCATCGTGTAAGTGTTACCTAAATAACTATCTTCACTACTATGAGTTTTTTTTGGGTCAGAAATTTGATTTTCGTGTATTTTTCGTGTTTTTTCAGCAATGCAAACGCGCTCCAACGGTATGTCCGTCGGTAAAATTGTGACGCTTTCGGGTGTAAGAATGTTTATGCCCCTCTATGATTATAACGGTTTTTCTAACTTATGTCTCTAGGCCGTGACGTTTTACGGTTGCAAGAATTTAGTGGTGAATTCGTTGAAAGTGAGCCATGCACAACAAATGCATTTAGTTATAGAAGATAGCTCAAATGTGAGACTTGCAAGAGTGAAGATATCGTCTCCTGGTGATAGCCCTAATACCGACGGAATTCATGTTACTTCTTCAACTAATGTCTTGATCCAAAACTCTCAGATTGCAGCGGGTAAGTTATGAGTAATTATCGAGACCTAATCTGCAATTATCATGATTTGTTTTTAATCAACTATTTTTATTTAATTTTGTAGGAGATGATTGTATATCAATAGTAAGCGGGTCGTCAAATATTCGAGCCACGAACATTGAATGTGGACCTGGCCACGGAATCAGGTAACCTTAAATCCTAAACCCGAAACCTTAAACCCTAGATAATAGTGTATAATTTGGTCGGTTTTTATGCATTATAATACATTTTTAGAAAAACTTTGGTGAAATAAGCTCTTTTTATGACTCTTTGTATAGTAGACCTCTTTAATTTTTTATATTTTACCCTCGAATTATAAATCCCTTTCGATGCCAATTATACATCGGCTAACCCTAGTTAATTACCCTAAACCCTACACTATGACTTAGCTTGCTCTTCTTTAGGTTATAATTCAAGTTTTATGCATTATAATAGATTTTATCATTAAGTATTGTTTGGTGCATACATAATGCAGTTTCTTGTTTTCTCTAATACGTAGTACTTTGCATGCAAACAAACCCTAATTGTTAGATTTACAAAATAGATACATTCTTGATTACATTTGGAACTTGCAGCATTGGAAGTCTAGGGAAAGGCAAGGAGAATGCTAAAGTTTCGAACATCCATGTCAACGGAGCGACGCTCACCGGAACCACAAACGGCGTCAGAATCAAGAGTTGGCAAGGAGGTTCCGGTTATGCAAGAGACATAACATTTGAGAATGTGGTGATGCACAACGTTAGCAATCCGATTATCATAGACCAAAACTATTGTGACCAAAAGAAAGCCTGCCCAAAATCGGTAACTCCTTAGTTAAAAAACTCGAATCTCCAAATTTTGATCCGGGTTTTTACTAAATTGTTATAATGTGACAGAAATCCGCGGTCCAAGTGAGTCAAGTGACTTACCGTAACATCCAAGGAACGAGCAAGAGCGAGGAGGCGATAAAATTCGATTGCAGCAAGAACTCATGCAAGAGAATAACACTTGTTAATGTGCACTTGGAGAAGGAAGGAGGTGAACACAAAGCTAAAGCTGATTGTATTAATGCACAAACAAGGAAGGTTGGCAATGTCTTTCCTTATTGCTCATCATGAACATAGATTGAAGATGATGAAGAACAAGACTTATGCTCTTGATTTATGTTGTACATGCTTAGATTACCATACACTATTACACTATTATACTAACTAATCATGTTGATTAGGAGGTGATTGATTACTTAGATCTATAGAAAAAAGGTTTATGTTTATTTATAGGAATGAACTTGTTAATATATTGTGTGTTTGAGTTTATATGAATTGGTTTATTTTGTTTTTAAATTGCTTTTTATATTGGGCCATGTATGTTCTGTTTGGGCTCTTATACGGCCCATTTAAATCTAGTAGGCCCAATAACGTATACATTTCTTTATTGGGCCTTATATTTGGGCTCTTATATGGCCCAATAGCCCAACGTAAGAGGCATCAACTACTCGTGATAAAACATGTTCTACTAAGGAGGAAAAACACACACCTTGTGATGGACCAATGCTCCATTGGTTTATTGGGCCTTATATGTTCTCATTTGGGCTCTTGTACGGCCCATTTACGTCTAGTAGGCCCAATAACGTGTCACGGTTTAATTGGGCACTATACCTGTATTTGGGCTCTTATATGGCCCAATAACCGAATGTAAAAGTCATCAACTAATTCGCTTGGAATATTCTAATGGTAATTAGGACACTTTTCTTTGTCATATGCTGATATGAGATATGTTTTTTTTTAATCGATTTTGATATCTTTAGAAATTGACAAGCATCATGTTATTTTTCTTCCAAACGTATCTTTACAAGCTCTTAGGTATCAATGTATCATGCTTAGGCAAAAAAAAATTTTCTTGAAAAAGAGATAACACTATCCGCGCTATAACGGTGTGATATTGAATGAAAAGGAAACTCCATGTACGAGGAAAGCTAACCCTTAAGACATATAACAAGTTTCTAGTACCAAGGATATATTAAGAACATATAACAAGTTTATAGTACCAAGGATATATTAGCCGAAATACGTAAATCGATATATGAGGGGAAAAAAATGAAATAAGTAATAAAATCCGACACCTTTTTTTTTTTTTTTTATAAAGGAAAGCGGTTCGAACTATTAAACGGCGCGCCGTCTAATGGGTCGAAAGGCCGAAAAAGATCGGCAGACGGACAAACCGTCATGAAGGGAACAAAAAGAGGAGAAAAGAAATATACAAAAATACATCAAAAACACCCGAAAGCAAAAAAGTCTTCAAGGGGAAAGCAGGTTGATCCAGCCAATAGGAGACAACGAGCACACATGTTCATCTTCAAAGGAAATCCGACACCCTATTACCTTCACTAAAACATGACTCAATCTAGCGATACAGTTCATAGCAAAAAAAAAGCGTTGACGTAACACTATAAGACTAATCGCGTCCTTAATAAGTACTTGCGGAACAAATTGAAAGTCGACATCGAGAGGAACCCTACAAAAACCTCTATGAATGCGTAAGCTATTCCTATGCACTATAGTATTGGAGCCTAGTTGAAGGTCCCATAGTCACCTTCAATATTAATTATAGACTTTAATTGCTAGGGATAATATTTCAATTTTCTTTCAAACGCGTTTTTTTAACTTTGACTCGTCTTTGATGATCCTATTGCTCTATGTTTGAATCCGGTATCTTGTAATTGAATTTGACTTAAGTGAAGTAGAAACAAGGCGAAGTAGTAATCACACGGGGATAGCCTGACCCCTTATATCATCCAATAAAAGATAAACTACATAATCCGGCGGGTCACACAATACATTAAATCCAACAAGAAGGTTTAAAACAAAACTAGCAATAAAATCCGCAGTTCTATTCGCCTTGCGGTAGGCATGACGAAACTGGATAATCCAGTCTCTTTTCATAAAGTCGTGACACGTACGTACCAGACTAGCAAGAGGATGATGAGGAGTAATGATGTGTTTACTAAGGAGTTCCGTAACCAATCGGGAATCAGCTTCAAAGATAACTGGTCGATGACCCAACTCCCAAGCAACTTTGAGCACATGCACAATTCCCCACAATTCAGCAGTGGGTACTGAGCATATCCCCAGGTTGACACCAAAACCCCTCAACCATCCCTTGCATTATTCCTAATGAGACCAGCGGCGGCGGAGTTGCCATCCTTGGCCTTGGCCCCATCTGTGTTCACTTTGACGAAGCCCTTCGGGGGTGGAATCCAAGCAACTCTAATGACTCTCTTCTGTCTGATCTTCTGATTCTGATCTCGCTTGCTCCAGACATCTAGGTACTCCTTGGTTCTGGCTTGGATAAAGCGTCTTGTCAAAGTCCGATATAGACGGACCGGTAGAGCTGGGATGCGCATTAGGCTCAAGCCCAACACATAAACCCGATGAGGTTCCATCCTGAAACCAAGTGGCAATAGGAGGAGTGGCTCACCGACCTTATATACTAGGCTCGAAGTGTCCCAATCTTTCGATGTGGGAATTTATTATCTCCGACACGCCCCGCAAGTGCAACTAGAGGATATAAACCGAGTGCACTTGTCCACAGGTTAGGATTGCAAGCCGAATTGAGGCTAACCGCTTTGATACCATGTCAAAGTCCGATACAGATGGACCGGTAGAGCAGGGATGCGCATTAGGCTCAAGCGCAACACATAAATCCGATGAGGTTCCATCCTAAAACCAATTGACAATAGGAGGAGTAGCCCAATACCTTATATAATAGGCTCGGAGTGTCCCAATATTTCGACGTGGGAACTTATTATCTCCGACACGGCTTCTTTCAAAATCCGGGCTAATATCTCTAAAGATCTTCTCGTTTCTTCACTTCTAGATCCACCAAATGCTAACTGCAAACATTTCACTCCACAAACACATTCCTAAAATAAACTTTAGAGGAAATGTTACCTCGTAACCACGAAGCAAAGGCGGCACTGAAGAAGTTGGGGACACTCCGGGATGCTTGAAGAAGTCTCCATAAATCCTTGGTTTTAGAGCAGTCCCTAAATAAGTGCATCAACTTTTCCGGATTCTGCATGCAACATGCACAAGTATCGTCTGTTGCCATATGACGACACTTCCTATCAAAGTTACTCAACACCCCTCCTTTCGTAAGTTTCCAGATGAACGTTTTTAATGGACATATTTCTATCAATAATAAATATTAGGCGGGTGTTCTCCCTTTTTTTGGTAAGAGAGTGGGGAAATCTCTCACGCAAAACACACTTATATAAAAAAGAGAAAGGAAAACTTATAAAAGAATACTACGAGGGGAACAAACACCCCGTAAGTCAATAAGAGAACGAGAACATAGAAAAAGAGTGTCCAAACATGCACCCCTGTATATAAAGAGAAAGCAAAATTGACCAATGTGTTTGCACCCTTATTACCTTCCCTGTAAACGTGGCTGAGAGAGACAACCCAATATCGGATTAAGTAGCCTTGACACCTCAACACCATGCGGTTTTGGGCATCCGTCGGACCCAAATTTGTCCAATGCATCCGCAACCTTATTTTGTATATAACATGAATATTTTTCTTTTCTTTTTTTTAAAATAAAAAACGAGACCATCCGCACGCCCGAAAACGACTCAGGTGGGTCTGGACATGATCTTAGGCCCGGATTTTGGACTCGACCTGAGTCCGACCCAAAAAAATTGACTTTTTTCTTCTTCCAAAAATCCTGTCCGGGTCCGGGTTTGCCCATGTCTACTTATAACAAATAAGTTAATATAAAACATGGTTTCTAGACGTACCGGCGAAAACCTGTAGTATTCATCACAACTACGCACTTCGCTTGCGTATTTGTGGTGAGGAATAAAGAAAATCACCGGTACTTCTATGAATCCCCATATAAAATACCCTTAAAGAAAGATGCAATTAGACCGGTACAAGTCCGGATTGGCCCGTACAGTCCGTCTGCCCAGAAAAAAACATGAACATGAGCAACTAGTTTGGTCCGTTCGGACCTATCTTGGTCCCGATCAAAGACCACACAAAAATTGGTGACGTGGATCGTACCGAAAATTATTTTAATTTTTAAACATTAACTAATAATTACACACTTAAATACCAAAATATACTTTCCTAGTTATGGCATAATTATTTTGTGTTTAATGGATGGTCTAATCAAGTCTAGGTCTTTGTTGGTTGGCATGATATAGACAAGATGATGTGTGTAATTTAAAAAGAAATATCGACATGATGATTAAACATGTGGGATTATGCTCATATTTTTATAATGATAGGGCTCCATAAGATTTTATAACCCACTAAATCATACCCATAAAACAAATTAAATTAACATAATGATATTGCTATTTAAATATATAAAAAAAGTGGACAAAATCTTTTTTGAAAGCTCCTTCTACCACTTTTCTCTTCTTGTTTAATATTTAAAATTAAAGAAATATACCATCAAGTCGTAACTCAGTCGCTTTAATTATTAAAATTATAATTTCGGATTGAAGTTTAGACTTAGGGTGTATTCAATTAAGATTTACAGAAATTTTTTGGAGTTTAAAAGTATATGGGTGTTCAATATATATTTTTATAAGTCCATATAAATCTTTTGATATTTAATTAGGATTTTTAATTTTTCATAAAATTTCTGGTATTTAAAAGTTGGTTGATTTTAAAAAAATCTATTATTTCATTGATTTTGTAGGATTCTTTATTACTTATATAACTACCTAAAGTCTATAGAATCTATTAAATTTTAATTTACATAAATTTTTTTAATCAAATCTTAGCCTTTTAATTTTTAAAAAAATTAATCCATTTTAATTTATCTGAATAAATAAAACTAAAAGAATTTGTTAAGATATGATTGTTTGTAAAATCAATGGTAAAAAATCCGTAAAAGTTTAAAAATTATTTTTTAAAAAATATATTTATAAAAATATATTTACAAAAATTTAAAAATCACTTTTCAATTTATATTAAAATTTAGCAATCACTTTCAAAAATAAATTTTTAGCCTTCGAAAATTATGTCGTTAACCCGTGATAAAAAAAGTCTATTACTTGAATAGATATAAGATAAGATTAAGTTAAATGATTATGTCTTTGACAAAACCAATTTAGTTAGACAAACAAGGCAAGTAACGGGTATATATTTAATTATAGTGTACCTAGCTACTAGTTTATATATATATATATATATATATATATATATATATATTGTATAGAAGATTCGAAGAAACTTAATTATATTTAATTAGATACCAACAGAAGAAAAAAGATACCATTTTTAATATTATACAGAAAATATACTAATTTTTGATGGTAAAGAATCACTCAAAGCGGATACCAATTTGTGCACGAAATCAAAAGGTACTGCAATTGAGATTTCAAGGGTTCAAATTTAAGGTGATTGAACGTGAAGAGTTGCGTTGTACGTTCGAACGTTTATCTATTGGGTTTCAAAACCAACATATAAGCTCGGTGAGTCTCATACTAAAATCAATTGACAATAAAAGGAATTTATATGTTCGTTATCCTTTTCATTATCGATGTGAAATTTTTATCCTTCACAATCAGTTCGGATTGCAAAAATAGTTTCTTATTAGCAATATAACTTTATAAGTAATTTTAAGAAGGTATTTGTAAATAGTTTCAAAATTTAAGTTTGGGAGAAATATTTCTCAATAAAGAATGAAATTAAGATATAATGTGATTAAGTTGGTAAACTAAGATAAGTGGAAAAATTCGTTAAAACGATTAAAATAAAAAACGATCGAATTAGCAAATTCAAACAAATATGCTTACCTACATGTTTCACTGGGGGAGGTTATCCCTGAGTGAGATCTAATAGCACAAGAGGGTTAATTGGAAATTGGTTTTTCATGGACTGTTATCTCCTGGAACGTTCAGGGGTTTAACCAACTCCGATACAAAATGAATTGAGAGATCTCGTGAGGGAGTTTGATGCGTGTTTGTTTATGTTTTGGAGACTAAGTTTGAGTTCAGACCTTCCGATATCCACTTAGTGATGCGATCCCGATTTGTGGATTGGAATTACGCCACTAATTTTGATGTTGATGAAATGTGTGAAATTCTGGTCTTGTGAAACGATACCCACCTTGAGCTAGAGGTTGGGGAGATTAGTGAGCACTTTATCGTAGTCCTTGTCACTTGTAGGGTGACAAGACTGCAATATGGTGGATGTCTCATGTCTGTTTTGTCTATGGGACTGGGGGTATCATCTATTGCATGTGTGTGAGAGATTCCATTAGACGTTCGCTTAACGTTTATCATATGTCATGGATTGTACAGAGTGACTTTAACAACGACAAGTACCCGGATGAACGATTCAATGGTGAACCCGTACGTATGTATGAGTGTAACGACATGTTGGATGCGTTCTAGAAGCTTGGCCTATCTAATGTACCACTCACTAGTGATAATAGGTTCACTTGGACAAATGGTACCATCTAGAGTAGGATTGATAGAGTCATGGTTAACCATGATTGGCTGGAGCAGGGGGTGTATTGTCGTGCAAGTTTTCCAAATAGGTGGTAGATTGTGGATCATAAGTATTTTATCGCCCATATCATTCGTTATCGGTGTCATGGAAGCCCAATTTTATTTTATTTCAATATGTGGGCCTCTCATGACCAATTCTAAAAGATTGTGAAGGAGAACTAGAGTTGCCGCCTCCGAGGAACCTACTAGTTTCGGCTTGTCTCGAAAGCCTTAGATTGGATCCTGAGTCTGAGTCCCTATGGACCGACTTGGTTGAGCATAGTCTAGGGCCAAGAGGCTCAACTTAACGGAGAGGAGTTTCTACGCACAATAGGCGAAATCCAGGTACGTTCTCAAGAGTTACAAATATTCTTCCTATTTTCATAGCCTTAGAAAGGCCAATGGGTGGAGAGATTTTATCCCTTCGCTCAAATTGACTAATGGCTCAACCACGACTTTCTTAGAAGGAGTGACCGAAGATTTTGTTTGCTTCCTTCAAGAATTGTTTGGAACGGAGCTAAGCATGTCCACGGGTCGGACCCGCCGGGTTGAGGGTCCGGGAAGGGTGACCCGGACCCGGACCCGTGTAAAAGGCCAACCCGCCGGGTTGGCGACCCGCAAGGTCACGGGTCAGACCCAACGGGTCGGCGGGTTGGCCCTTTTATTTTAAAAACCAATTTTTTTTTTTAAAAAAAAAGGATGACCCGACGGGTCGACCCGCCAACGGCTATTTTAGTCGTTGAGTTTTTTTTTTAATTTTTTTTTTTCAAAATTAATGCTTGCCGGGTCGACCCGCCGGGTCACGGGTAAGGATCACCTCGACCCTTACCCATACCCGTAACCGGCCGGGTCACTGACCCGTCGGGTCACGGGTAACCCATGACCCGTGGACATGCTTAAACGGAGCAGCAGGGGGTGGAGGCACCGCGACAATGGTTTGTAGTAGGACCGCATGTTGTAGATGTAAGACCCAAGAGGTCAACCATGCTGAAATTGCTCCGTACGAGCACACTTAAATCTAGAGTTCTTTGTCCTCACTCAACCACTATGAAAGAAGAATTCTTGTTGAATGGGTAGCAAACCATCCATACATATAAGTTAAACATAAATCCAACGCCCACGTTAGGCGCAAGGATCGTCCACCGAGTCGAGTGACTGCCTTCTAGAACAAGCACACTCGTAACTCAGGGTTCACTCTGATACCATCAGTAAGACCCAAGGTCTTCAGGACGTTTTCCTCATGCCAACCATGCTCGCGCAAAAACTTTTAAAGAGGTCACCCAATCTGAAATTGACCTCGCACGGGCACACTTAACTCCAAAGTTTTTTCTCCTCACTCGACCACTGGAAAAGAAAAATTCTTGTTGACATGAGTAACAATCCATCCATATAAGTTAACCATAAACCTCATTCAAATGATGCGGAATGATAATTTTACGGGGTGTGACAACATATTCGGATAAGAAGGGTCTTGTTGTAAGATGGAGCCAATGGGGTAAGGGAAAGGTGTCTCCCATGAAACGACGTCGTAGTGTAAAAAAAACCCTTTCAAAATCACGTCGTTTTAAAAAAATTAGCGATCAAGACGCAAGACAATGGCCGCTCGCCCTACTTCTCAGAAAGACAAAACCTCAAAGGCTCAAACTACTCCACTCTCCACAACCATTTCTCACCCAGGTTGTCCGTCCCACACCCACTGTTGCCGCCCGCCCTCGTCCTCGTTGCCACTCTACTCTCCACAACCTTAGACTCGCAGAGTCGTTGTGCCTCCAGAATTCAGTCGCCATCGCGGCACTGCCCACTCTAGTCGCCACTACGACACTACACGGACCACATGCTCCAGCCACCGGTCGTCATAGTTTGCCTCCACAACTCCGCAACATCATGTGCGAAATCCTAAGCTCCTCACAACTAATGTAACAACCGCCGGTTGTCATAGTCTGCCTCCACAACTCCGCCGGTTGTCATAGTTGCCGCTTTTTATTTTCCATTCTTGTTTTGAATTGTCTTTTAAGAGGTTTTTAATGTAGATTTTACAAATATTTTCTTTTGAAGATTTTTCAAGATTTGGGGATTAGATCTAAAATTTATTACTTAATTGTCCTATCTTTTTTCTTCTATCCCTGTGTCGTTCTTTCTTCCTCTTTTATCAGAAGATCATCTCACGCTTCTCATTTCTTCTTCTTCTTCTTCTTCTTCTTCTTCACGAATAGAAAACCCTTCTCTTCTGTCTAAACGAGCAACAAAAGCTTGTGCAGAAAACGGAGAACATTTGATCAGAGGTTGGAGGGTCTCGATTAACATAGAAAAATGAGTGGTTGCAAAATCAAAATATTCATTGAAGAGATGTATTGGGAGAATCAAGCCCGACACATACATTGGGAGAATCAAACCCTAACAGCGACAAGAATTGGAGAACAAAACCCTAACGCACACAAGAATGAGAAAATCAAACCCTAGTACAAAGAGAAATTTGCCCCACTTCTATGTTAGATTTGGATCCAATGATTAGAAGGAGAAGTCTTTTTGAAGGACGGTAAAGCATGGTGGATCGAGGAAGAAATCAATCGTGAAGTAAGAATTTTCATTGTTGTTGCCATATGTGTAAAAGTGAGCCTAGGGACATAAGAAAATTTATGTCTTTTATTATTTTTAAAAGAGTCATAACTCTCTTTTACTAAACACGTTACCGATTTATCTACAATGTTTAAAAAAAAACAAAATCTATTAAAATATGCTAAAAAAAACTACAACTATAAATCAAAACTACAACTACAAACTACAAATACAAATTCACGCCCTAAATCATTATATGGCCTATAATATTATTTGTGTTTATTTACGTTTGTAGCCTTTCATGGACAAGGTTTTATATTGAGCTTGCCCTTTGGGCCTAACCAGTAACATGTTTTCACCAAACCCCGGTCTTTGTGTGACCCTTGATACACACATAAGTCCCAACAAGCGGACAACAACAACTTCGAAATCATGTAATGTATCATGTGAGTTAAAACATCTGCCTAACATGAAGAGTAGTCTATTGCCGTGAAGCGTAAAGAATCAAGTCCGAGACTTGAAGAACAATATCCACTCCATCTTGCATCAAATGAGTTCCAACGGTCAAATCGAAGCAAATCTTCGTTAAGACACTATTTTCAACTCGACAAATTAGTTATAACTCGATGAACACGATTCAGCACCCCAAATACCAGACAAATAAAATCCGAAAATAATTTAGAACATCAACGTAAAACGTCTCTAGGACAATCCAAACCTTTAAATTAGTAATCTTTAAATTATATGCAAGAAACCAAACCTAAACATCAGATTAATGAAGAAATCAAATGTTCCAACATGTCCCTATATTATACATACTCTTTGTAGGGAAGATTCCATCCATCCCAGGAATCATTCCTTTTTAATATTAAATTTAATTAATTAAGCTCTTATTCAAGGTGCATTCACATGTGATATATGATATGGGTTTTATGTTAATAAAAGAGGAAATTAAATTTAATTGCAAATTTCTGATGGTTCCAAAAACTATTTATTAGCTTGATCAACCAATAAAGGCATGAGAATAAATAGATAATTAGCTTGATGAAACACTATTCATTAGCATTTTTTTTTTATTTATAAAGGAAAGCGGTCCGATCCCAAAGGCGGCGCGCCGACTATGAGATCGAAAGGCCGAAAAATCGGCAGATGAACTAACCGTCATGTAGGACCACAACAAAGGAGAAAAAAAAAACACAAAAACACATCATAAAAACCCGAAAGCATGACTATTATTTGTAAAATATGAGGTAGGAGGGCTATCAACCTTTAGAATTAAAAGTTGTTCTTTTTAAATTAAAAATAGGAAAAATAGGAATATACTTATATACTTTATCTTACTAAGAAAAAAACCTTTTACAAAATTCAAATTCGTACCTATGTATAAAATTATGATTTTTTTATAATTAATTTTGTATCAAATTAATGTATCTAATCAAACACATTCTCTTCTTATCAAATTGTATAATATTTATTTTAAAATTAAGCTATATTCAAAATTAAAATTTTGCAATAAATTTTATCTCAATTTAATCTACTCATACCCATTTTATATCAAATATGTATGTTAAACCAGTTTTAATAAAAATTAAAATTTAACCCGACATATAAGATTAGAACTTTGTAATAAATTATATTACAATTTATATAATCTAACCAAACACATCCCTTTCTTAGCAAATATGTATTTAAAACCGATATTTATAATTAAAACTTTTATAAAGATTTTAATTATCAATTTAGAACTATTCGATCTTAACATATCAAATTAACCCCAAATACTTTATAATTTATGCACTAAAAGATATTTAAAGTTTAATTAATCGTTTAAAAAAATAAAGTTTGGTCAATAATTGATTTTTTGCTATAAAAAACAATTAATAAAAGTGAATATTGTCGAAATTAGCAACTAAAAATATTTATTGTCTTAGTTTAGGAATATCCATACGTAGCAGGTCTATACTCCTAGTATTTCTCTATTTTTATACACTATCATTATCTATTTAATACAAAATCATATTCAAAATCACTTTAAAGCTCCAAATAAAACCCTAGTTTTCACGAGGAGCATCATACCAAAATAAGGTTATATCAAACATAAGAAATACCCTTAACCATTCAACCAAAAATCCATAACCTAATAAGGAATTTTTCCTTCTGTCATTTGATCACCTCAAGTTCAATCTTCGTTACTTGATATGTCATCTCCTACGAAAATGATTAGATGAACAAACCGAGGGACCATTGATCATAAACTTATGGTCATAGTTCAGTTCTCCTACTATTTCGAGATAACGTACGGTTTTTAACAATAAAATATTACAACTCGGAAAAACGAAAATGACCCCGCGACGTCTAAAGCATAGCTGGATGGTTTGTACTAACAATCCTCCAAGACGCGTAGAAGAAAGGCCCCCAGGCCCTCTTGTTTTTGTGTGGCTCCAATGCCATCTTCAATTTTTTTTGAGGGAAAACCAATACTCTAAATTGCCCCACCCAAATTGGAAAGCAACACAAGATAGCAGAAAAAGGTATTAAGAGCAAAGCATTATTGGTGTGGTCTAGCTCTTATGATGAAAATGACATCATATAAGACAACACATGGTCACAAACCTCATTGTAGGATGAGAGTGAAAGTTATGTCCTATTGCTTTCGGTAAAATTTTAATGGAGGGGGATTCGATACATTAGACAGTTGTATATATCGATAACTGACAAATCGTTAAGAATAGAGAATAAATGAAACGTCAAACAAAAAGCATTAAAAACGGGAACATGAACCACATATAACATATATGAGAGAAGTGCGAGAGGGAAATGAAGAAAGTTGGAGCGGAGGAAAGTGGTGAGCAGATGTCAGTTGGAGGAAGAACACGTGATACTCTTGGGGAGCAACAATAAGAACTTCGGATTTTGACTCGAACAAAAGCCATTGGATTTCAATTACACGTTCAAGACCCACTCTAAACAATAAATTCGAATCGACGCTTTAGCACCTAATCACGGTCTTTAGAAAATTAGAGCACAAACATTTGATGCTTTCATTATTTGATTTGAATCAAGTTAAATCAAGCTCACTGATCTCGGGTTGGATCAATTTGAAATGTTGAACTAAACTTAGGTTGAGTTTTAGATAATTTTACGTGTCTCTCGAATCTATACTTTTTAGGATAAAAGCTAAAAAGTTTAATTCGAAAAAATGGATGAGTTGAGAAGATAAACATTTTATCATACTATTGTGCACATAAAGTAGACCTTTTAGATTTTAAATATTTATTTTGGCTATAAAAGTTAAAAGTTACGTAATTCATAAGTTTTAAACTATAATTAAAAGGCCCTCATCGTATTAGTTATTTGACTAATTGTATCTCATACTTTTTAAAAATTATAATTATATCTTAATTATAATATTCAAAACCTTCTATTCTAATTTTAATACTATTATACTTAAAATTCAATACCTAAAAAGTTAATACCCAAAATCTAAGACCTAAAATATAACTAAAATTTAATACTCAAAACACTTACCTAAAATTTAAAGGCATATGTTCTCTACTCATATAATAAAATCTATTTTCACCCAATTTTACCAAAAAAAAAAAAAAACCAAATTAGCTTTTCTCATTTTGAAGCTCGATCTGAACTTTTTACTATGGGTAATTTAAGCAAAGTGTTGAAAATGAGTAAAAATAGAAAGAAAAAAAAAAAGTCCTAGTCACTTAAGCTTAAGAAGTAGGGATAAAGACCCACCTACCTAGACATGGGACCCAAACTTAAACCGGCGGTTTAGGTTTGGGAACCGGCGGTTTAGGTTTGGCCACACCTAAACCGTAGAAATTCAAACCGTCGGCGGTTTGGTGGCGGTTTAGCCGGTTTACTAAAAAAAAAACTGGAAAATTGGACCAAACCGGCGGTTAACCGGCGGTTTGATTCCCTAAACCGCCGGTTTGGGCAAAAAAAAAAAATATCAAACCGTCGGTTTAGGTTTGGCCGAAAGTCAAACCTAAACCTAAACCGGTAACCTACGGTTTGGCCAAATCGGCAAACCTAAACCGCCGGTTCACAAACTGTCGATTTGACGGTTTGGTTTCAACCGGACCCATGTCTACACCTACCATAAAATCCTTTTGATGGTTCATTTTCAAGAATTCTGATTCTATCTTCTTTTCTCTTTGTGGGCTCTAATATCAATTATCAATTTGAGTGCCTTTGGCTCAATCCACGTATGAGGGAGAAGAAGAAAACCACAATAACAATAATTTATGCTAAAAAAAAAGAAAAGAAAATCATTGCTTCAAAATACAATAACAAAATAAACAAAAAAATCATTGGTCAAACTAGCATGAAAGGAAAAATACTTAATTAGACATGGCCATCCTATAAGACTTTAACAAATGTATCAATTGCATTGCCTTTATAAATTTTTTATTCTATTGCAGATTGGTCTTCCATTTTGGATTGCTAAGACTCATACAAACTACTTCTTGTTGGTCTCTTCTCCAACACAGAAGTTGATGATCAAACTCTTGAATCTTCTTCATCTATAAAATCTCCTTTGATCATCACCACTTTCAAAGAAAATTATTTGTTTTTTTTCTTTTTTAAGAAGAATGGATGAAGAAAAGGTAGCCATGGAAGCTGAGAAGAAAGAAAAGTTCAGCAGTATATGTGTGTATTGTGGTAGTAGACCTGGATACAAACCGATATTCGCAGATGCAGCTCTCGAGCTCGGTGAAGTGATGGTAATGCATCTTTTTTCGGGTTTTTCGTAGAGTATTCTTGCTTGTTTTGATGATTTTGATTATGTGTTCTTGTAGGTTAAGAGAAGATTGAATTTAGTTTATGGTGGAGGAAGTATAGGGCTCATGGGATTAATCTCCAAGGCTGTATATGAAGGTGGCTGTCATGTTCTTGGGTATGAAACTATGAATTATGAAATAATCTCTTATAAGTTAAATCTTAATGTCTTAATCTAGTATCTTAAGAACTAATTTGCATGTTTTCTTATGTAGAGTGATTCCCAAAACACTTTTACCTCTTAAGGTTAGAGAAAAAACAGTAAATCTCTTCTTTAACAGTTTGATCAAGGATATTAACTGTGAGTAAAAACAGCAGATATCAGGAGAAACTTATGGAGAAGTAAGAGTTGTTGTAGATATGCATCAAAGAAAGTCAGAAATGGAGAAGCATGCAGATGCTTTCATTGCTTTGCCTGGTAAATATTTTTCTTCAGTGTTTTTTACAGTTTACTGATGTAATTTTTTGTGTAAGTACTCAGAAAATTTTGTTCTTAGGTGGGTATGGAACAATGGAAGAGTTGCTAGAAATGATAACATGGTCACAGTTGGGAATTCACAAGAAACCAGTAAGTATTTTTACTTGTAATCTCTAATCAAGGCAATTAACCTCCCGTCTGATTGCATGTCTGAAAATGAAATGAAAACGAATCTAGTCCGTATATATTCTAATTAATGAAAACTTTTAGAATCATTCTTGCGTCTTAGAAGTGGAATTTGATTAATTTTGATATTAAAAGGGACAAAATGAAAAACAGAAAAAATTATATTATGATATTTAAGCGGATTATATTCGTTTCTATTTTTTTTCATTTTCGAAGTTGAAACAAAACAGCCCTAAAAGTTGATATTCTTCTTATAAAAGCAAAATTTTACTATTTGCTGATGTATGACAAATTTCAACCTCTTTCTTTTTACAACACTCCTCATATGAACCACATTCTTTCTTAACATATTTTCGGAAAATAGGTCGGGTTGTTAAACGTAGGAGGATATTTCAACAGCTTGTTCGCGTTATTCGACAAGGGAGTCGAAGAAGGTTTCATAAATGACACAGAAAGACAGATTGTAATCACAGCAGATTCAGCAGAAGAGTTGATACAGAAAATGGAGGTATGGATATCAAACAAACCCTTATTTAGTACTATGAAAAAGTAAGCAAAGAAATGGTAGGGGCTGAAATTGAAAGTTTGAAAAACTCAGACCTGAAAAAGTAAAGACATGTAAAGAAGAGGAGAATAGTTCAATTTCTGAGTGATTTTACACTTGCAGGAATATGCACCAAGACATGATGGGGTAGCACCCAAACAAAGCTGGGAGAATGCTTCAATAATTTAAGCTCTCTACAACAAAAAATCCAACCTTCTCACATGCTAACTAATCATTCTTCTCTATATTTTTTATGTAACATATTTTCAAAATATATATATTTGTATGTTTCTGATGCTAAATCATACTGTATGTAAAGTTCTATATTCATGACATATGTTATATTGTTGGTGTAAGAGAATCTCATCACTTTGCTTCACTTGTTTGTGTTTGGTACAACTGAAAAGCTATCAGCAGTAGCAAAAATTGAAGCTTTTTGTTGACAAATTCTCAGTCTTCAGGATTCACTACAGACATATCATCATTAACATTGAGAAATTGTTTACTCTTTATGCGAGATTATCGAGAGAGGAACTTGACCGGTCTATTCAAACGGTGATAGTATTAGAATGCAATAAAAAAAAACACGAGAATTGGTTACCCAGTTCGTCGTAAATCTGTGACTATGTTTGGAGCATTGTTGACCCAATAAATATAGGTGATCAGTGGTAAATATATGAGAAAATATAGATTTGGGTCATGAATTTGATCTTGATAAATGGAGGAGCATGAACCACAGAATGTGCAAACACAACTAAACATAGGCAATAGGGCATAGATGGTTAGAGTTCAGCTGTACTTCCATTAAGTCATAAGTGGAGAGGGGACACACCTTGAGCTGACTCAAAAGAGGAAAATGTCTCATCCAAATTAGTATCTTCTTATATTATTGTTAGAGAAAGATGACATGAGAATTGGTTACGCAGTTTGTCATGAATTTGTGACTATTTTCGGAGGCACTATTAAGTTTCACACTATATATATTGTGATGACAATTTTAAACGGGTCAATAATATCTAAGGGTTTGTTTGGTACGATTCTCATTTAATCAGGAATCGGAATCGGAATAAGTCATACTCCTACTACGTGTTTGGTATGACTTGGAATGGAACAAAAGTGATTCCTTGAAATGAATCGTTTCCAAATATTACCCATTTTAATTTCAAAACTACATTTATTTATTTTCATCATGCATATATTATACTCACATATCTAGTTTTTAAAATAATATGAGCCACGAACAACATACCTCATTTCTAGCTCCACGATCTAACATCTTATGGGAAAGTTCAATGGAGTATAGATAGAGTTGTGTGCATACAATTGAAAGTCTGATGAAAGTTCTATCTTAAAACCAATTTGACAATATGAAAAGTCTACCGACCGTGTATATTATTTCTGACGTGGATATAACTATCTTAAATATTTTAAGAAGATATTGCCTCCTCAAGATTATTTAATTTTTGAATAAGTAAAGAACTTGGTTGTTCGAGAGACCGACAGACTGATCGGTCGTCAAAACACTAAATCAAATTTGACCATCGTAGATTTGAAAACTAGTTTATTTTTCGTATATTATGCATCAAACTCCATAAACTTGTTACATCCAGAATATGTCATCTTCCAAAACTTGCAAATATCGATGTAACCTATAACTCCAATCAAACAAATATAGGGACTACTTCACAATTCACATATCTTAAGCCATAGTCATTTGTACTTTTCTCCAAGATGCTCGACATATATTATATAACTAACCATTCTTTTGTGATGAATATAAAGGTAAAATCTAATGTCGGCTCTGATATCACTTGAACCGATTTGAACCGATATAATTGAGGTAAAATCAATAGATCCGAACGAGTCGGATTAAGTCATAGCCACTTTCTTTTCTTTTTTTTTGGTTAGGGTGACATTTAAGATTTGTGTAACTATCTTTTTACTTAACAAAATAAATAGAGAAATAGTACTTCTTCCAATCACCAAAAAAAAAAAAAAAAAAATTAACATCTAATTTTTTATCGGTTTAATGGTTCCAAGATTATTAATTAAGAGAGTCATAAGAATAGTTTTTGTTAATATTTTTATAATAAAATATTAGTCTAAAAGGCGGTGGAACAATAAAATTGAGAAAAAAAATTTTTTATGAATTAAGGTTGTTTAATAATTTTTTAAATAATTGGATAGGGTTAGAAAGCCATTTTTTGTTATCATATGAAGTAATAGAAATTAAAACTATTCAAAGCACTTTTTATTGATATATAGAGAAAACAAGCATGCATTGTGACCATCCTTGACAAGTAAAGAAAAAACAAAACCCTAATCATTGATTTATCACTCATGTTTAGAGCAATCCTTGGGCTCAAAGGAAACCTTCCTCTCTTCAAGATCATAGCTCACTAGAAAATCCATTTGAGCCAAGTTCCCAAAGATGGCAATTGTGCTTGATGGGCTCATAGCCAAGCACATCACATCTTCTTGAATCCTAACAAAGGCATTGTATGACTTGAGCTCAATCTCCCCACCTTCAAACTTCACTTTTATAGTAGGAACATTCAAATCTCCATGGCTTCTATAACACAACCTCAACATCCCTTGTGGCCCATTGACTCGTTCGCCTCGAATAACCTCCACCAACGCGGCCTCCAAGTCCGAGTAGTATTCCTCGGGCAACAATGTTAGGGTTGTACCAGAATCGATGATTATGTTACCCTTTTCGACATAATAATCCTTCGAATAACCGGATGATCCGGTTCGTGTTGTTTTGTAGTTCAAAACCCGGTCTCCTATACTTATGCTCTCTAGAGTAAGATAGTAGAATGTGTTTGGATCCTTCTTAACAAGAGGTGTGGAGATAATATGTGGCCCATTTGACACAATAGCATTAACACCAAAGCTCATCTTGCTACCCATATTTGTGTTAGTAAATGGCACTAAACAATAAGCAAATTTGCCTCCTAGAGGCTTGATCAATTGAGACACCAAAGAGAGGCTTCCACCTCCAAGCCCGACAAGGCCCGACCCATTTTCACTAAAAGTTCCATCATTGCTATGGCCGCATCCTATGACAATATCATTGAACGAGACCGGAGAGCCCGAAGACCCGACAAACGAGACAGTCTCGGTTACGAGGTCTCCATCAGTGTATGACCTATCACCATAGGAGTAGTGATAAGAGCAAGTGTTCATACTACAACTACTTGTTCCAATGTCATGACAAGCATTGGATTCACAAGGCAACTTTTTGTATGAAGAAGAATTTTTGGGGTTAAAAATTGGAGAGGTTTGGTTGTAGCATTGGATACAAGGCTTGCATTGTGTCCATGTAAGATCACTACCCGTATCCGCGATTCCGAGTAATGGAAATGGTGGAGTTCCTATGGATATGTTCATGAGATACTCTCCACCAGAAGATAGAACATAAGATTGTACGTCATTAGTGTCTGAGGCTTTGGAGTTCATGAATCGAGAAACCCGGAAACTTGATCTTCGTATTGATTCGGATAATCGGTCCCATTTGGATTGTGAAGGATCACTACGGTGGATGAGATCAATGGTGAAGCCATTTGAGGTTGTGGTTGCGAATGAGTTGGTGAAGAAAAGAACAATGCATGGGAGAAAGAAGAGCTTATGATTCATTGTTGTTGTTTTTTCTGGGTTTGTGTTGATGAGGAAATGTGAAGTATTTATAGAGTTAAGGTAATTTAAAAGGTCATTAGAGATAATGGAGGTTATGTTAGCTGAAGGGTTAGAGTACAGTAAACAGACATATATAGTTATGATGAACTTAATGCTAGTAGATAATCAATAAGAAAACACCACTAATTTTAATGAGGAGCAGTTCAAAGGATTTGGGTCATTAAAGTTCAATCATCATTCATGCAAGTGAACTCCGAGTAAAATTCTTCTTTTCTTGTTAACGAAGAAACCTCAGCAGCGGTTATACGGGTAAATCCGCTCGGATTGGCAAACCTAAACCGAATAGGGTTGTTGATTGGGTGGGTTGGACGGTTTCGGATCATTTTAGATCAGGATAACTTTTTAAAAAAAAATCGGGTTATCGGACTATTATCGGTTATATTACATGGATTAATCGGGTTATAGGGTCATTTCGGGTCAACATATGATAATAGAGCCTGAACAGGAAAAAGAAAATTCACTTTTCCATTCACCAAATAATTGATATCCAAAATACACAAATTATAAGCCTCTGTCCAAAATTTTCAGTAAAACTTGGTACTAAATAAGATGAATTGGAAGAGAAAAAATAACAAAAAGATGATACAGAATATGGGATAGATGTTCATCTGAAATGTAAGGGATCTCCTGTATGAGTTTGAAGAACAAATGACCTATATTTCTTCTTGCAATTGCAATCTAAGCATATACCAACTCTGGGGCCGCTTTACTCGGTGCTTCATACGGAGGGGGAATCAGATCTTGCACATCTGCAAAGAGGTTTTCGCGGCTCCGATATGTCCTTGCAACGGGTGAATCCAATACATAATCAGGGAACACAACCAGGGTTTCTTCTAAAAAAGATTTAACAGTCTGCAAGTTTCCCATTTGTATCAGTGAGTACACAAGAATTGCAAATGGAACTGAAGATGACACTTCTTACAGAGGAATTGCTTACTTTGCAAGTCTTGAAAGCTGCATCTGCTTTTCGCTTCCATATTGCATTGCGAGGCTCAGCATGAAACAGATGAAGTAAAGGCTAAAGGAATATCAAGATAGGAATATTATCAGACTTTGCAAAAATTACTCCTATTTTAGATGAAAGAAAATATGTAAGAATTGTCTGGATATTACCATAACCACCTCCCGCATACTTGGCCTGTTATTCCCGTATTTTCCAAGGACAGAATCCCCGTAAACTTGGTACGCTTCCAGAACCTAATATAAAAAAAAAACATAGAGCAGCAATGGTTACGGAGATTTTGGAGACAAGATTGTCCTGCAGCAAGATCTTGTTTACCTACCTGACGACGAGTGATGTTGTTGGGAGGGGCACCGAATATCATAGTATCTACATTCTTTAACATTTGCCATGGACTGTGGAAAAAGTGTGATAATCTCATTAGGCCATATTTAAGGTATAATGATTTTGTCTAGGGTACAAAAGTTCTCTGCTAGTTAAGATAAATTGCTGAAAATAAAAGGGACGTTGTACATATATATTATATAGTGCTTACTCGTTGTAGGCAGCACGCCCAACCATGACTCCATGAGCCCCTGCTTTAATTGCAGCATCAACCTACAAACCATGTCAAGATTTAAAAATTTTCTTTGCTAATGAAACTTAAACAATGGAGAGATGAACTGGAACTTGATTGTTCACTGAATCAAGTTTGAAACTGAAACAGAGCCATGGTCATCAACCAGAAAAATTCCTAGTACAAAATTACATCAAAATTTAATGAAGCGAGAACATAAGGGGAAAATTAGATGAAACTGAATTAGGCTTTGTTTTTCTACGGATTTATAAAATTGTTTTCTGATGGAAAACAGTTTTTCCCTCTTTCACTATTCACTACAATTTTTCAAAGAAAAGTGGTTTGTAAATCCATTACCAAACACATCCTTAGTTGATTCAATTGGACAACTAAAAAAAAGCTAATACTTGATAAATGCAAAACAGATTCTAGTATTTTATCAAAACTTTCACTAGATATGATCAGACAGAAAAAAGAAGAAAGAATAGTAAAGGTATACCTCTCCGATTGTATTGATGCCTCCATTTATAGTAAATGTCAAGTCTGGAAAGTCACGCAACAGCCCGAAGTAATATTCATATCTACACTAGATGCGGTTGCAGTTACTTACAGCCATTTTTTAATTAGATTGAAACCCCCTCAAAATTCTCCAAGCTTTCGAAATATTAACATCTAAGTTGATAGAGAATATATACATACTTCAGTGGAGGGACTGTTCGATTTTCAAGTGGACTGAGACCATTAAGAAGTGCTTTCCTTGAATGTAAGATGAAATGCCGGGTCGGTGATGTTGAAGAAACCTTGTATATGAAGTCACCTAAGAAGATCACTAGGGATGTCAACTTCATAAAGAAAATTATAAACCTTAGAACCCACAATAATATTGTTAACAACAAACCTAGTCTACATTCTCATCAATAATTGAAGTGAAAAAGATAATGTAACCCTAACATTTCCCTTCTTAAATATCCAAAAATTCACAGCATAAGGGGAACAAATATACAAAAGAGACTATTGTTAAATATACATGAACGACAGATATCCAAAAAGGACTTACAGAGCTCATTATATGAATCATGGTCATCCACACCAATTCTGCACTTAACAGTGACGGGAGCATCTGTGTTTGCAGCAATGGCTGACATAGCTTCACCAACAAACTTCCATCGGAAACAGCATATATGCTTATGTCAGAATATGAAAGCAGGGATAGATGCATGATCTAACTTGTATTGAACTTTAAAGAATTGGCATGACTTACAGACCTTTGGATCAAGCATCAACTTTGCACCAAAGCATCCATGTCCACTTACCTTGGGACTAGGACATCCACAACTAGTAAACAGAGAAGAACTCGTTATTATCAACATACATTGATAAGATGCAAAATCGACCCAAATTGTCAAGCAAGTCATACATACTTAAAGTTAATCTCATCATAGCCGTAAGCATTAGCAAGTCGAGTTGCCTTTGCAATATTTTCCAAATTATTGCCACCAATTTGAAGGACTATAGGATGTTGCTCCGGAGAAAATGCCAAAAATCTGTCCTGTTTAATAAAGTAAATGACAAAAAAAATCAATAATCTTGATGCATCAATAACAATAATAGAAATAGAGACATTATCTTTTTGCAGATTAATGCACTATTACAAATATAAAATCGGTAAACTTAAAGTGAATGATCTGTGTATACATGTAAAATACTAGCACCTCAGTTGCCGCTTATATTTTTCATTTTTCTATTAGAAAAATAGCTTTCCTAGTAATTCCTGATATTATGTTGAAGGGCGCCAAAATAATTTCTACTGCTAAATAACAATTTTTAAACTGGATATCTCACTTAAGCAGCCAGATAAGATTTGTAAGAATATCATCCATAGAGGTGAGCAGTTTCCATAATTCCCTGATGAACAAATACTGTGTAGCAGAAATATACAGGTCTGTAATTACCAGATTTCCCTCTTGATAAACAATTGTTTCAGCTGCAAGCATCTCGGTATAAAGCCAGGCATGTTTAGATATGAGCCTAGCCATTGTCCTGTAATGATTATCTGTCCACTCCATCATTGGAGCAATGCTGCAGATTCAGGGATCACAAATCAAATGTGATGCAATTTCTCATTACTTGCCAGATTAGAATGAATGCAAAATAATATACATTTGAGAAACCAAAAGAAGAAAAGAAAAAGGAAACAAACCTAAAGAGAGGTGGCTGATATCTCTCCGCCACCATGGATGCTGCTGTGTGTAACTGATGTGCCTGAATGCAAGAGTGTACCTTCTTGGTTATAGCTAACCCTTTTAAGGCTGTCTTTGACAACAATCTGCGATGTTTTTGTATGGTAACATAATAAAAAGGTGTAAATGAAGCAATCAAAGTATATCCAGCAGACTGGATCATGTCTCAAATCAGACAATTACGTGCAGCCGTGCACTTCTAGGTACCTATTGGTTGAAAGAAACTACATCATGAAAATATTACATTTATTTAATTACTACTAACCAAGTGTCTCCAAACCAATATATATACTGCAAAGTGCAACACAGAAAGTACCTTAAACCCTTGAAAAACACCCCCTATAGATGCTAGAAAAATACACTTCTACCTACCTTTAGTGTTTGCCATCATAGCCAAAACTAACCGCAAGGGCACAATTCATTCCCCAATCATAACCATCCGCCGATCATCATCATAATTATATGAATCAAGGTCTACGAAAACAATGAAATTTAACTAAAGCACCAAACTTTCCCAATCGTGAAGTATTCACAAGTTTTCTTCTTATTCTGTTTCACTTTATTCTTGTTTCTCCTTCTAGATTTGATTATTGTGTGAAATCAAAATCAGAAACTTCCAATTCAACGCTGCTCGTGAATTTATGTGAAAAAATTCAGAGGAATCGAAGATAAAATTGAAAAGCAATTGCACCCACCTAGCCACTTTTGACCAAAGCTAACCAACCAAGAGTCTGTAAAATTAAAGAGAACACCATTACAACCAACAAGGTAGCAGAAAGCTCCAATTGTAGAAGAAAAGAGCTAGGGTTTTACCTGAAGGTGACGAGACAGAAAAGAGCAAGCTTTATTTCTCTCTATATCCTCTCTATCTGCCTGCACTGCCTGAGATTCTGAGAAACACTGACGAATCTCGGGTCGGATACTTCTGTGACTCGTGAGGCTCAAAACATCAAAACAAGATGTGAAGAAACTGCGCAGTATGACAATCCTGTATATAGCCTATTTTGAATAAAGAAATCGTTTGATAATTTTATTTATCTATGCTTGACTAGAATTTAACACCAAAGTTGTTTTTGTATTGGCAAAATATAGAGGAAAATATACAATTTCTAGAATGCACCTTATTATACACGTGTTAAGGATCAAGATATGCTTTATAAATTTTACTATTTCATTAAACTTACTTCTACGAGGTTATAATTTAACAAAATTATTAAGTACGAGGCAAAAAAAACTTACTAATTAGTCTTGATGATTTATTTTATAAAAATATATAAAATATTTTTTTTTCAAAAAAGTGTACGACGCTGTCGATATTCGCAGGAAATATATATATTTGGCTTCAGCGCGTCCCGGTGAAGCCCAATGTACTTTTTCAATAATTTTTCTTCTATTTTTGGTTAAATTGATCTAATATTTTATAGGCTTGTATATGTAATATGTCATTCAAAGCTACACAAGTTTTCATAAGGTAGTCTCTCAAACATCCCACCATGTAGGCTAATCTTTTTTCCATAATCTTCACAAGTTTTCATAAGGTAGTCTCTCAAACATCCCACCATGTAGGCTAATCTTTTATTCAATCAAATAGACTTATCTTCCAAACCGACCCAAGAACAATTTCATTCTATCAAACTCATAATCTTTTATTCAATCAACTAGAAAAATTCTTGAAAACCGTTATAACAAAAGGGACCAGCATAACGATCCAATAATTAGATTTCTCGATTTCTATTAGATATTTTAAATACATTATATTCGTTTGATGGAAGGTGGGTGAACTGAAAGGGAGGTGGAAAAAAATTAGAACTTATTCGTGTGTTTTGTAGAAGTGAAGGTTATTTAATGGGAAGGGGTTGATGATTTTTTGCATTTTTTTCACCCTTACAACTAAGATTATAGTCAAAATAATATATGTATTACAATGACCTAAACCTTTGTATTTATTTAAAACATAGACTTATCAATAAACTTAAAATCATCTTCTTGAGTGTGTTAGAATATTAGAATGAGTCGATTCTCATTCTTAGTTCCATAAAATCAATACTCATGTTATTTAAGACTAATGTAGTGCAAAATTATTGGCATATAAAAGAAGTATTGGTTTAGGTGCGAAAAATAATTGTACGCAATCACTAAAAAATTTAATTGTTGAATCATTTTTTTTATTTACTTGTAAGTTACTTACTCCGATTATAAATAAATGACTTTTTAGTCATTGACACAATTATTAAGAAAACTCCTAAATAACCTTAATTTTATAAAGTTTTTTTCCTCAATTTTATCACTTATTAAATGTACACTGAGTGAATATTTTATTATGAAAATATTTAATAAAAACAAATTTTAAAAACTATTGTCACTAATCTCTCTTAATTAATAACCTTGAAACCATAAAACGACATTTAAATTTGATCAAAATTTAGATCCTATGAAGTCATTTATTTACGATCGGATGTCGTATGTTTTATTGCACTTTTTGTTACTTGAAGTAATAGAATAAAATTGAGTCAATATTATAAAGTTCAAATACATAATTTTAAATTAAAAATATAATTATAGTTCTTTTTCACACACTAAGACGTCACTTAAGATTCATTTTCATAAAATTTGAATGTTTAGTTCATTTTCATTAACAAAGAATGTATATTTTACCTACGTATAAATCAAAAAACATCTATATTTTCGCACCAGAATGAATTTTACTTGAATCACTCCCCGTAAACAAAAAAAATACTACAAGTATTTAGAGTATTATCTAAGTACAATACAGTGAGTCAGTGAGTGCCATGGAAAAGAATTGCAAAGCCCATGGGTGAAGAAGATTCGTCCAAAGGACAAACTAGAGGATTTCTGAATTATCAATGTAAAAGAAAAAATCACAACATCTCTCAAAACACCAAACTTTTTACAACTATCTATCATCATCTAAATCCAACTATTTATCTACCTTTACACTAAAAGATAGCAATAGTTCACTGGTGTTCGAGAAAAGGCATCAATTTTGCTCAGATCTTTGAACAAATGGCTCCCAAATGGCTTCATTGGGATTCCGAAAGCTGGATGTATTATCAGATATCCGTGCCTTATGTTTTCACTGTCAATGCCTGTTTTGCTTCTGTGGAACTAAGCGGATCGCTTGCTTTCCGAGTTCTATTGTCTTGGCTTTTCCGTTGTCAAGACCGATTGTCAACATAGACGTCCCTTCGATTACATCACTTACGAACCCTTTTAACCTGAAAGGAAGATACACATTTGTAATCACTTGACTACATTTGAAGTTGGCTAATTCAGCTGAATTCTAATGATCAAGAGTAAACACCCAAGAGATTTCAGTTCATGTTGTAAATAGCACAATAACAATAATTTGTAGTTTTTTTGGAAGACAATGTTGCATGGTTTGTGTCATTGGTTGATCAACACCCAAGAGATTGTGATAATTTGATGTTATTATTTCTTTCAAATAAGAAAACTTACCAGGTATTATCTTGTTGTTGAACTTCAACCCTTTTCCCAATCGCATCTCTACCGAACTTCTTCAATATCCAATTATCATCCATCATCATATCATTCAATAGATTGTCCTGCGGAGATTCTCTGACGTCCTCCTCTTCTTCAGACTTGGCTTTCTCTGATGGCCTCTTTCTTTTAGATCTTTGACCCTTAACTACACCCTTCTCTTCCTCTCCGTTTATAATCCAAGAGCCCTGGTACGGAGTTTTGAACTTTAGCTTTAGCAAAGGTTTGGAATCCTTTGGAGTATGTACATCAGACTTGTTCTCTGGATGCTTTCTTAGAGACATCCTATCACCTTTCGGTGCAGAGTCTTGAGAACCGGTTGCTGCAGTACTTCCTCCACTCCTTTTAATCAAGAGACTAGGCATCTTTTCAGAACTAAACACTCCGTTTACGCCTGTACCGTTCCCTAGGTCAGTTTTTGAGGCAGTATCCATTTTTCCTTTTCCTAGTCTTATCACGTTTCCTTCCCTTTCTCTCTTCACGCCTCTCATTCTATGGGAGCTGTCATTCCTGTTATAACCTGCAACCCAAAGAGAAGCAATTATTAAACCAGCAGTGCAAAAGTTACAAGAGAAAAGATGATCAAATAACTTGCCTTCATCAAGATCGGCTGCACTATCAGATCTTTCAGCCGAGTGCTGGCTAACTGCTTCCGCACCTGTATTCTCACATTAGAGAAGATACAATCAGATCACATGAAGACAACAATGAAGAAAGCATGTGGAAATAGTTAATTTCTTATTTCTAGACATTTACTGCATGTATAGTTGATGCAAATTTCCAAAAAAAACTAGAGTAGAGAAACAGAACGAATCTCCAACGCGTTCCAAACTTGAACTCACATATTAATTAATGATAAAACAGCGCTAACGCTCAACTATCGCTTATTAGATCCTTTCGAGTATTAGTAGGTAGAAAAAAGAACAATGTGTATATAAGAATCACAGTGCAAGAACATTGAAGAACGAAAATAATTAAAAAGACGAAATACCAAGAAAGGTTATTAAACCATTATTCAGCAGAACTGACCATTCAATGATGCTAACTCCTGTTCTCTCTGATAGCTTGAGGAATCAGATTTGGGAGAATTAGTTAAGTTTCTGTTCCGTCCACCTAAATGTATAACCAACTTGGTCGCCTTCATGGTCTTATTTTTGTTACTCTTGCTAGCATCCTCCCCAACAGCTGCGGTACTAGGCGTCCTGCTTTTGATTTGGAGAATACCAGGCCTATTACCATCACTATTCTTGATCTCGTCAACAGACTTATGTTTCAAGATCCCCTGTTGATTGACTGGGCATATCCCTTCAGCGGGGCTTAAATCATCCCGTCTTCTTTTATGAGAATAAACAACATCCTGCATAGGACTGGAGACATACCCTGTGGATACAGCATCTTGATGTCCTTCAAAATTTGGATTGGAACTTATTTTACCATCCATATCCATGTAATGTCCCTTTTTCTTCTTCTTAGTTGATGATTTTTTGCCATGATCCTTGCTCTTCTTAGGGGAGCTTTCAGCCAAACCTTTCAAAGACAACTTTGCGCGCCCATAATCATTCTTGATCTTCGGAGGATCATAATCCTCATCATCTGAGAAAGGAGTCATAGAAAATATTTCTTCCTGAGTAGGCAGGCCTGCGGCATCCCTCAAGGTGGCTATTAGATCCCTATCAGCATCATCCCGTCGCCTCCACAGTTCCCGTACAGCATCCTCAAGATCCTTGACCTAGATAAAAGGAAAAGGAGGTTAGGATTGCTGAGGGGCATCATATTAACATCTTCACCAACGCAAAATTGAGGGTCAATGCACCTGGTAGCACTCGCCACGACATGTGGGACACGTGTATGGCAGATTAGAATCTGCTTGAAACCGCATGTATTTGTCATCACTATAAAATTTTGCCAGATGTCAGAAAGTTCTCATGGACAGATTTATAAAGCATTAAAGCCACACGAATTGGTCAGAATGAAAACGGCCTTGACACAGTGACCAACATGATCAGTTGTTTGACACAAAAAGCATTACAAATAAGACAAACAAAATAAACAAAAATTGTAAGAGGAACGGCTGTTAGAGAAAGTTCTCAATTTAACCCAAACAAAAAGATGTAAATATTGCACTATAATGAAAATTACAAGGAATTTTGGCAGGAACGATAACAATGAAGCTAAAACAATTCATAAGCTTTGAATAAATGAAAAACTATTACACTCTTATGCATCTGGACAAGTAATGGTGCCAACCAACTTAAATTAGACACAATTTACAGCCAGAAAACAGATTTGCATATGGACATTCTACACAGAAGACTCACTTTTCAGTTCTAGAAGATCTAAATATATAGCAGCTTTCTTTCGTCCGTCAAATTCATACTTATATTGGGGAAATAAATCACAACTGAAAACCAAACGATTCCAAAATGCGAGTTCATGAGCAATCAATTATTGATTGACTCCATTCCTGATATTTGTAGAACTGGTTGAGAAATTACACACTTCAGCAAAGACTGCGTATTTTATCATGGGATGCACCCCCACTCCCTCCCAATCAAGTTTATGAAGAAAAAAAAAATCATGAGCAATAGCACAAGAGACAATGAGCAATATGTGGGGAAAAGTTATGCCTTTGTTTTGCAATCAAGCATAATATAAACCAACCTGATGTTATCACAATTGCAGTGTACCCAGCGCTGGCAAATATCACAGCAGACCATGGGGGTAGATTCTGAGTCTCTATAAACCTACAAGATCAATATCATATACAAAACAACGTAAATAATATAGCCTATCACAACAATCAACATGATTAAGAGCAGCCAGGATAAAAAAAATAAAAGGAATGTTTGTAAGAATCCCGTGAATACTAATGTGCGCAAATATAGATGTGTAACTTGGATTTATAGAGGGAGATAGAAGCCACGGAAAAAAGATCAAGATCTTTAGCATTACACTCAGCTGTTAGGTATATAAATGTGAGTAATTCAATAATAAAGACATATTCAGGAAAATGGCTTGACGAAAACATAATCAATACCCTTAAACAAACAGGGCAGTAGTTCCCCTTCGTGAACAATCTTCCGCACGCATCACAGCAAGTATATCCTAAGAACCACCTGCAGACGTTAAAAGCAAAGTTAATCCTACCAAACGGGGAAAAAGAAAACCCAGAAATTCGGCTCAGACTAAAAGGTTCTGCTCAGATTTGCTATAGCTCAAATCATTAATACTTTGCAACTCTTAGCTTATCTGTGAACATGTAATTTTATACAAAGCAAGAAGAAACACTCTTAAGGAACACAAGAGAGCATCAACAAGACTTGTACATGATAAAGCAAACTTTCCATCAATTTGAGCTTAATCCAATCAGCTCTTCTATAGATGGGCACACGACACACATGACCATGAGTATAGGACATCTGAAGAGCAAACTGAATTGCAATTGAGCTGCAATAATTTGCAATAGTTTACTTTCCATTTAACTTCAAGACCTGCTTATGTGGTATCGATAATAGTTCCAAGTTCTTTGAGAAAAAATCATCTCAGAACCATGTTTCCCATCGCCACAATCTTCAAAACTTTATGTAGAAGATTCTGACAATAAATGTAGTTATACATAAAATATAGAAGATGATGTACACATCAACTAATAGTTCAAGCAATAGAGTATTCCTTGTAATTTACAGTTGTTTTTAGAAATACTTTAGTTGTATCAATTTCCTTCTAATAAGGAGTATTTGTAACATATTTACACCGAGCTTTTAAGATTCTGAGACGGACAAGTCAGGAATGCAGTACAAAGGAATAAAAAAGTAGCAGAATAAGAGAATTGTTATATGTTCGATAGAAAACCATAAGCAATTGCATCAATGCATGCAGCACCACAACAACATGATGAAGAGAAATATTTTTACCACAGATGACAGAAATTACCTTAAACTGAGACCATTGCCTGGGACGTTAGAGTCACAACTATGGCACCTAGTGTGATTTGGGCATAGGTAAGGTCCGGAACTAATATTCTGCATTACATTATAAGACCACTGTTAAACCAAAATCCTGTGAATTACACAACAGCCGCAATAAATAAGAAGGCAATGACAACCTTATGTGGTGGCTGCATACAGTAACAGTGGTAAGCAGCATCACACCTTCTGCAAAACTTGAACTTGTTAGGATCTCCCGTTCTGCGACAAACCTGCAACATAAAGCAGCTCAGGGAAGTGAGAAAGAACAATGCCACTTCCCTACCCCATAATATAAAAGGAGGACCACGGAAACAACATTTCTAAGCACAGCCTAACACATCAATAAATTTTGCATCAAAACACATCAGACCACATTTACCACTGTGTTATATGGAGACAAAAGCCTTGATATTTGCAAATTACTTATAGTAACACATACAATGTTTTCTGTCACAGAAGAAAATGGAGTAGGCAGCATATATTCCTAGTGTCAAGCACATCAAATATTGCCAAACATGAGTATCAATCATAATGCCATACCAGCATTTAACCAGTAATGAATGTGTCTTCGAGCACATGCTGTGGCCTAAGAAATATGGCTGAGACATGATTGTGATAACTAGGAAGGATATGTGCAAGCATGAACTAAGTACCTCACATGTACGGCAAGAGGGGCAGGTCCATGAACTCCAATGAAATAGATCTGTCAATCGCAGCATGCTGTAAGAAAGAAACCTGCTATTCGTGATATAAGGCAGATAAGTAATACAACAAACCTCTGTGTTGTCCCCACGTTTTCAAGCAGCTCCTATGATACTTTTTACTACAACACTTGCAAGAAACCATCTTCTTTGCCCTTTCACTCCCTTCATTTTCACCACAAAAGCATAATCGACACATCACATTCCCGGACGATAAACCCTGCTCCTCTCCGTCCACATCTCTTGGAGCATCCTAAAAATAAATAAATCTCTTAATAAAGATAATACAAAGCAAATGTGTCAACCCAGATAAGTGGCCCATGCGAAATCTTCTATTTTGAATAAGTGCTAGCCACCGTGAATAAGAGCATAAACAAAAAAACCACATAGCTGAACGCAGCTACCCATGGATGTTGAAAAGAAAAGAACAAAAGATTCACTAGTTCAAGGACAAATTTTCTGATATTCACATAAGCATGGCGTTATAGCATGCTTAGTGGTGCCATCAACTTCTATTTGAAGTATAACGATAAGAAAGTTCCAACTTGATCGTGTGTTCAGACTTCAAAGCTTATGGTGCACACAATATTGAACACGGAAAAGTTTTAGCCATTTGAAGTCAAGTGCAGAAAGCTTGCATCTCTAACTAATTACTAATACATTTGCTTAACTTTGTCCTCATTAAGCAATCGATGTCAAGCTAGACAATCCATGGCCCCAAAACACTACCTCATTCTCACGCATATACTAATCGAATCACCAGAATAAAGCCTAGCGAGGACCATTCAATATCGAACAAGTTCAATTTTGCTCAATAAGCTGAACAAAAACATCAAAGTTTGACCATGAACACCAACTGAACCAATCACCAAAAGCATTAGACTAGCATCCCAAACAGAACAGTAAATAAATCAAACCAAAAGAAAAACGACATTTACCGGCAAATTCCCGGACTCAAACTTCCTGGCGAAGTCCTCAGCCGCCAAAGACGCAACAGCAGCCCTCCTTTGCAAGGCAGCACGTTTAGTCTGCGCAGACAACAACTCCTCGGCACCAATTTGACCATCAACACCAACTCCATCAGCACCAGCAAGAGAAACAACCGGTGGCGGAGGCGGCGGAGTAACTTTAGGGACAGGAACCTGAACCGTACCGCCTTTCGTAACCCTAAAAAACCAAGGATCACTCAAAAACTCCTGAACCTTAGAAATCTCGCGAGAGAAGTCATTCTTGGCCTGGTCAGAGCGCAGATTAGAGCGAAACCCTAAGGTACAGAAGCAGATTCGCTTGCTGCCATGGGAGAGGGAGTGAGAGAGAGAAGAGAAACGTTAGAGAGAGCGGCAACGAAGGAGAGAGTGTAAAAGTGGGAGAGAAACCATACCAAGTAATTGGGCAAGCGACGTGAAAGGCCATTACGAATTGAAGCAATTTGGATTAACAAAAATCGCGAGCCCGAGCGCTTCCCCTCTCTCTCTCCTTTCTTTCTACACAGCCTCTTTCCCTCTCTCTCTTTCCTTCTGGTCAGATCCAAAAAATTAACGCCCAAACCAAACGTGCCCTTCTTTTTTACAACTCTTGAACCACATTGTGGTCCTTTGTATATAACTCATGACTCCATAATAACGTTGCACTCTTCCTTAGGGATTCTACATAATAATTAACAAAAAAATATTAATTTTAATACATTTAAATTATGTATTTTAAAAATACATTCAACAAAATTTTATTATCTCGTACATTATTATCGGGCTATTTTGGTTGGGTCGGGTTATGTCATCTCGTGTTTGGGTTAGGGTTGGCCGCTCTCGTTGGTTGGGGTCTAAATGGGTCATATCGATCGAGTTCACATGAATAGGATTTATCCGGGTTCTAGCAATGAATTTTCAGCCACGCATGTCACGATTTTTTGTTAAACTCGTTTTATTACGGATATTGTTTCGTTCAATTTTTTTATACATTTTGATCAATTTTTTATTTTGTTCATTCAAATTATATATTCTAATATTCATACATTTTTTAGCTAATAGCATGAAATTTTTTCTTGAAAGGTTTTTTCCTTATTCTTTTTTTCTAACATATATTTTTTTACAATTTTTTTTTGTTAGTTTAGATTATATTGTAACTAGTTCATAACCCGCACCTTGTGCGGGTTTTTTAATAAAATAGTTTTTTATTTTACAATTTTAACTATATTATATATTGTTGAGACCACGTAGTCCGCATGTTGATAATTTGTTAGTTTTATGCTAATAAAAATTTAAAAAAAAATTGATATGAAATCGATCAAAGTAGGTGAATAGGAAAATAGAATTTTGTA
>BSUD01000003.1:3578040-3614218 GCA_033239045.1 Fagopyrum esculentum
AAAAAAAAAATTCAAATTTTTTCTCCGAATAGGATTTGCAACAAAATGAATTTTTTTTTCTAATTTTTTTTTCTCTTCTACTAAAATGGTTAATGAAAGTTTGTTTAGGAAAAAAAATAACGGAATTGACAATAAAAAATAAAAAAAATTCTTTTCGGAAGCTGAATATTGTGTACTGATGATATAAAATATTTGAACTAATAGAACACTCGATTTGAACTAAAGTATAAATATTTTGAATCAACAATATTATAATCAAAGTATTCAATTAAACATAACTATAAAATATAAGAAGTTTTATAATATTAGTTCAAAGTGAAAGTAACATTAGTTTGAATATTGTGTACTCTTAGTTCAAACATTATGTTTATTAGTTTATGCACAAGTAAAAAAGTGTATTAAAACATAACTACTAAATTAACAAAACAATATATGAAATAACGATAAAAAATATCAAGATCGATAGTATATAATATTAACGAATTTAAGAAAATTTTGAAATGAGATGATAAGTGTTATAGTTTTTCTCATGAAAAGTACAACAATGTCACTGCAACCCATTATTAAAATAAATATTCAAAAGAACAAATTTCTCTATTACATTTAAAAAAATTAAAATTACATAGTTGACACCACGCATCTCCTAAATCATTCAATGACGTGGATGAATTTAGACAATTGGATCAAGTAAATCAACTACTCATATTACTCCGTTAATCCGCATTGTAACACACCCCTCTCTACCTGAAACAATCTCTTAAAACAATTATGGTCAAATTTAGCTAAGCCTTTTTGAAATTTCTCTCTAGTAAATAGGTTCATGGTATAAATATGTTTAGTAAATGTACCCCTAATCAAACTCCTTATCTTTCAACTTCAATTTAATAAAAGTGGTAAAAATTGAATGGTACACAAAACTAATGAAAATAGAAAAATAGTTCAAGTAAATTATTTTGCAATAAAGACTTATCCTCGTTGCCTATCCTAGAGTTGCACTCGATCTAAAAAACGTTTGAAATTTTTCTTGAATTAATATAGTTTTACCGATCTACGTTATTATTACAATGCGTAATTATTATTATTTAATAAAGCGCACAAGTGTGAGCACTATACTATTCAAATATAAATGTAATTTATATAGAGAGAGAGAGTTTGACTCTCATATAAACAGCCCTTATAGTGTTCAATGAGAACAAATTGTATTCGTTAGATTGTTAAATAGATGGCTGAGATTAGGCGATATTAAAGGATAAAAAAAATCATGTTATTAATGGAAGAAGATTCGCCGGACCTGAATCTATATATTTGACGGTATAGTCACATATATTCGGTGTTTACACGTTCACACAATAAGAGTTGTTTATATATATATATATATATATATATATATATATATATATGGTTCCCATGAGAACACCCCTAACGTGAGAACATGAGAACAATCGTACACCGTTGGATGTGAGTATTAAAGGTTGAGATTTAGAGTAGATATCAAAAATAATAATAACTACGAATAATAATAATTAGGAATCCAACAATAATTACGAATAATCCACTCAACCAACAATAACTACGAATAATACATTAAACGATATGACACATTCGTAACAAAACTAATAATAATTACGAATCTGTTCTCATGTTCTCACGTTAGGGGGTGTTCTTATAGGATCTATACTCTCTCTATATATATATATATATAGAGAGAGAGAGAGAGAAATGGATGGTAGGATTCAAACTTGATACCTCAAGGAAAAATCTAAGATGGATGCGACCGGTTGAAGGGAACAAAAAACTAAATTTTAATGCGTCTTAAATTGGTGCGAATTTATTCTCCTTTGAATTTATTGTCAAAGACCATTTTGTTGTGCCCAACCCTATGGGAAATGGCACTTATAACGCTGAATCCGTTTTGGAAGCTAAGGCAATTGTTGTGGCCTACAAAAGGCAAAGGAGAGTGATTTTTCAGTTATCAAGATTGAAGGAGATAACCTGGTTCTTATGAATTCGATTAACCAAGTTTGGAAGCCATCATGAGACCTGGACTTGATCATCAACGATATTTCAAACATTATGTCAGGATTTTCATACTCCAAAATTCAGCATATCTACGGGAAATTGCAGACAAGATTGCAATGCACGGACACTTGGTAAAACTGGACGTCAATGCGATTTCCGAAGATGTTCGAGACCTCATCCGTAAAGATGCTATAGGCCGATTAGTTTCTAGAAATTAATCCGCCTAATTTCTCACATTTGTATCAAAAAAAAAATCCACCGTATTACTTTCAATTATGTCTAATAATTTTATATTTAATATGAATGTTTTCCTTTATTTAGTATGATTTTTTTTGTGTAATAATTTTATAATTAATATGATTTTTTTCCCTTTTATTCAAACTGGTATAGGGTATGATTTTTTTTCGTTTATATAAAATCCAAAACCCGATTTAGACGGGTATAAACAAAATTTAAGGCCCAAATTTCGAACTCGGTTGGACCCAAAACCCAACTCGAACGGGTCTACTTTTTTTTGGTAAGTAGGACGGGTTTTGCATGAGCATGTCATGTGCTTATTTAATTAACGGAAAGAGGCTAACAATTGATAAGCCTTTGGTTCGCCACGCCTCGTGCGGACAATCTAGTCTCTTTGAAGGAAAGGTTGACACTTTACTAACAAGCTAAACAGTGGTGAACTCTTAAGAGTTAACATGTCGTGGTTGACTTCGAGATTAAGACATGAAGATGGCACCATCAGTATTAAGTTTAAAGAAGCCCAAGGGAGGGAGGTACCAATGTACCATGACACAAACGCAATCTGCTTATGACAGTGTCGCAGAAGACAACTCCCTGAACTTTGTGTGAGATGAATACTATTTGCCATAACCCTTTGTTCAAACATCTGAACTCTCAACTCCCAAAGTTAGTAAATTACAGAAGTACTATTAATACTAATCATCATCCTCGCTGAAGTCATCAGACTCTTCCTCATCATCATCATCGTCGTCATCCTCCTCATCACTGCTCAAAACAATGGTTTTCCGAGTAGCAGCCGCTCTCTTTGGCCTAGAAGGAAGTGGAGCAGCAGCAGCAGCTTCTTCTTCAACAACACTCTCCAAAGCAGCAGAACTCGAATCAGCATTCCCTTCACTTCCAGGAGAATTCTCCATCTCTTCTTCTTCCACTTGTTTCCTACCCAAAACAGAACTACTCTTCTTGTTAAAAGGAGAAGCTCTCATCCTCCTCACCTTCTTCTCCGGCGACACTCCAGACGTCTCCGATAAAGCCGGCTTCAATACATCAGTTATCAGCTTCTGACCAATCACTTGACCTTGCTTCCCTCCAGATCCTCTCTTTTTCGGAGCTGCTCCAATTGTTGATTTAGTAGTTGCAGCGCCTCTACCACCACCCCTGCCTCTACCTCTACCACCTCTCCCTTTCGGTGCTACCACTTCCACTTCATATTCATCATCTGTATCATCATCTAAGCTCACAACCTTCTTTCCAGCGTTCTTCCTCGGATTCTTGACTGCTGGGGGTGCTTCTTCCTTGCTATTGGCTACAAAAAGTAACAACACAAGGAAATTAGATCATTATTTGTCAAATAGAATCATCATGAGGATCAAAGTTAACAGGAATAATTTACCAGGAGAATTGTCTGACTCCAGATTATAAGCAGCTAATCTCTCTCTTAGAGGTCCCAGATCACTATCCTCGTCATCCTCCTCAAAAACAGTCGCCTTCTGTATAACACAGAAAGAAGTTTACAATTCAGAATTTCGGAATTTAGGTAAAATAGCACAAGCATTAGCAGGGCCATCCATCAGGCCCTGTGTCAATGATTTTATTTTATTATCAATTTTAAAAAATATGTTTTATCAGGAAAATAAAAAGAGAAAAAAGACTAAAAAAATACTCTATTGTTTCATAAACCAACTAAAAATAAATATTATGGATAAAAAAAAAACTCTATTGCTTCATACCTTCTTAGCAGGAGCTTTCTTTGGGGCAGCTCTACCTTTAGGCTTGACCACTTCTTGAGCAGGAGGAGGAGGGATATCTGATGTGAAGAAGACTATTAGAACAAGGAGAACAGAAATTAGATAAACCATAACATGTTTAATCATACAACAGGTATACCTATATCCATCACAGAAGCAGCGGTCATGGTAGAGCTCTCAGCTGGTGATCCAGTACTGACAGGTTTCTGGGTAGTTTTACGCGGTTTTCTTGCAGGTGGAGGTTTCTTAGAAGCCTTAGCACCAACTTGACGCATATCCTCTTGAGCTTTTTTAGCATCATGCTTATCTTGCTCCTGTAGATAGTGTGCAGATTTATATTAGACATGAATACGTTGCACTGAGAAATAAATACAAAAGGTAAAGAAGAAGTGCATTACATCAAGAGCTTGCTCAAGTGCGTCAAGATCCTTGGACCATAAACTTTTTGGTGTCAATTTCCTCATATCATCAAGTTCTTGAGCAACCTTATCTTTTTCAGCACACAACTCTTCAATTTTCTCGTATGTCAATGTCACAATAGACATGGACAAGAGGT
Organism: Fagopyrum esculentum; assembly: GCA_033239045.1. NCBI lineage: Eukaryota > Viridiplantae > Streptophyta > Magnoliopsida > Caryophyllales > Polygonaceae > Fagopyrum > Fagopyrum esculentum. The sequence goes on from BSUD01000003.1 coordinate 3,582,598, forward strand.
AGTCGTAGTCACTGATTCGGACACCTTGACTGTTCACTTGCTCTTGACCTTCTTCAACCCTTGCTGAGCTGTCTCTGGATTCTTCAGCATCGTCGGCACCAACAACTGCTGAGTCAACAGATTTTGCTTTCTTTGGGATGGGGGTGAAGCCCTTGTCATACAACTCACTTACTAATGCAGCCTTCTTTTTCTTGTTCACTATCAATTCTTCATTGATGACAGCAAGGATAAACCTTACCTTGTTCTCTAGCTTTGTCATTTCCTTCTCAAGGTTGTGAACATAATATTTCTGCATAAATGGAAACATCAGTAAAGCATAAATCATAACCAAAGAAGATCAAGCTTTATAACCGAATTCAAGGAACATAACCCACCTTTCTCTTATCATATAAGTCAAGTCTCAAATGATAGAACTCTTCAAGAACTGTAACAGCCAAGAATATTAATTAATTAGTAAAAGCATTGAGATTAAGATGCTTCACAAACACATCGGATAACAATGACATACTTTGTTCAGCATCCGCATATTTCTTGATTATGCCTCTAGGATCAAAAAGGTGCATGTTAGTTGTACTGATACTGGTTTGAAGCTTAAACTTCTTCATCAACCCCTCTTGCTTGGCCATAAGCAGCTTTTCAGGTTCCATATAAATCTCAAATTGTGCAACAGTGTCAGTGCTGTGATCCCTAAAATCCTGCAGCCATTGCAAACAAAGTCTCAGTATTCAACTCTCACCATTAACACCAACTCTAGAATAAATCGGTAAAAGTCATTTAAAAAAAAGGAATAGTAAATAAAGTGTTATACCTTGATGAATCTCTCCTTGACCTTGTCTCCCTCCTTGGGTTTGTCATTGGATTCAATAATTGACTCAAGGAATTGCTTATAATCTTGTGTCCACCGTCGGACTGGCAGCTCAGTAATTTTGAGTGTACCTTCATCTATTTCCTCAATTATACCACTAACTGTATAAGTGAGTCCACCTTCCTTTGTGGATTTCTCAATGGTACCCTTAAAACCCCTGTACCATGGATCCATTGGCACCATAGTTTCATCATTCAACAGACGTCTAACATTTTCAATGATGTCTCTGGGGTTAAAATTAGGGATGTAAGAGCTCCAACCAGTACCAATTCCTTCACTTCCATTGACTAGAACCGTGGGAATGATGGGGGCATACCTGCAGGGGGGTTAAAAAGAATAGCTTTCTTATCTTCAACTGTTTTTCATGGGTCTGCTTAATAATTTAAAGCTAGCAGGAAACCACAACAAAATCATACCAATTAGGTTCAACAGATATTCCATCTTCTTTTAGGTAGTCAAGGAGTACATCATCTTCCTTTGGGAAAAGAAATCTTGAAATGTACTCAAGGCATGTGTTGATGTACCGAGGACTTGCATGATCCTTCCCTCCCTGTTAAAAGACCAAAAAATTGAGCATTCAGAAATACATCCAAGAAGCGAATAAACTAAGCTGAGAGCAGAAGATGGCATTTCTTCTTGCCTGACAACGAGTTCCGAATTGTCCGTCAGGCTCAAAAAGATTAATGTTATTGCTACCAACATAGTCTTGTGCCATGCCAATAATGGTGCTGTACAGACTCTGATCACCATGATGGTAGGCCGACTTCTCGGCCACATAACCACCAAATTGAGAAATCTTAGTTTCTTTAACAAGGTTACGCTTAAAAGCACAGAAAAGAACTTTTCTCTGGCCGGGTTTGAGCCCATCCATCACAGAAGGAATTGATCTTTGAAGATCTGCCATGGAAAACTGAATTAGCTCCTTATGGACAAAATCACTGTACTTGATGTACTTGTCCTTTGAGTCGAGTCCACTTCCAGGCTGCAAAGTAAAATTTACAAATAATCATTATCGCATGCAGTCAAACTTAGAAGAAACATTTCAAGAGATTAATCAATGGCTCAAAAATCAAACCTCATACTGTCGAAGCCAATTTTTTCTAGCTTCAATCTTCTTCTTGCTGAAGGCAAGTTCAATGGCTTCTGTATCTTGGCTGTCATCTGTCCACACAAAATCCTTTTTGTGCCTATCTAGATCTTTGAAGTATTCTTTGCCTTCCCTTGAACTGCTGGTACCCAGTCCCTGCAAGAACACGATTCAGTTAGGATTTCACCTATTACTATCAGCAATCTACACATTAGTAATACTTGGTATCTAAGGCTGATCGGGCATACACCACCTTATAGTACTTTATAGTCCAACCAGTAACATTTCCATCTAAGCTCTCCGACCATGTTTCATACTCAGGCATAGAGTAAAAGGCTAACACTTGGCCATTTCTTTTATTAGTTGCCTGCGTGATAATAGAAACATCAGTCCAAGTTTATATAATAAAAATATCAAAAATAGTCAGCACCCTCACACAGTAAACTTGTACTTTTAAGTGAAAACATAACTTTTGTTTTTGCACTGCTAAAGTGAATTCTTACCTTCAAAAGTGGTGTAACAAACTCAACCACAAAAGATGGAATTTTCAGTAGTGATGGCCAGAACGCATGAATAAAGTTGATGATCAACCCTTTGATGTGGGATCCATCGTGATCCTGTTAAGAGTATAAAGTGTAATTAGCAATCCATGGGAAACCCAATTATTACTTTGTGAATTGAATATTAAAAGGCATATACAATCCTATACCTGATCGGTCATGATCATAAGATGGCCATAACGCAATGAATTCACACTATCATAAGTTTTAGCTTGTTGTAAACCAAGAATTTGCTTGAGGCTCTGAATTTCGTTATTCTCCAAGAGCTGCTTATGAGTTGCTTCCCTCACATTGAGCATTTTACCTTTGAGAGGAAACACTCCATAGTAGTCCCTTCCCACCACAGCAAGCCCAGCCATCTGGGTAATAATGTTTAGATTGGTCATGACAAGGAACATAAATAAAATAAAACATTACGTACAACCATACAATGTACTCACAGCAAGTGCTTTAGCAGAGTCTCCTTCTGTTAAAATGAGGGTGCACTTGGTGGAATTTCTCCCTCCAGCCTCATTTGCATCCTCAAGCTTTGCAATACCAGTAAGCCTTTGTCTTTTTGCTCCATCAGTCTTCTTAAGATCCTTGCTTTGCTTAAAATCAGCCCATGATATAAGGCTTTCCACCAAAGGAGACTTCGCAACAACTGCAAAATTAGTTCAACCAAGCTCCAAGTTAATGATAAAACCAATCCCATATAAACCTATAATCGTGTGAATTGGCAAGTGACAGAAAGCAAACCTCTCTTAAGGAAATCTTCAGGGAGTTTACAAGAGGAACCAAAGCTGTTGGGACGAGTGGTCAAGGTTTCTTTGGTTTGTGAATCAAATGCGGGATTGTCAATTAGAGCATTGACAAAAACCCATAGATGACTCTTAACTGCAGGTGCCTTGACATTGGCACTTTTCTTTTTCTTGTTAACAACTTCCACAACATACTGGGTGATCTGGTTTGTTATGTAATCTACATGAGTCCCACCTTTGATTGTTGCAATCCCATTAACAAAGCTGACCTGAGAATACAACCCACAGGCCACAGTAGGTATATTAGATATAAAGCTTGCCTTCAAGAATAACTTTGTTGTCCATAAGGAATTCCATGACTAATACCTGTTGAAACTGCCCTTCATTGGTTATACTAACAGAGATTTCCCACCTATCGAAAGCGTATGTAAACCTAAATTTGACAGGAAGAAAACGAAAATTAGCATATAAAAATGTCAATTACATGAGACATTTGTTTCAACAGTCATTCGGAAAAAGGTTTGGTAAAAACCTTGGAGGAAGTTCTTCTCCAGACTTGGACTTGATGTAAAGATCAACATATTCTGAGAAACTCTTTACAGGAACCTTTTGGCCATTTAACTCAACCTTCACACCTTTTCCAAGACATCCTGCCAAGTCTACAACTCGCTTCTTCATTAAAGCAACAACATCATCTTCCAAGCAATCCATCTTGAACTTGGCCAGGTCAGGCTTGAATGTTACTTTAGTCCAGTTCTCGTTTGACTTGCACTTGACAATCACTGGTTCTGATTTATTTCCCATGTTGTCAGAGAATACCTTCAAATAAATCGATCACCAAACGCAAAAACAGTTAGCGTCCCTTCAAATCCATTAACTTTTACAACAAAGCAAAATCAAAGCTAAAATAAATTTTAATGAATTCCTCAGTGTTCTTGTCATTGAAATTCAGTTTCAGGAAACATAAATCCCTAATTTATTTTCACTAAACCTAAAAGGGCATCCTACCACAAGAAAAACCCAATTGCAAGAATGAATGTTTCACCTGCTTGTACTTCTTTTGCCTCTTCCCGTCAGCGGTCTCGATTATGAACTCCGTCGAAAAGATGTTTGTTAGCTTAGCACCATATCCATTCCTCCCACCGGTGGTCTTCTTAATGGAGTCATCGTAGTTACTACTAGTCAACAGATGACCAAAAATCATCTCCGGCACATAAACTCCATGCTCCTTGTGGATTTCAACAGGCACACCGTCACCGTTGTTGTACACACTGATCTCGTTCTTCTCCGGATTGATGGCCACCTTCACGGTATCCATCGTCGGATCCCTCTGCTTGTTGTCAGCTGCGTTAACGAGGATCTCGTCAAAGATCTTGTACAGACCTGGGACGTAGGTGATATCTTCGTAAACCATTTCGGTTCCCCTGTAAATCCATAGCTTCTGTGTGTACTTCTCGATGGATCCAACATAGGTATCTGGTCGAAGAAGGATGTGCTCTAGCTGAGTCTTTTTCTGGTAGGTTTCCTCGATTGTCTTCCCCGACTTTCCGGCGGGGGGGAGGTTGGCATTGTTGCTAGTCTGCAGAGGCAGAGTAGCCATGGAAGTCGATGGGAGTGGAAAGACGGGAAAAGATGGTGGTAGACACAGAGATGGTGTCTTCGAACCTTGGATGAGAAAGAACGCAAGACGAAAAGCTATGGAGGATGAGGATTTGAAATGGAGACGGGCAAACGGTCGAATAAAGAAATAGGGTTAGGGATTTCAAATTTGAAATTTGGGCGGAATGCAAGATGTTCGACTGCACGAGCAAAGGAGATTGGACGGTTGCGATTGATTCTGGCCTTGTGGGTCAATCTAGACGCTCTTGTGAGATGCTTTTTTTCTTTTTGTACTGTGAAACGCATCGTTCCATTCGTTTGACCGAACAATTTTAATTTTTAAGCGTGTTATTTTTATTTTATTTTTTTGATAACGCAAAGAGGTTCAATCTCGTAGACGGCGCATCGACTATTGGATCGAAAGGCCGAAAAAAATCGGTAGACGGATTAATCGTCATGACTACAACAAATGAGTAAAGTAAAACACAAAATACATCATAAAAAATCCGAAAGCAGGAAGTGTTCATGGGAAAGCAGCATGATACAGTCAGTCGGAAGCAACGGCCAAGAACGTTATCTTCGAAGGAAGTACACAGGCACGGAGCCTAAGGAACAGTTGTGGACACCTCATATTTGGACTGCAACAGAGCCGTCAGGATTCGGTCACACATCCATGCCATGCCGCATTCTCAACAAACCCTCGAAACCCCACCAAAGACAACATCAAAACAAAGAAGCTGGAGCAGCAGCACACGGGTATCGTGATATAGAAATGTGTTCAACTTTGATGGTTTAAAGAGTAAGATTTACAGGAAAAACATTGTTTAAAACGGGTTGTTGTTGTTTTTAAAAGATTAAAGCAAAGGAGCTTTGTAAAATAGAAGTTCTCTTGTTTTGATTTTAGTGAGGTGTATACACAAATTAGTCAAAGTGTAAATGAATAATGGTTTCCCAATGATAAGTAAAATTTCATAATTTTTTAAGTTTTATGATTAGTTCGAATGCTTTGATCAATTGGGCATTGATTTAACTTTTTGGTAGGTTTGATTTAGATTAGAATTTTATAAAAATGAATTAGAGATTGACAGATTATAGAGGAAAGTTTTTAAACTATATTACCAGTAACCCAAAAGAGGGAAGGATGATTTGAAAAGTTTTGTCAATGGTTTGAAAAGGTGATCAATCATATGTAACACAAAGAGGGAAGGATGATAACTTCATAGATGTAACCAGTTTAGTGCACACAAGACGCAAAAGCTCGTTTGTAAGAGAAATGGTTGTTACGGTGTCAAACAAACACCATCTACCAATTTTAGGTAGGGTTTTTCTAGTCAGAGTTGTCCAAAATTTGTCCTTAGGTTACTTTGTCGTTTGAAATGACGTTATATATTGGTACTAGTCAAGAAACCATAATTGTAAGTATGTTTTATTTGGCTAGACTTTAAGGCCTCTAATTTGAGCTTTTCTGCAGTATAGTAGATAATCTGGCTAGGCTTTAAGGCCTCTAATTGGACCCGGCATTTTCCAGGATCTTTTGCCTAAGTGCACAAATTTTGAAAAGTTATTCCGATTTTAGGCTCGGATGAAAATAATTCCTCAGAATATACGAAATTTAGGTTTGGAAATAAAAACGCGGTCCCAGATCGCGTTTTTATTCCTAAAAAACGCGGTCAAAGACAACTCTTTAATTTACGGAAAATAAAAAAAACAAAAACATAGAGGCGAGGTCTGGGACCGCGCCTCTAGTACAATTTATTTTAAAAAAAAAAAAAAGCAGAGTATTAATGGGGTGTAAATGCTGTAGTGTATTTTGCCACACCTTTTCACCAATAAATACAGACGCAGGATTACTCTTCTTCACACCTTCAATTTTTTATTCTCATTTACTCTCATTTTTATTTTCATTCGGTTCCCTCTTCTCTTATTCTTCTTCCTTCTATCACCGGAGAAATCCGCCGCCCTCACCGGAGAGAACCGCCGCCGTCACCGGAGACACCAGCTGCACCACCAGGTTCACATTAAATTTTAACAGTGTTAGTATTAGGATTTTATATTTGTGTAGGATTAGGGTTTTATGTGTAGAATTAGTGTTTTATTTTGGAAATATTAATGGATATAATGGTATTGAACTATGGTTAATTAAATTATTAATTATGCTTGATTAATATTATAGACATATTAGTTGTTTAATTATTTTGATTCTTTATTCTTAAATAATGTAAAATGAAATATTTATGATTTATTTTCATATATAAGTTGGATTTTATAAAATATCTATGTTAAAAAAAATATATCAGATATGATAAATTTAAAAGAAATATGTATGTTAAAAATAATTAATGCTAATTATTTTTTTTTGAAAACGAAATTGGTGAGATATTTTTAAATAATTATTAGAGATAAAGATGTTACGTAGTTACAAAAATTATTGATAACTATTTATTAAAAGTATATATATTTTTTTAAAATATACTTAAATTAATTCTAACATTAAGAAATTCTCAACAAAAATCGTTTGAACATAGATATTTTTAAAATTATATTTAGTTAATTTAAAAAAAAATGTTACATAGATATATATGGTGATTGATTAGTAAACTAATCCTAATATTAAAAAAAATAATTTAAAATTATTGTTATCTAATATTAAAAGTATATATATATTTTTTAAATATACTTAAAGTAATCCTAATATTAAGAAATCTCAACAAAAGTTGTTTGAATATAGATATTTTTAAAAGTATATTTAGTTAATTTAAAAAAAAATGTTACATAGATATATCACTACAAAAAAAAATTACTTTTGCGACGGCTTTTTGCGACGGTAAACACTGCCGTCGCCATTGGTAGGGTTTTTGCGACGGCACAGCGACGGCGTGCACAACCGCCGTTAGGTTTGCGTCGACAAAGCACATACAGTCGCCAATAGCAGATATACTTGCGACGGGTACGTATGCCGTCGCAAAAAAACTTACCTTTGGCGTCGGGTATGATTGCCGTCACAAACATACTTACTTGTGGCGTCGGGTATGATGTTCCGTCGCAAGAAGGACCTTTTTACCTATTTAGCTTTTATCCCGAAAAATAACTTATAAAATATATTTTTTTAAGGGAAAAAACAAACCTGCAAAATTGAGAATTAAGAGTGTCGACTGTCGAGTCATTTAGCCCTAAAAACAAACCTGCTCGCGAAGGATAGGGTTTGGCGTTCTGAAGAGTCATCACGATCCTGTGCGAATTTCACGATCAAGGTAACCCTGTGAAGAGCTCGAGTAGACTCGTGTGGGTTCACAAAAGGCAGGCACAACGTATTCTCTCCAAACAAGGTATGAATCCGATTTCGAACTTCTGTGAGTTTCCGATTTTGAAGTTGCTTAAGAGGGAAAACCAATTTCCTCGTCTGGTTGGTGATATGAAATAAAGTGGGCGCTATCAAGGAGTTTGATTGAGTTATTCAAGTTTATTATAGACCTTATGGTTTATATCGTAAATTGATCTTCTTTTCCTTATCTGATTACTGAAGATAATAAAACCATTCTTCGTCCTCTTCAAATCTATGTTCGTATGTCAGCTTACAGGTTGCGGTATTCAAGCATAATGAAATAGACGGGTAATTATTTAAAATAAGAATAATAATTAAAAATATTGACAACTCTTTTTTGTTTTAGTTGGAGATCTGATCAAGAGGGGAAAAAAGACACATTGTACTGCTCATGTATTTTTGTTCTTTCCTAAAAGGACAGATCTGATTCATAATCCTGAGTCATTACTATTTTAATATTTATATTTGTGAACCCAAATCGACCTCAATTATTGGCCCATGAAGAGACAATTATACCATCATCATTTAGTGGCTCACCTCACTATACTATTCATTTGTTAATCATGCCAAAAGCTATTGTTATTCATAATACCATTTTCATTCCTTAGCTATTATCATATTTATTATAAGCAAAACCAAACATTGCCCTGTCATACTAGCTTTTCTACTAACTAGAAACTATAGTTGAAGCTCAAATTTATGGCTAGCTGGAGTTCACCAGTAGTTATATTGTTTGAATCTGAGTGGTCAAAACTAAAATTTGGATAGTTTTCTGTAGTAGTAGATTTCATTTTGCTAACAGTGGTTTTATTAATTTCCTTAAATTTTGGATTTAAAGCTGTTGCATTTGTTCTTATTCAGGACCGCATCATTGTTCGCCTTCAGCAACCTTATTCACTAGATTGTATCCCTGTTGAGGCCGAATTCCAGGTTAGTTCACAGTTAATGGTGTACATGTTGATGTCATTCTGATTTGGTATGAAATAAAATAGTGCTTTTGCAAATGAAGTATGATTTTGCATATGAACTTTGGTTGTTTTGAGAGAGAGGTGACTCACAGGTAATAGTTTTCATGTTGATGTCATTTTGGCTTTGTAATCCACCTTTTGAAACCATATTTTTGATAGACTGTTTTTTAATTTTTATAAAAATAAAACCACAAATGAAGTGATGTTTAGAGAAAGATAAGGAAATAAATATGTGGCTTTACATGTGTTGTGTAGCAGCTTCTTGTTTTTCCATTTGATGTTAGAGAGACTTCTGTATCATCTTTGTTCATAGTGGATACCATTATTCTAAACCAATGTCGGGCTCACTCTTAAATTATAATTACATGAAATCTGCATACAGAGTCAATCTATGAATTGGGAAAGCACTTTGAACATCCAAACAACTTGCTACAGAAAGTAACTATGTGTTAGTTAAGCTGTAATAAACTTATGTGTTTAATTATTTTTTGCTGTCTGGATAAAATTTAACAGATAGTTAGTACTTGGGTAACTAGCTAGATATTGTAGTAGACTAGTATAATGTATGTAAGTTTAGGCTAAAGCCGGGCCAGAAAGGGGAATATATAATATAATAATAATGTATTATCCTTGTTTAGAAAAGAAGATGAAAATCTGGGTGTGTCATTTTCTTAATTTCTTGTAAATTAAGGTGAAATGGAATGAATGAATCTGATGGAGAATGCAGAGCTTTCTGGTTGTACTTTGGGTTTGGCATGAAAATGAATGCAAATTTTAAAAGGTCTCGTCTTTCTTTCAGGTGCTCTGGTTTTTATTTTGACAGATATACAACTGCTGCTAATTAGGATACCAGAAATCACATTCCAGTATTCTTATGCTTATTAAGTGAAGTCTTTCAGTTGATTACTGTTGTGGTCGAAAGCATGAGTGCTTAATCTAAATCTCATTATCATAAGCAACCATTAACCTTTTTTATTCTCTCTGTCAAAATTATTGTTTAGGTATATATATATTCGACAAACTTCTATACCCCAAATTGTTTTGTCCAACATGCTTACTTGTCATATATTAATTCTCATTATCTTAAGCTACCATTAATTTTTAGATCATCTAATCTATTTTTTATATCAAAAGAATGGACACTTCTGTGTAGCAAACACCATAGTAAGCCCATCAGCTTATTGTTAACATATTTACTAAATAAGCCATTAACCTTTTTTATTCTCTCTGTCAAAATTAATTGTGTTTTATTTTTAAAAAAAAGTTGGTTTACATCTCAATAACTCATTTTGATAAAATGAAATCTAAACAAAACAATTTGATCAAAACTTCCATTAGAAGTTTCACCAACTAATGTAATTTAATATTAAGCCTAATTCAATCTTATTAATTTTAACAAAACTAGATTCATTTTAAAAAGTTCGATTCTCTTCCGCAAATTATAACAACTCAAACTATGTTTACACTGTTTTTTTATTAAAAACAAGATTTTAGTAACAATTTTAATTCTCAAAAATAAAAAGATTATAACTAAATTATATCTAGACTTTTTCAACCTACAAATATCATTTAATGTTTGCCCAGTTTTCCATTGAAAATAATAGATAGTTATAACTTTTATTAATCAAAACATTTTATATGAGCTTAAAAGAGAAGGAAACAAAACACGGCAATATAATTAACCAAATATTATACAGAAAGCCGCAGGAATTGAACTATTTAGCACAAGTAGAAGTGACAATACAAAATATCATACTTGACATGAAAATGTATTTTCCAGTAGGTTTTTTAAAGTTTTTAAAAAGGTGAACAAATAAATAGGATATGTTAATAGTAGCCTAATACATAATTTTGGAATGACAATTATTTTCATATAGAGGGAGGAGTATTAGGTGAATTAGGATTTAAGTTGTTGGGACTTTCTTTATGTTTATCGTTTCAACAATGTTCTCTTCTTACTCCATGTTCTTGTTTTGAAACTTGCGTACTTATAAGAGTAACATTAAGTTATACTTGGGAAGATTAAAGAGCAAGTTTAGTGTTTGTGATCTAGTATTAGTAGCTTTAATACGATATAAGAAAATACCAATTAAGTTTGGAATAATCAAATACGTACGGAAATTTTTCGCACCCTCAAGTTAAGTAGCTAGTTAGGTAGTACATGAAAATGACTATTGATACTTAGATTTCTCCTTACTAATTCCCCCATTATTCATTCATTGTTGAAGAAGAGAATATATTATAAGTTAATTGTAAAAGGATTTAGTTTTTTCTGTTCAATAGCATGATTCTTTTTTTGTTTAGGATTCTGAATTATGATGATTCTTTTTCTCTTTTAATTACATCTCTTTTTGCTAATGTTACACTTATTTTGGTTTTGTAGGGTGCAACAAGTATTCATCAAAACGAGTTTATTGGAGAGGAATGTCAAAAAGAGTCCGCCGCTAATGAAGTTGCTCATGAAGAAAACTCAAGTGAAAACGTTTAAATATATTTTATTTTGTATCAATTACGTTGGGTGATGATGGTAACTTTCAGGGACAAAAATGAATTAGGGACGAATATGAATATGAAGTTGCTCAACAAGTATTTTTTCTTTTAGGGACGAATATGAATTATGTATCCATTACGTTTGGTGATGATGATAACTTTCAACATGGGATATGCTATATTGCACTTTTATTATTTGATTGCTCTTAAATTTATTTGAAATTATTGCATAATTAAATAGTATGAAATTCAATTAAGGTGTAACATTTGAGTTAGCAAAAAACCGCGTAAATTTTAAATAATGTAGCTGTTATACTTTTGCGACAGAGAACAACCGTCGCAATAACAAATCGTCAAACGTTATTTTTTCTTGCGACGGCAATGTGCCGCCGCAAAGGTTTGATAAAAACACGTCATCGACTTTTGCGACGGCAGCAGCCGCCACTAAATTTGAAATGAGCACCGACGGTCGTCACTTTTTTGCGACGGCAACAACCGTCGCAAAGCCGTCGCAATCCATTTAGCGACGGTATTTTACCGTCGTAAATTCTTTTTACGACGGCCTAGTTCACGACGGCGTTTTTGCCGACGCAACGCCGTCGCAAAAAGTTCTTGCCGTCGCAAAAGGGCTTTTTGCCGTCGCAAAAATCCGTCGCAAAAGTATTTTTTTTTTGTAGTGTATATGGTGACTGATTAGTAAACTAATCCTAATTAGATTTTATTTGTGTAGGATTGGGAATTATTCAAGTAAGGCCCATTATTGCGGTACGGCCGTGCGGCCGTACCGCAGGGCGACACGTGTCCCGAAAAAAAAAAAATAATAAATATTTTTTTTTTTTTTAAACGAGTAAAAGTAATAGTTCAAAACTTATTATGGAATAGTTCATAACTTATAAAAGGATAGTTCATGAATCATAATAAAATAGTTCATAGTGTAAAATTTATAAAGGATTGAAAGTAATAGTTCAAAACTTATTAAGTAATAGTTCATAGCTTCTAAAAGGATAGTTCATGAATTATAATAGAATAGTTCATAGTGCAAAATTTATAAAGGAGTGAAAGTAATAGTTCAAAACTTATTATGGGATAGTTCATGAATTATAATAGAATAGTTCATAACTTCTAAAAGGATAGTTCATGAATTATAATAGAATAGTTCATAGTGCAAAATTTATAAAGGAGTGAAAGTAATAGTTCAAAACTTATTATGGGATAGTTCATGAATTATAATAGAATAGTTCATGGATTATATTAAAAAGTAATAGTTCATGGATTATATAGGAATAGTTCAAAGTTTATAGGATAATAGTGCATAAATTATAACATGGTAGTTCAAATAATTTTTCATTAGTTTCCGTAAAAATAAAAAAAATAAAAAATTCGTTTCAGAAAAGAGGAAAAAAAAAATATATTTTTTTTTTCGGGACACGTGTCGCCCTGCGGTACGGCCGTACGGCCGTACCGCAATAAAAGGGCCGTACCTGAACATTTACCTAGTAAACTAATCCTAATTAGATTTTATTTGTGTAGGATTGGGTTTTTATGTGTAGAATTTGGGCTTTATTTTAGAAATATTAATGGATATAAATGTATTGAAATATGGTTAATTAAATTATTAATTATGCTTGATTAATTTTATAGACATATTAGTTGTTTAATTATACTTGATAAAATTTGTAATTAGATTTTATTGATCATATCATTAATATTGTATATATGAATTTTGTTCGTAGTGTAGGATTATGGTGTAGGGTTATCTTATAAATATTAGTGGTTCTAATTTATGTAATTAGTTGTTAATTATATATAAGTATTATTTAATAATATTAAATTTGTTATTAGAGTATAGTAATTATGTTATTAATTTATATGTGTGAATTATGTTATTAGTGTAGGGTTATGATTTATGGGTATTGTAGAAATATTAGTGGAGCTCATTTATGTCATAAGTCTAACTAAATATGAAATAGATGGACGACAACAACAATTTTTGGCCTGCATGGAAAAACATGGAAACATACACGAGATTACTCACAGATAATGAGTACGCACAATCTGTGATGGGATACGGAAATGTTCCGATGCATTCTACAAACCCAACAATGGCACCTGGTCTCTCACATGCTAGTTATAGTCTTGTGGATGACGATGATACTCACATTGATCAGAATGGTCTAGACAGTGACAATGAGATTCATGAAACAGAAGAAGATCGTCATGTTGAGGATGGGCCCGCAACGCCAAATTATGAAGAAGTTCGAGAAGCAACACATCGTGTCATAAGAGCTCAATCAATCAACCCAACTTGGAATGATGTTGTCGAAGCAGAACTAGTTCAAACGAATCCATGGGAGGACCCTTATGCGTCAACTCACATAGCAAATGCTGATGAATTTCAAAAAGGGCAATGTTTTAATTCAATTGTTGACTTTAAAAAGACAGTTGGCAAATTATTCCCTAAGGAGAGGATATTCGTACACGACAGTCAGAGCAGATTCACACTATTATGTTGTACATTGTGCTAGAAAAGAAGAAACCAATTGCACATGGTTGGTTTCCGCACGTCGGGTTGATCAAGCGTTAGATTTATAGTCTGTGCACCGTTACAATGGGCCTCATATCCCCGCATGTGTCTCGCATACGAGAGAACTTGACAACCACAATGCAACTTCTAGATTCATCTCTAATGAGGTTACAAACATGGTTCGTCTAGATCTGACAATCAAACCGCGAGTTATCATAGAGGTGATGAATGTGAAATATCAAGTGGTTCCATCATATAAGAAAGCATGGGATGCTAAACATAAAGCAATTGCAGATATCTACGGTGATTGGAAGGAGTCGTACGCTGATTTGCCTCGATATATGGCGGCTATACAACAATCAAACCCATGTACAATTGTCGAATGGGTTATGCCGAAAACAAGTGATCAAAACGTCAAGACGTTTCAACGTGTGTTTTGGGCTTTTGGTCCTTCTATTGCTGGTTTCAAGCATTGTCGTTTTGTGATCTCAATCGATGGAACACACTTATATGGCAAGTATAAGCACGTCCTACTAGTTGCAATGGGTGTTGACGCAAACGAACAACTATTCCCCCTTGTGTTTGCACTTGTTGAAGCGGAGAATACAGAAAGTTGGCCATGGTTTATGAGCTGCATACGCGAATATGCCACAGATAGAGATGGTTTGTGTGTGATTTCAGACAGACATGCGGGGATAACTAGGGCAATGACAGATCCGAGATGGAGTCCACCGATGGCATATCATAGATTTTGTATCCGTCATCTGAAGTCAAATGTCCAAACTCGATATAAAGATGCACATCTGAAATTCCTTGTTGGTGTGACTGCATACACACGTGAACGTCGTCCATTTATTCGTGGGTTCGACCAAATAGGTGAAAAGAATCGTGATTGTCGTGAATTTCTTCAAGAACTTGGACTCGAGAAATGGTCGCTACATCACGATGGAGGTTTATGATATGGATGCATGACGACAAACATGTCTGAGTGTTTTAATGGAGTAATGAAAGGTAGTAGATGTCTTCCCGTCACTGGCATTGTGCAAGCAACGTTTACTCGTTTGAACAGCTATTTTGTCTCACGACATGGTAGAGCACTTCAACGTATTACAGATGGTCATCTCTTGTCTAAACACATAGAGGACAAGATCGAAATTTTTAAGGAGGTAGCAAGGACAACAACAGTGAGTCCATACAACATTCAACGCGGAATTTACCAAGTTGTTGTCCCTAGAGTAGATCGAGGTGGTCATCACAACTTCACTGTTGGTTTAGAAGAACGCGTATGTAGCTGTCTTACGTGGCAACTTTTGAAGATACCGTGCCCTCATGTACTTGCAATATGTTACTATCACAAGTGCAACTTTGATCAATTTGTTGACCCGTTTTTCATTGCACAATCATATGTGGCGACGTACAGTCGATACTTCTATCCCGTTGTTGATAAGTCTGAATGGCCTATAGTGCCTGGGCCATTGATAGTTCCGGATCCGGCGTGTCGGCGAGGTGCGGGAAGACCTCGTACTGGGCGAATCAAAAATGAAATGGATCAGAGTAACAATCGGAGAGTGAAGTGTGGATGTTGTGGTCAATTGGGTCATAACAAACGACCGTGCACTTCTCAAGTTGGACCATCAGGACAATAGTTTTTCCTCTCTAGAGTTGTTGTTTTAGTTAGAGTTATTGTAAAAAGAACTTATGAAGTTGTTGTTTTAGTTATGAATTATTGTTATTGGTTTTGTTTTAGTTATGAACTTTTGAAGTTGTTGTTTCAGTTATGAATTATTGTTATTGTTATTGTTTTAGTAATGAATTATTGTTAATGTTATTGATATTGCTGTTGTTGTTGCTATTATTATTGCAGACATTATTGTTATTATTGCTAGATGGATCCTGGACCCCATATGACAGATTTACTTAGCCGTCAGGATGATCATCGGAGTTCAGACGTGTGGACCCGTGAGGGTTATGTAAGAAAATCCTTAACACTCGATGAGAGAAAATACTTAAAGTCATATAATTTTATAAATGATGTTTCTTGTTTATAAATTGCAAACGTTACAGCCGATGACCTCTAGGATGCATCTTAGAAACATTGGTGCAAGTCTCCCACCTGACGTGAGAGTGCTAGACTA
Source organism: Fagopyrum esculentum (assembly GCA_033239045.1). NCBI lineage: Eukaryota > Viridiplantae > Streptophyta > Magnoliopsida > Caryophyllales > Polygonaceae > Fagopyrum > Fagopyrum esculentum. Next base: position 3,598,888 of record BSUD01000003.1, read on the forward strand.
CATAAAGTTGGTTGGTTTTTACGGTATATACCGTCTTGGTTCTACCTTCTTGCTGGATGCTGACCTCATCACAACACTGGTTGAGAGATGGAGGTTTGAGACACATACCTTTCATCTGGCTGTTGGTGAGGCATCGATCACACTACAGGACGTTGCCGTCTTGTTGGGTCTTCGAGTGAATGGGCCTGCGGTGACTAGTACTGCACATTGTGATTGGCCTACTATGGTGGAGTATCTTCTTGGAGAGCGCCCAAGCTCGGCAGATGGGCAGATATTAGAGGATCATCACTGAAGTTTAGATGATTACGAGAGTTCCTCGGGCGAGGTCTTACAAAGGATGCAGATGATGCTACTGTACGGTGTCATGCATGAGCGTACATATTGTTGCTCATGGGTGCAGTCATGTTTGCTGACACTACAGGAGGATCCATCCAGCTGTTGTATCTTCCTTTGTTGAATGACTTACAAAAAGCTAGTCAATATAGTTGGGGCAGCGCTACATTGACTTTTCTGTATAGGCAGTTGTGTAAAGCTGCCCACAAGAACAAACATGAAATCACCGGACCATTGATCTTATTACAGATAAATCATTAAATAAAGCAATTTTCAATTATCTTCATTCTAATTTGTTGAAACTTATTACGTAGTTATGGTCGTGGGAGAGGAGTCCTATTGGGAGACCAGAATGTTTATTCTACCCGATTGACGCCACTAAAGCTGAGCGTAAGAATGCTGCTAGGAGACATAAAAGAAGAAGAGGTGCAGCTGCGGACTTACACCCACCCCCGCTTGGTGATCACTTCATCCATGGAGTAGATGCATTGGCTACGAGGTATATATATTTTACAATTCAAATTTATATAAATATTTTATTTGATACGTTTTTAAAATATTATGATTTGCTTCTTTATAGGTGGGTTGGATATGCATTCTCATATGACCATGCCCCTACAAAATTTGCATATTATCGAGATGCCCTAGATAGACAAAGGGCTGAAGAGGTTATATTTTTTTATCTATAAAACAATAATTGATAATTTGACATCTTTCTAACGTCGTCTTATTTTTGTTTTTTGTAGTTTGATTGGGAGTCATATACAGATGACATATTGGCTGCCCTAAACCCCGTTTGCTACGATAGTCGACACCTTTGGAGGAGCTCAGTTTCATTGATATGCTTCGACATTGTAGAGATGCGTCGTTCTGAGCGTGCCCTTAGGCAATTCGGGGAAGTGCAACTCCCCCCTATTTCTTGTGAATATAACAAGGAGTTGCACGATACTGATAGGAGAGGCCAACATCATACAGACTGGGCCGATTTTCATTCACACTACATTGATTTGTAGGATGGGCGTGCCACAAAAATAGCACATTCTTATCGACCAAAAAGTGTGCAACCAAACCACTTACAACTGTATATGACGTGGTACTTGTCGAGGACTCGTAAGCTTATTAGCCCTCCAGGTCAGACATCAGTAGCTCATTACCAGCCCGTGGCTCCAGATCTTTACGCCACTGTGAGTATTTGATTATGTACATATACTATAACATGAATTTTTATTGTATAAATTCATTGTATATATTCATTTTTTACAGAGTCAATACATTTCTGATGTGATAAGAAGAGGAAGGGAAATTGTTGATTCGGTATCTCAAATGCACACCCAACAACAGTATGGAGATTTGATGAGTAACGTTTCAGGGTACTATCAATATGTGACTTCAGAAGGCGCTGGTGTACTTAGTCAGCTACCATTTGATTCATCTTACTACCAGAAACCATTGTCATTATCTGGATCATATGGTATATCATTCGGACAAGCTGGTCCTTCACATTTTCAGCCCGAGAGTCAACCAGATTTTACTTCACAGGGGCATTTTACTCCACATGGACATGTTGCCAGCTTGTTCGACAGTACCCCTCCATTTTACCACACAGGACCTTCATTAGGATATGGTAGTACTCCACCTTCTATGCCCGGAGATGGTGACATTCCACCCTCTATGCCAGGCTATGGTGGTATTCCACCCTCTATGTCAGGCTATGGACATGTTGGTTTTATGGGGGTATGTCACGGTCGTGCCCACAGAGTTTTGTATCTCCTCCTCTTCCTCGTCGATACAGCTACACCGATCCTATTAGACACATTGATCCGTCTACAGAGAATGTTCATCGAAACATGCCAATTATTGAAGAGATGGATGAACATAGTGAATGATATTTACTTTGTTTGAAATGTTAACCATTGATTAGATTATGGATAAACTATTTCATACATTATAAATATAATTGATCTATTTTAGTGATATTATTATAAGTTTTTTTTAATCTTTAAACCTATCATTAAATACATGTTAAAAATGAACTTAGGAAAATAACATTTAAAAAAAACACTAGAGGCGCCTCTCTGCTTTTTTTTTAAAAAAAATATAAATTGTACCAGACAGCGCCTCTATGTTTTTATTTTATTTTTATTTTCCGTAAATTAAAGAGCTGTCTTTGACAGCGTTTTTTAGGAATAAAAACGCAATTTAGGACCACGTTTTTATTTCCAAACCTAAATTCCGAGTATTCTTAGAAATTATTTTCATCCGAGCCTAAAATCGAAATTACTTTTTAAAATTTGTGCACTTAGTCAAAAGATCCCATTTTTCAGATCAACCATGTCTCCGAATCGTATATTTCTTATCGTCTATGACAAAAAATTACAAATTGGGCCATAGAGTAACCCGGTTTCATATTCACACGAAATGGACTCAATGATGGGCCGAATAACTCAACCCAGGAGCCCAATATGATTCGATGGGCATTGGACCAAATGACACAATAATGGATTTATAAATTGAAATTTTATTAATTAAAAAATACATTTTATTTTGAAGTCAGAATGTAAATGATTATATTATTATATTTTGTATTTTTTTTAATTCATAAATAGGAAACCAGGGAGCTGCACTGAATTCATTTTTCTGACACAACCACGTGGCAATTATGAATCTATTTGAGTTATTGCAATTCAAAATTTTATTTACTCTTTGACTGTACGACCCAATAACTCCTTTCCTAATCATATTGCAATTCAAAATGTTGTCAAAAGTCAATCGAATTTGGAGTTGTACATAGAAGATCAAGATGTTTTTTTATACAGGGTTTGAAGTCGTTGTTTCTAATCTAAATTAAAAGTCTATAAAATTAATAATTGGGGTAAATCTCGGTTGGAATTTCGGGCGAGATTCTTATTGACAGATCGAGATTGTGAAACTTGAACACCAAAGAATGCGTGTTAATGAAATAATAATGGATAGATAAAAAGATGATAATATAGATTGAAATTGATGGAAATATAGGAAGATACGAGTTAAGGTATTCTTGCAAAGAACCCTTACCAATTGGATCAAAATCCCTTAACAAAGGGTTTACCTTTCCACTTCCTTCTTCAACACAAGCCTTCTAAATAAGACAAGAATAAGGAGATACCTTATTTAGAAGGCTTGTGTTGAAGAAGGAGGTGGAAAAACTGATATTGGGAGGGTATCCCCCAGTAATAGGCCACGATTTACTACCCGATCCGGACGTAGATCGACAAAGCCGATCGAATCGGGTGTTCTAATTACCTCTTCAAAAAAAAGAATAAGGAGAGACCAAAATTGATTAGGAGCACCAACCTTTAAAAAGATTAACACATAAAAAAAAAACTAGTAAGGAATCACAACTATTCAATCAAAGCCTTTTTTTAATAGGTCTAAACTCTTCAGATTTCGTAAATTACAATCACTGATTCTACTACAAGTAATATTAACAATTTTTAATTATAATTTCCCCCAACAACTTTCATTTAAAATATATTACACAATTTATTATCATAATCTAAATATTTAAGTTTATTTGTATATTGTAACTCATTTTAAAAATGTATAAATAAAATATCTTTTGTTTCTTAATCAAGTATCCATTATATATAAACATACGATAAATCTATAACGGATCTCATTCGACGTAATCTATAAATAAGGTTATCTTTAATCCGATCCAAAATATGTTTCTCGTGAATCGAATACGGTTGTATTTATATAAAACGGATATATGCAAAAAATATTTTAATTAATTAAAAAATAGTCATACACCTTTATTTGGATTTTTAATAATTTTTTTAAGTTTTATCTGGATAAAAAAAACATATAAACATATTTTCGCAATTTTTCCTAACACAAACATATTTATTTGTACAATTAGGAAAATGTGGATGCCCTATATCTACAATAATAAATAAAAGTCAACTGACAATTTTTATATATTTTTTTTGAAAAAGTCAACTAGCCTTTTTCTTATGAAACTAAGCAATTAGATTGAAATACAAATTAATTATATGTACAATTCGGATATTGTTAACGTTTTAGGGCATAATTATCCATAAAAGTCATCTCATGTGATAAAATTACATTTTAAGCTTTTTTTATTATTACAAAAATTGCTAATATATGTCAATCTAAGCTTATCATTTATAAAAGTCATCTCATGTGATATAAATGTCCTTAAACTCCATAAACGCTTTTTAAAACTATGAAAGTCAAAAATTACACTTCCTAGAGTGAAAAAGCACACATCAGAAGTATTTTATTTATAGGGAAATTTTGGACGGTATCCATGTGGTTTTGGGTTTTCCGGATTTTAACTAAAGGTTTTATTTAGTTCGGATGGTGTCCTTGTGTTTTTGTATTTTTTTGGAAAATATCCAATTCAATTTAAATTGTAAAAGGATGTCAACTAAAATAATTTTTGTTAAATAAGAAAAACTTCTTTCTAAAAAAATGTTAAAAGAGACTAAATATTTAGTACAAAGGTCTTTTTTTAAACAAATATTTTAAATTGACATCCTTTACAATTTAAAGGTAATTGGGTATTTTTGAAAAAAGACTAAAACACAAGGACATCATCCGAACAACAAAAAACTCTGGGTAAAAGCCGAAAAACCGAAAAACCCCAACCACAGGTGTACCATCTGAAATTTCTCTTATTTATAATATGTATTTTACTAGAGTAATTACTATAAAATATTTCAATATAATTAAAACTCTGTATTTACGGCACAGGGGAGGTGAAACAATTTGATTTACTAGACTTTTTATAGTTTTGTGTTTAGTAAATGTATCAATTGAGAGAAAATAGTGGGTAGATTTTGAGAATAAATACAAAAGGTTGAAATATATTTATTTAATTAAAGCATTAAAAAATATATTTACTTTAATTTTTTTAAAAAAGACTAATTATCAAAATTGTACATCTTATTTTCATGTTTATGTTTAGGTTTAAAAAATCTGGAAGAATTGAGGGTCTATATTCTTGTTTAAGGTATATTTATTTGTCACCTGCAACTTCATTTCATACAAACCGGCGCAGAATCACGGCGTTGAAAACCTCAGATGCAGGAGAACGTGAAAACTAGAATTTCAAATACAACTATACATCTAAGATGAACTAAACTAATCAATCATACAATTTATGATAATGACATTAATTAAAACACGTCTTAAACCCCATAATCAATGCCCAATTTCCATTGGCTTTCCTCCCCCTGGCTTTCCTTATTATATACAGACTTCGATGGGGGTTGCAGCTGCAAATAGTTTCACAAATGGCTGTCAAGTTCACCTTCTTCCTCTCTTTGGCTCTGCTTCTGGCTGGTTCCGCCATTGGAGCTCCTCACCACCAAGGAGGTAAAAAGCTTAGATCGCTCTTGTTTGGTAGAAACTCCAAAAACGAAAACGAAAATGAATGTAGTCCATGTGTACTTTGTTTACGAAATTTGTTGGAATAATTCCTTGTAGTTTTATGTTAGATGCATTTATTCTAAAACATGTCATGAACAAGGAAAATTTTCGTTTTCATTGTATTTTCGTTACCGGAGTTAAAACCAAACAGTCCCTTAATCTGTATCTGTTTCCCTCTCTCTTCAGGTCTCCTTCCAAACGGCAACTTTGAAGAGCCACCAAACCCAAAGCAAATCAATAAGACAGTTCTTCAAGGCAAAGATGCGTTACCCAAATGGGAAATCTCCGGCTTAGTTGAGTACATCGCCGGAGGGCCACAACCGGGAGGAATGTTCTTTCCGGTTGCTCACGGCGTCCATGCCGTGAGGCTAGGGAATGAAGCCAGTATTTCACAGTCGATTCCAGTGAAGAAAGGTTCAGTCTATGCTTTAACTTTTGGAGCATCAAGGACTTGTGCTCAAGATGAGGTTTTGAGTGTGATTGTTCCTCCTTACAAGGGTGATATTCCCCTGCAAACACTTTACTGCAGTAATGGTGGAGATACTATTGGTTGGGCTTTTATGGCTACCTCTAATGTTGCTAGAATCACATTTCATAATCCTGGTGTTCAGGAGGATCCTGCTTGTGGTCCTCTCTTGGATGTTGTTGCTATCAAGGAGTTGCTCCCTCCAAAGATACTTAGAGGTAATGAAAAAGAGTTTGGATTTTGTTTTTACTGATTTGTTTGGATTTTGGGCCGTGATTTCTATATGTACCGGAGAAAATCTCTAGTAGTGACCATATGGGTAGTTGAAACCCTATTAACTATGCACATGAAATGCGTAGTTGTGGTGATTATTAGAGATTTTTGCCGGTACATCTAGCAATCCATTTTGGGTTTATTATTGTATAGGTTTTGTGGGTCTCCTTTGGAGTGTATGAATCATTGAGGTCTAGAAGTTTCTTGGTGAATTTGCTTGTGTTTTGTATATTTTGATATGTATAATGGGCATTGTTTGGATTTTAGGAAGTGAGATCAGGGTTGCTTTATCAGTCCAGTCCGATATTCTAGGTCCAGAGGATTGAAATTTGCAGAAAATCTGGATCGAGGACCGACCTTGGTCCTGGTGATTCGGATCCAAAGGACTATATTTCGGTCCGATTCGAATCAATCTATTATCTTCTTATCAGGAGTTTTTTGAGCTTTTTTTTTAAAAAATTTTTCCAACTCGGACAAAAAATTACCTAACATCTGGTCTGGGTGTAGGCCAAACCGTAAAAACAGCTCCGGGTTAATTTTGGACCGGTTATTGGATTTTAGGAAGTGAGAACATGGTTGTTCAACCGGTTCATACCAAATATTCCGGGTCAAATTCGGACCGAGGAACGATCTGATCATGGTGCTATAGGTCTAAAAAGGATTGAATTTTTGGCCCGATCCGTATCCGTCTAATATCTTCTTATTAGGAGTTTTTTTGAGTTTTTTTTCTAAAAATTTTCCGACTCTGGACCGAAAATTACCTTACATTTGATCTGGGTGTAGGCCAAACCGTAAAAAAACCGGTCCGATCCGGTTTTACGGTCCGGTTCAAAGATGTGCGATCCTTAGGTTGCCTTTGACAACAAAACATATAACTGCAGATGTTGCTTGTTACAGGGAACCTAGTGAAGAATGGTGGATTCGAGGAGGGGCCTCGTCGGCTACTAAACTCGTCAAACGGAATCCTCATCCCGCCCAAGCAAGAGGACAACACTTCTCCTCTACCCGGGTGGATCGTCGAGTCTCTCAAAGCCGTCAAGTTCATTGACAAGAAGCATTTCAACATACCCTTCGGCCTATCAGCCGTGGAGCTCGTTGCAGGGCGGGAAAGCGCCATTGCTCAGGTCATCAGGACAGTACCCGGAAAGACATACAACCTCACCTTCACTATTGGAGACGCAAACAACGGCTGCCATGGATCCATGATGGTTCAAGCTTTTGCTGCAAAGGACACTTTTAAAGCTCCCTTTGAATCTAAGGGATTAGGAGGGTCCAAGACTGTGAGCTTCAAGTTCAAAGCTTTATCTACAAGAACAAGAATCACTTTCTTTAGTTCTTTCTATCACACCAAGCTTGACGACTATGGAGTTCTTTGTGGACCTGTTCTTGACGAAGTTAAGGTCTTTTAAGTGTCATGTTATCAAGAATCTGTTCAGATCTTTCATTTTGAAGAGGATGAAGATAACTGTTATAAGAGAACAACAAATGATTATACTGAATTGAAATATCAATGGTGTTCAACTGAAATTTAAGCATATATATATATATATATGTGTGTGTGCAAAAACAGGCGCTGAATGAGATTTCGTTTGATTGAGAGCAAATCACGGCGTTCAAAACCTCAGATGCAGGAGCACGTGGAAACTCGAATTTCAAATAAAAGCATAAAACAGAGATTAATTATTCAATTATATGTTTCTGATCATGAATTAATTAAAACACGTCATTAAGCGTCCATGATCAATGCTCAATTGCTCATCTGAATTGCCCCCATCCCCATAAATTATGGGGGAGAGTCGGTTTGCAGTCTCCCAGACAGCACCATCAATTTCCATTGGCTTTTGTTTTTCTTTTTCCTTTTTCAAAAAAACGCCTTTTTTCAGCTTTCCCTTAAATTCAGACTTTCACAGGGTTTTGCAGGCTGCAAGTACTCTCACATTGTTTCACAGTTTCACTCTCTCTAAAAATGGCTGTGAAGCTCACCCTTCTCCTCTCTTTGGCTCTGCTTCTGGTTGGTTTCGCCATTGGAGCTCCTGCTCCTGCTCCTCACCACCAAGGAGGTAAAAAGCTCAGATCTTTATCTTCATTATATTTTTCTGGTTAGTAAAGCCCTTTTTCATTTGCTTTCCAGGTCTACTTCCAAACGGCAACTTTGAAGAGCCAATAAACCCAAAGAAAATCAACAAGACAGTTCTTCAAGGCAAAGATGCATTACCCAAATGGGAAATCTCCGGCTTTGTTGAGTACATCTCCGGTGGGCCACAACCAGGAGGAATGTTCTTTCCGGTGGCTCACGGCGTCCATGCCGTGAGGCTAGGGAATGAAGCTAGTATTTCACAGTCAGTTCCAGTGAAGAAAGGTTCAGTTTATGCCTTAACTTTTGGGGCTTCAAGGACTTGTGCTCAAGATGAGGTTTTAAGTGTGATTGTTCCTCCTTACAAGGGTGATATTCCCTTGCAAACACTTTACTCTAGTAATGGTGGAGATACTATTGGTTGGGCTTTCATAGCTACCTCTGATGTTGCTAGAATCACATTCCATAATCCTGGTGTTCAGGAGGATCGTGCTTGCGGCCCTCTCTTGGATGCTGTTGCTATCAAGGAGCTTCTCTCTCCAAGGGAAATCAGAGGTAAAAAAAGGAAGAGTTTGAAATTTTGATTTTGCTGATTTGTTTGAATCTTGTATAGGGTTTGTGGGTCTGCTTTTGTAGTGTAACATGGAGGTATTAGAATTTTCATGACAGATCTGCTGATATGAGTTGGGCATTGTTTGGATTTTAGGAAATGAGATTATAGATGTTTTTCATAAGTAAAAGTGGAACAGATTATCTGTACTGGTTTGATCAAATAGTATTGAGTTTGAAACTCAATAATCTGAAGATGGTTCTTGTTACAGGGAACCTAGTGAAGAATGGTGGATTCGAGGAGGGGCCTCGTAGGCTACTAAACTCGTCAAACGGCATCCTCATCCCGCCCAAGCAAGAGGATAACACGTCTCCTCTACCCGGGTGGATTGTCGAGTCTCTCAAAGCTGTGAAGTTCATTGACAAGAAGCACTTCAACGTTCCCATTGGTCTATCAGCCGTGGAGCTTGTTGCAGGGCGGGAGAGCGCCATTGCTCAGGTCATCAGGACAGAACCCGGAAAGATATACAACCTCGCCTTCACTATTGGAGATGGGAAGAACGGGTGCCATGGATCCATGATGGTAGAAGCTTTTGCTGCAAAGGACACTTTCAAGGTTCCCTTTGAGTCTAAGGGATTAGGAGGGTCCAAGACTGTGAGCTTCAAGTTCAAAGCTCTGTCTGACAGAACAAGAATCACCTTCTTTAGTTCTTTCTATCACACCAAGCTCGACGACTATGGAGTTCTTTGTGGACCTGTTCTCGACGAAGTTAAGGTCTTTTAAGTGTTTGTTTGTAATTGAACTCCTGTAGGCTGTCCTGCTTTGTTAAGGGACACTGGTTATGTCTTATGATTTGCGGTTTGGTAAGTGTAAGCCGAGGAACCTTTTAAGAGGAAAATATGAAGCATTAAGTGTTGGATGAAATAATCTCAGTATGTCATATAATCATAGTTTCAATGCAAAGGATAATCTCCAAGGTAAAAATTGGGCTCTCCCAGTACATCCTAGTTCACAAAATTGTGATAAGCAACAAATTATGACATTAAAGATACAAGTTTTGAAGTTAATGTACCAATCTGCTTGTGAAGAAAGCTTCGCCTTATCGGCCTTCCCTACAGTATGATCACTTCTTTGCACTACTCTCGTCTAGGATACCAACGAGGCACTTCTCCAATAAGAATTCGTCGTTCACCCAAGCATGATACTTATCTGACAGTAAAGTTAAGGACGACCAAGCGAACAAACAATGATTATAGTGAACTGAAAATAAAAGAGTATCAATGGTGAATTCCGATTGACCAAATCTAAAAGGATACTGAACATTGAAGTGCAGTCTTTGCCAACAGCCTTCATAAGCATATCCACACCTACAAGAATAGAGCCGGATGTTCAAATGATGTTTTTTTCCCACAAAAAAATGATTGCTTTGTACAGAAACATCAAATGAAATTTAATCATATAATTGCAAAAAACAAGCAATGTAATGATTCCAAATTTTAATCCAGATTGCTATGTTAGGTAATGTGTGTTAATATCTGATAGGACTGGGGACATGCTCTCTTGATGAAGTTCCGTGAACTTTGTTTTACTAGATACAAACAGCGAAAATGTTGAGTGATCATGTCAATGACCCTACATAAAGCTGGTCTTTGGTATAAGAAGCGGCTAACCTACAACATTTTTATAACATTCAACGTTTATCCATATTTACAAGTGAAATATGGCTGCTAAAGAATAAAAAAGATGCTCTTACCTCCAGGGTGAAATTTCATGTATGGGTATATATTATAGACACGGCCTTTGAGAACCGTCCACATAGAACCCTCTGTTCGGTTTTGCTTGACTTCGCCAATAGAGATAAGCCTTCGGTTTGACTGTCCTTTCAATCCTGAAACAAACAAATAATTTTTTTTATAGTTTCTAGAAATTTTTTTGGTGATATAGAGGTACTACAAAAACAGTATGACCTAGGAGACAATTACTAATACCATCATTAAATCAACTGGAAGCCGGATATATTCGATTCAAAAGCAAAACACCCAGATGATTGCCATACATAATAGATGATCTGAGACTGTAATCCTGAATGTCTTTTATATGCTGCATTTATTCCTCCTATTTGTTAGAGGAGTTTAGGTACCTGCAAGGTCTGGATGCGTGCGTGTAAGCTTAAGCCAGTCCATTTGACTATAACCTTTCTCAAATGGAACCTTTGTACGAGCTATTGGTTTCTTTGTCCTCAAAATCTCTTCAGCTGTAGTATGATTCGAACTTCCAGCATCTTTTGCTGATTGTTGCACAGGCTCTTTGATGGATTGATCAAAAGCAGTTGTTGCACCCATGACACTCAAGGACAATGAATCAACTACTTCCTCCTTTATGGTTCCATCTGTCAGAAGGCTTTCTTTCAATGGAGATTTATTGCTTGCAGATTCATCACCGCCATTTCTCGATACCTCATCCTTCAGAGAAATTTTGCCTATGTCTTGCACTGTTTTCTGTGCATCAGCACTACTTTTATTGACGATGGAGCCAACCTAAATAATCCCACGGTTAATAGTACTTAGCTTTAAGAAGAAGAAAAAAACACTCATTTACTTCAGAAGAAGAAAATTCATGAAGAAAGAATTGATCTTAAAGGCTGAAAATGCTGAGTATGAAGATAGAAGCTTATAACAGCCACCAACTATATCAAAAGGAAAGTCTAATTCTCCTTCATTTCATAAAGAGGACCTACTAATTCAAAACACAATTAGAGACTTGCCTGGCAAAAGGTAAAATCATCATCATTTTGTTTTGACATGTTTGAAGCACTCAACCTGTCAAAAGCTAAATAATCAATCAATTCCATTTTTCAATATTGGCATAGATGAATGCAAGGGAAAATGTTGTAAGCGTATCAGATTAGTGATCAACACATATAGAGGGTAAATTTTAGCTTGCAACATCAAATTCTTTCTCCCAATGTACGAAATTTGCAGCTTTGACATACCAAAATGCCAAACACAGCTTCTTGAGAAAAAACCCTAAGCCCAACTCAATAACTCGTGCCAAACACGCTTCACCACATTCAGAATCCTAAAACCACATTTATCCAACCAAAATTTGACTTTGAAGCATTCTAACTTCCATCTTCACCAGCACAACAAAGTTCTCAAAATTTTACAAATTACAACCATACCAAAATGCGACAAAAAGAAAATCTATAGAATCAAACAATAACCAGCAGAATACCTAATATTTGAAAGTAACAATACTCTATAGCAGGTAATCCAATGATCTTTCTAATACAAACCCCTCAACTAAAATCAAATTATGAAACCAAATTTACTAGCTTTGCGTTCCAATTTTAAAGTTATTATAGCTGACAGCTACTCAGCATACTATATTACCTACAAATTAGGGATCACAATTGAATTCTGCTTTGAATGAAATCACATACAGAAATAAACCAATTAACGAACTGGGAATTGAAATTGTAATCGTTTCAATAAGTGATCAGAAACCGTACCAGGATGCTGGAATTAGATTTTCGTTCGAAATGGATCTTCTTCTGCGCGTGCTCTAGCCGCCACCTGCTGTGTCGATTTGTTTTCAATAAATATTCTAACGCTAATCTTCCAATGGAAAAACAAATTTACAGTTTAGTAAAGGAGTTATAAAAAAGGTAATATATCTTGACCAAAAAAATAAAAAGTAATATATTGAAACATTACATGAAAGACCCAATAAATATAAAATTTGGAAATTTCAGTTTGATGATTTGAGGTTTCACTTTTTTCGGTTGGGGAGAATAAAGTTTTACGTTTCTGTTGGAGATAATAAAGTCCCACATCGAAAGATGGACCCTCTGAGTCAAGTATGCGCTCGTATGCACACGACCCTGCTCTACCGGTCCGTTTGTATCGGAGTGTCCCATCTTTCGATGTGGGACTTATTATCTCCAACATTTTCTGTTTGGTGTTTTTATAATTTTGTTTTATTTCAATTGTCTCTATAAAATGTTATTTTTTTTGGATCTAACATGTTTCATCATTGTTTAATATGTTTTGATTGATTTGTTGGGTTAGTAATTTATTATGTGAAGTGTTTATTTGTCAATTTAAATGGAACAAATATTGGATCTATATGAGCTTAACATGATTTTCCTTTGTACCTATGTATAATACTACACCTATTTTGTACATCCATTAGTGTAAAGGTCCATGTTTTGTAAAAGTTAATCTCGGTTCTTTGTGTAATTGTGTTGAATGTGTACAGTTGTAGAACTCATTCAATAACTACATCGTATCATTTAAAGTAACCCAAGTTACTTGGGTCTACCTACCATGATTGGACGGTCAAAGAGAGTTATCTTTGCACAAGTGAAAGAAAGAGTTTGGAATAAACTACAAGGATGGAAGAATCTTTTTCTATCCAAAGCCGGGAAAGAAGTTCTTATTAAATCTGTTCTCCAAGCTATCCCCATGTATACCATGTCTTGTTTTTATCTCACCGCTGATCTGTGCAGAGATATCGAGCAGATGTTATGCAAATTCTGGTGGGGTAATGCTGAGCGGAAATCTATTCACTGGATGAGATGGGATCGTCTTTGCCAACCGAAGAGAGAGGGTGGAATGGGGTTCCGTGATCTAGAGTCTTTTAATATCGCCCTATTGTCAAAGCAAGGGTGGAGGCTATTACAGTACCCGGAGTCCTTACTTGCAAAACTACTTAAAGCTCGGTACTATCCGTCAACTTCTTTCCTTCAGGCTTCGGTGGGGTATAATCCTAGTTATGCATGGCGTAGCATCATGCGGAGCCAGGCAGTTCTCAAAGGCGGTCTCTACTGGTCAGTTGGAAATGGTACATCACTCTCCATCATGGAGGATAATTGGATGCCGCGTCCTTCCTTATTCAAACCGGTAGTGCAGCCTTTGGAAATTGATGGTATTAGTCGAGTCTGTGACCTTATTGACTGGAGGGCGAAACAGTGGCGTGAAGACGTGGTCCGACAGATGTTTTGTGAAGATGATGTTGATGTTATTCTACGCATTCACCTTGTCGATCCGAGTCAAGCTGATGACCTCTTGTGGTACTATGACAGACGAGGTTCATTTACAGTTCGATCATGTTATCATCTAATAATGGCGATGAAAAGAATTGCCCATAACAGTGGAAGTGTTAGTAATGTTGGTGGACAATCTACCCTCTGGCGTTCACTATGGCAACTGAATGTACCATCCAGAGTTAAGGATTTTCTCTGGCGATGTGCACAAGGTATTCTTCCATGCAAACGCAACTTGATGCTTCGTCATTGTGTGGTGGATCCCTGGTGTTTTGTATGCGGTAGTGTTGAAACAGTCGAACATGCCCTATTTTCGTGTTCAAAGGCCCGCCAAGTTTGGAAGTTGGTTCCGGTTGTTCGATCACAAGCTCGTAATGATAGACTGTTCGTGGATGTGTTGGAATCTGTTCTGTCACTCCCGGATAAGGATACAATGGAACTCTGGGCAATGATGACGTCCGGAATTTGGCGAGCACGGAATCTCCTTATCTTTCAAGGTTTTGACAAGTTGGCACCTGAAGTTGTGGAAGATCAGATGACATTTCTTGAGGAATGGCAACGTGCGGCATCAACTGTCAAGATCCGAGAGCTGCCGGTAACTGGGAGACCCCAATCGCGATGGAAACGTCCTCCAACGGGCTTTATTAAAGTTAACTGTGATGCATCCAGCACTATGGACTCCTGCGGGGTTGGTTTTATTGCACGAGACGAGGGTAATAATGTCTGTTTTATTGGAGCTAAATCGATCCAGATGGGTTCATCACCGGTGATTGCGGAAGCTGAGGCGATCCTTTGGGCTGTGGAGTATGCGTTGAACCAGAACATCTCGCACCTCATTGTGGAGTCTGATTGTTTAGTGGTCATCAACAGTCTCCGTAAGCGCTTGCAAGACCGTGGTCAGCTTGGTATGCTTACTGGGATTATCCTCCAAAAGGCAGCAGGCTTTGCAGTGATTCATTGGTCTTTTGTTGCTAGAAAGGGCAATCTTGCAGCACATCATTTAGCTAGAATTAGACCGCTTATTCCCTTGTTTAGTTTTGATGCTTCTGTTGTTTCCTTTGATTTGCCTTCTATTCTGTATGACGATGTGTTGATTACGTAATGTATTTTGGGTGTGGCTTTCAAAAAAAAAAAAAAAAAAAAAAAAAAAAA
>BSUD01000003.1:3614228-3683358 GCA_033239045.1 Fagopyrum esculentum
AAAAAAAAAAAAAAAAAAAAAAAAAAAAACACCAAAACAATAATCATGTTATGATATTCAAATGAATTGGTGTAGTACAATGTATATGACTTCAAGTGATGAATTTCATCCATCTCTTTGAAGGACCAATTGGCGGAACTTCAACTTGACGCTTAAATATGTCATGTCCAAACCTAGGTATTTTTTTTCCTTAATGGCAGATGCGGTTAGGTTGAGACTATCTTTTAGAGGTAGTCCACCCTAAAGTATTCTTATGGATGCGAACACAAAATTCGGGATCATCAGAAAAGATGGCGTTGGATGTCGATATTCCCAAATGAGTTAATCAGCCTGCAACACAATTTACTTCTATGAAGCATGCCTAATCTGAACTTTGTCGAAAAAACGGAGGTCCAATTTAGAGTCGGAAATAATCATCTCGATTTCTCAAGGACAACTCCAAACCTATGTATTGCTGAGCGTCACTATGAATGTCTTGGGGTTTCTACCAAAAAAAATAAAATGAATGTCTTGGGTGGTTTTATATGACATATGGAATAAACTTTATGTTGCATCCTTTCGACCCCTAAAATATATCAACAATTAATTTAACTAACGAATTTCGTGGGTCACATACATTTTATTGTTGTAGTTGTTTTTTGCTTGACAAAAAAAGATCTACCTCCATCTGCTATATTGAGCTTCTATTAACTTTTCTTGCGTTAGCTATCAAGCCATTGTGTGTGTTAGATCAAACAATTGCGCATCTAGTACTTGAATTTTATTGTCTAACTAGATCATGAAAATGGGAACAAAAGGACACCAAACGGAAAAGTAAAATTTTGTGAGCATCTGATGAAAAAGACGAAACCACGAAAACACCAAACGTAATTTTTTTATAAAATTTTGGGTGTGTAAATTTAGGACTCGGTTCGGGTGCGTTATTGTGCAGAATTACGGAGTGACATTTGTGTAACATGTCATTTTTTCCCCTTCCGACGGACACATTTTTCATTCAAAAAATGGTGAAGAATCACATTTCCCTTCGATCCTTTCTTGGAGACATTGGTATCACACATTTCACAGTTCCACCACACTCACCCGAGCACACTAGGTTCTTCGAGAGAAAACATCGTCATATAGTTGAAACGGGTCTTTCCATGCTTACCTACTCCGGGATGCCTCTTGATCATTGGCTCCTTACTATGATCACGGCCACTTACCTTATCAACGGGCTTCCAACGCCAACTCTACAAAATGAGTCTCCTTCCATCCTCCTCACTAATGAGCTTCCAAATTAAAAAGCTTTGATTGCTTGTACTTTCTTTGGTTATGTCCTTATAACAATCACAAACTTGAACCCAACCTATCATTGTATGAATCCAACAACCAAACACATCAACACATCTCGTCATGTCAAGTTTGTTGAACATGAAAATGAAATGTCTTATACTAACAT
Organism: Fagopyrum esculentum; assembly: GCA_033239045.1. Classification (NCBI taxonomy): domain Eukaryota; kingdom Viridiplantae; phylum Streptophyta; class Magnoliopsida; order Caryophyllales; family Polygonaceae; genus Fagopyrum; species Fagopyrum esculentum. Next base: position 3,615,667 of record BSUD01000003.1, read on the forward strand.
GAAGCCTAACCCTTCCGCCTCACCTACACCTACCCTTTGACTGGACCAACTCTGGACTTATTATTCTCCAATCCATCAAACCGACCCTTCCCATCAAAACCTAACAAAAAAACTCAACCTAACTCCAATCCTAGCCGACCCTTCCCATCAAGAACCGAAAATCGTAACTCAAGCCCTCAAAACGCCGGAGTGAGACTAGCATTGCAAGCTGAGTTCGACGCCCGTTCCTTAAACAACACATGGAACCTTGTTCCTTCTACCGCTCATGGCAACTTGGTGGATTGCACTCTTGGATGGCACGGTAGACAAAAACAAAGCTCACCTTGTTGCCAAGGGCTTTCACCAACGTCTTGGTTGGGACTATACCGAGACCTTCAACCCAGTGATTAAACCTGTCACGGTTAGAGTAGTGCTAGCTCTTGTTGTTTCCAAGGGTTGGCCTCTTCGCCAATTGAACATCAACAACGCCTTCTTGCAAGGCACGCTTCATGTAGATGTGTATATGGCTCAACCACCAAGCTTTATTGATACTTTGAAACTGACTCATGTATGCTAGCTCCGCAAGGTTACCAATGACCTTAAGCAAACGCCGAGGGTCTGGTACAATGAACTCAAGGTCTTTCTCCTTCAGCTTGGATTCGTGAATACGGTTGCAGATGCCTCCCTGTTTGTCTATTCTCGTAGCCCTTATCTCCTCTACTTTTTGGTGTATCTACGTTGACGACATAATCCTCATTGGGAATTCATACTTTGGTATCTCACCTGATTGCCTCATTGTCCTCTAAATTCTCACTTAAGGATCTTGATTCTTTGTCTTATTTTCTGGGTGTAGAGGTTCTACCTATTGTTGGTGGGATCTTCTTATCTCAACGTAAATATGTCCAAGATTTGCTTGCCAAGGCTGGGATGGATGACACTAAGGCAGTTTCCACACCTATCTCATCATCAAACTCCCTCTTGCGGCACTCACGCACACTGATCCGTCACCAACGGATTACATAACCTTGGTTGGGAGTTTGCAATATTTCATCCAGATGTGGGATTCACGGTAAATAAACTCTCCCAACATGCAGGCTCCAACAACAACACATTGGACGGCGCTGAATCGTCTTCTTCGTTATCTAGCTGGATCAATGAACTTGGGGATTCGAATCTCGGTTGCGCCCTCACGTGCTCTTCATGCTTTTTCGGGTGAAGACTGGGTTGAGAATAAGGATGATTTTGTGCCAGCCACAGGCTACAATATATCTCGGCAGCAATCCTATCTCGTGGAGCTCACGCAAACAACGTTTTGTTGCACAATCTTCCACTGAAGCCAAGTACAAGGCCATCACTGTCACGCCCCCTGAACTCCTCAGGGTTACACAACTATTAGGTGAGTTCAAGATACTAGTTAGTACACCACCGGCGATTTACCGTGACAACTTGGGAGCTACAAGTCTGAGTTCATTCTCACTTGAAACACAGCTCTCGCATATCACTTTGTTTGGGAGCAAGTTCAGAAGGGCACACTTCGTGTTAGTTTTGTTTATACTTAATTCAGTAATTTAGCAATGCTACAAGTCTGACTCAATAGCTCTGTAACTGTATTGGCTCTTTAAAAAAAAGCAGGAGAATCACACAAAATATTCATATACCCATCTTTCTTTATGAGCAGATATCAGATATGTATGCAATCTTAACTACTGTCTCAAAGTGAAACAATCAAATTTAGCAATGCATTAATATACACTGAAATACTTACCAACTAGACTCGACCCTGAAGCATCCTCAATAGAACAACAGATGATCGAACCTATTCATTTGACCAAATCATGTCTTCTCAACTAGAATCCAAGCTATAGCTTCCATCTCTTTCTAAGCTCAAGTCATAAACATCTTGCCCATGAGAAGAATACCTCCTTTTATCCACCCTATTATCTTGCCTGAATCGATTATAACCATCAATTTGCGGTCTGTAACTGTTCCTCTGTTCTCTACCATTCGAAGCTGATTGTCTTGAATCTGGAAATTTGATCGCTCCATTTGAGGACCCTGTTCCCACCTTCTTTCTACTCCCAATCTTCCTGGAATCGCCCTCAGGATCACTACCACTGCCAATCTTCCTGAAAACCCTAGAATTCGAGGAATATGAACTTTGTACATTGCTGTCGGCAGTTTCACTAAATCTCCCACTTGAACTGCCACTCCGTCTTTGATTATTGCTTCTTTGACGATTATTAACACCATTGGAAGCCCTAGAATTCGAGGAGTATGAACTTACCCCATTGTTATCTTCACGAGGACGACCACTGCTTTGACGACGATTGTAACCGGTGGAAGCCCTGGAATTCGAGGAGTATGAACTTTCCCAGTTGCTATCTTCACGAGGACGACCACTGCTTTGACGACGATTGACGCCTGTGGAAGCTCTGGAATTCGAGGGGTATGAACTTTCCCCATTGCTATCTTCACGAGGTCGACCACTGCTTTGACGGCGATTGACACCTGTGGAAGCCCTGGAATTCGAGGAATATGAACTTTCCCAGTTACTATCTTCATAGGGTCGACCACTGCTTTGACGACGATTGACACCGGTGGAAGCTCTGGAATTCAAGGAGTATGAACTTTCCCAGTTGTTATCTTCATGAGGTCGACCATTGCTTTGACGACGATTGACACCGATGGAAGCCCTATTGTTGGAGGAGTATGAACTTTCCCAATTATTATCTTCACGAGGACGATCACTGCTTTGACGACGATTGACACCGGTGAAAACCCTAGAATTAGAGGGATATGAACGCTCCTCATCGCTATCGTCACTTTCACTAAAACTCCGATCGAAGCCAGAAATTGAGCATCCGTTCAATCTCCCTCCATTGTTTACACCAAAATCATCAATCTCGTCTTCAGTATTCTCCGAGTCGTCATCCAATTCAACCCTACCGTACGGCTTAATGCTATGAACAACTCCCTTAGGGAAGAACCTAGCCGTGGGCAAGCCATCGGGTGTTTCAAAGAGCTGAGGCCCGTCTTTCTCGGACCAGAGATCGAATCCTCCGGGCTTTTGGAACCGGTCAGCAAGGACCTTAAGCTGCTCGTCGGCAGCAACGGAGAATAAGTTGGGAGCCACTTGTTCGACGGCCTGCCACGGCCGCTCAAGCTCCGAGACAGCGGCTTTAAGCTCGGCTCGCTTGCGCATCTCATAGATCTGGCGTTCGCGCATGAGTCGGGCTTTAAGTAACTGTTTGGCCTTCTTGTTCTGCATCCGCTTCCACTGCCACTTACTGACCCCGCCGGGGAAGGTCCTCGGCCCGCCACCCATGCGAACAGTGAAAGGTTTGGTGGTTTGGATTGTGTTAGGGTTGTGCAGAGAGAGCGATGAGAGAGAAATTGATAGATTGGCGGAGGAGAAGGATGATAGGCTCTTGTAGTACCCTGGGAGAATTGCCATCGCTTGTGTTGCGAGGAGCAGCGCCGGAGCGGATGAGAAGTATTGAAGCCTTGAAGGTATCAAATCACCTCAAGGCTGATGAACAATATCCCAACTCAAAATTACCTTTTTACCCCTATCTTCTAACAAAATCTCCATTCCTTGCAGCATCTCCAAGCTCTGATGGTTCTGAGGTTACTGTGTGAGAGTTCTGTCTCAATCTGTACTTTGATGTTTCTTAAAAGCTTTCTGTTAATTGTGCTCAAAATCTTGGAAAATGATACGAAAATTATGAAATAACATGATGAAACTTTCTTCTATCGGCTTCCATAAGATTTGAATCAACAAGGACAAGATGTAAACAATAAGGATTGACTGCCATGATCTAAAGAGATCTCTCTATCAGAACTCCCTGTAAATTCAAGATCACCTGAATATGGATTATATATGAGCTTCTTCTTCCCGACGTAGCATTTCAAATACAACACTTGAAAGCCAGAGGCACCTAGGAATGAATGTCAAATTTTACACAAATCATTGTGAGTCATAACCGGCACCTAGGAATGAATGTCAGAGGAGGGGAGATTCGGGTCTACGTACAAGTGACACGGTTTGAATATTCTCGATTTCACAACCGTGCAGCTCTTCGTTGGCCTTGTCAAATGACTAAGTCAAGTCTTAAGTCGAGGCAATTTTTACGGAAGCGCTTGCTAGCGATGGATAAGAAAATTAGAGCTTTTGTGGGAAAGGAACTTTGATGCTTTTGAGAGAACTTTACATGAGAGTTTTGCTTGGATGGTTAGTAAATGAGGGTTGACCTCTCTATTTATAGTCTTGGTCACCTCCTTAGCTTGGAAGGATCCGAAATTACATAATTCTAGAGGCATCCGAATCCTTCTTGTCGGAAGAAGACTCTAGCTTAATCTGAAACATTTCCTGATTAACCAAACTTAGAGAATTTCCGAGTGATCTAGAATATTCCGGCCTTGTCAAGACAATGTTTGGGTGTTCTCCGTACCTCTTGAATATTCCGGAACTCGGTTCGTGTCACAAGTACAAGGTATCATCCATATGTAAGGCTTCTTCATCATGCTTCAAGTGAACTTGATGCATCAGCTTGTTGTCAAGGTTCTTTTTGCTGAATCTATGTGCAAATTCTTGACATAGTGTTTGCCATTCATTGTTCACATATTCCCTCTGGCTGCTTTGTAGATATAGAAGGGGAAGACAAGAGACGGACAACGTTAATAGCTGTTGAGGGAGCTAAAGGCATTCCTTCTAGGATTGTATGCTGATATCCCTGAAGATCAATTTTGATTCATAAATGAGAGACGTTTGATGCCTGCAGTTGGTAACATGTTGTGATCAATTAGGAGGAGAGAATCTCGAGATTAACCACTTAAGGAGTCTATCACCACGTCCCACTAGACCAACTGACGAAATTGCTATTCGTACCACATGTTTCATGCTATTCGTACCCGTGGTCCGGCTACGCCTTGCGTACGCGTAGCAATAAGTTGATTTCGTTAAAAAAAATATAGGAAAATGGCTACGCATACGCCATGTGTACGCGTAGTCGCCCATATCAAAAATTCCGATAAAAATACTAAGGAAAATGGACTACGCCTACGCCTCGCGTAGCCGTACCCCGAATACGTATAACACGAAACCGTGGTACGAATAGCAATAACCACCAACTGAGTATTGGTGTCTGTCATCTCTTAGATAATCTGTAACACTGTAACACACATGTCCTGAGTTTCTCATTCAAAAAGAGAATAAAAGATAACTAAAATAAATTCAGTAAAATTCAAAATTTGATCAAGAGATTTTATTTATTTTAACTTTATTTTCTGAGACTTAAGAAACTTCAAATATGACCATTGTGGATGCATTCACTTGTCTATAATTTTCAGTAGGATCATCTCTCCACAGTCTCTACTCTCTACCTAACACAATTGGGACCAGTGTAAAAATTATTTGATTGTACTTGCTTTTTGTAATAATAAATAGTAAGTTTGTGTCAATAATTGCAATTAATTATAATTATTTTTGTCCCTAGGGTTATAGTTGTATACTTGTATTATGAGAACGACAGTTGGGACCAATGTTTAGCTATTATTATATAATTTATTCCAATATAAAACATTTCTGTATTTGTACTATTGTAGGCTTTATCTCTCACAATCTCACATGTCGTGTTCTCCTTGCTGGATTTATAGTTTTATACAGCCCACGTTCATCTCACACCATTTATAAAAGTTGGAATAGATAAAGATTAAATTACACAAATTTATCCCTTATTAAAGTGTTTGCACAAAATCACCCTTTTTATTGTTTTATAAAATAAACCACCACTCTAACCCATAAAAAATTAAAACAATTTGGTTTACTAGGTTTTATATAGTTTTGTGTTTAATAAATATATCCCTTAAGATAAGAGTGTGTAGAGTTTGAAAATAAATACAAAAGGTTGGGATACATTTACTAAGAGTCTGTTTACTTGTAGTTTATTTGTGTTTCATTTAGTTTATAAACCCTGAGTTTAAATTTTTGTAGATGTTTACTTATACATTGGTTTATTTCTCTAGGGGTGTATATGAGTTTATAAACCACTCAAAAATAAACTTTTCTGACCAAGGTTATTTTTGCTTCCATGAGTTTATTTTTGTTTAAAACCTGATTTTGGCCTTGTGGTTTTCCATCTTGATATTATTTGCTCATCCTTGGGTATTCAACGTTATTGTTCGTTTTTTTAGGGGCACAAGAGTCTTTTAAAGTAAAATAAACTCCAAGTAAACAACCTTAACTACTTTATTTATATAAATCCATCAAGAAATAAATCTGAAAATAAACTACAAACCCATATAAACTCATTTAGTTTATAAACCCGAAAATAAACTAATCTGCAAGTATACAAGCCCTTAATTGAAAAAATAAAAAGCCTAGTTACTACTCTAGTTTTTCAAAAAGGCCTAGTTACCAAAATTGCTTTAAAAAATTATATAATTTTTTTGGAAACTTCTTCTAATCAAATAAAATTAGTAAACTTAAGGTTATATGTTTGGTTTAATCTGAGAAAATTTGTTCATGAATTAGTTTGGACTCAATTATAGATCGGTTGGATCGATAATAATAAAAATAATGAATCTTTTTTTAATAATAAAATAATGAATTAGTTTGGACTCAATTAGAGAAATAAATTTGGGTCGTAATGTAAAAAAGCGTGAAGAAAGTTGAGTTTATGCAAATATATATAGTTAGAGGTGATTTTATGCAAATACGTGAAAATAATGGGTGCTTTCTGGTGAACTAGTGGATATAAGGGGGACCTTTTGCATTTTCTCCAGATGCAAAACAGAATCATTTATTATAGTTTATTTCTTTTTTCCCTTCTGTTTTTTCTTGATTTTCTCTAAGGATCGGTTTGGACGAGCGTTTCTTCAAGTGTTATTTGTACGGTTCAAGATTTCGTTAACGCACCACTCATACGCATGATTACGCATTGCGTAACCGTTTTTTTTTTTTAAAATTTTTTATCCCTGACATCACGGTTACGGGTTCCGTAATCCTGAAGGTGTCAGATTTTTTTTTTTCGGGTTAGAATTAATGTAGAAAATTAACAGTATCCGGAACCCGTAACCGTGACATTATGACGGTTACGAGATCCATATGCGTGGTGTAATAACGAAATCTTGAACCGTGCGAATACGACGTGAACAAACTTTTTGTGTTACCTTTTCCAAGATATTTGAAACAAAATATTCTAGGATACACATGATTAATGAGCATTTTTAATGATAATATCATTATTTTTTGCTAAGAGTTCGAAAAGGCAGATGTAATGCCTCAAACTATTTTTTTTTTTTGGTTTAGAAATTTCGAATAATGTCGTAGTACTTTAAATTTTTATTGGATTTCCAGTCTTTGAATTATGGCTTTTAGTTTTATATTATTTCGAACTATGTGGTTTTATGACTTCATAAGTTAGCACTTCGAGGGAAAAAAATTATTAAATTTTTTAAATTATTGTTAATGGTCATTTTAAAGGTATGAATAATTTTTTGAAAAATAATTTTGTTGTTCCTTTAAAATGTTAATTTATGAATGATAGAAGGGAATGATTCGGAAAAAGTCTAAAGTTTATGGACGTCGTCTGAAAACTGACAAAAACCTTGAGCATAATCCGGGAAAAAATTAAAAGTACATGTATACCATCCGAAATTTTTCCTTTTTTCGCTGGATGTTGTAATTTTGTTTGTGTTTGGGGTTTGTATGTTTTTATCTTTGTTCAGTATGTTGCTTTGTCGGTCTTTCGAATCACTAAATTTACCTTGTGTATCTGACCATTTTCCTATGACTAAAAAAAAATCTTGTTCAAATATAGCATGTATTTGTTCAATTTAAAATTGATCAAACATGTCAATTGTTCGTCTATATTCAAAAATGTTTAATTATATTCAAACTTATTCAATTATATGATCAATTATTCGACTATATTTGAAATTGTTTAAATGTATACATAATCATTCAAATGTATAACTAATTGTTTGAATGTTAATTTATATGTTCAGTTGTTCAACTAAATTTTTGTTCAAATATACGACAATTTTAAATTAATTTAGACAAATCACAACCCTTGACTAATTTGATCCCACGATTATGAGTTTTTCTCGTTTTTATATGATCCAAAATTTTATATATATAGAGAGATCATATGAGAAAAAACTTTATCGTGTAATCATGAGAACATGTCTTATTGTTTAATATATTATTCGTAGTTATCATTAGTTTTGTTACGAATGTGTCATATCGTTTAACGTATTATTCGTAGTTATTGTTGGTTGAATGAATTATCCGTAGTTATTATTAGTTTCAGAATATTGTTGGTTGAATGAATTATTCGTAGTTATTATTAGTTTTGCTTATTATGATATCTACCCTAAATATCGACCCTTAATATTCATCATCCGACGGTCTAAGATTGTTTTCATGATACACAATAAGGTTGTGCTCATGGGAACCGCACCCTATATATACGTGTGTTAGTTCCGGTGAGGAGGAGGCTTTGAGATATGAATAAAGAGTGTTGTGAGTCATCATATGAGTTCTAAATCAAATGCTTTCACACAACATATTATTAATGACATTTTGGTAATTACAATAAATATGAAGGAAATCAAACACTAAAAAGGAAAGAAAAAAAATAGTCAAATCTCTTCACATTTCACGTTCTTTTCCGTATTTAAGAAAACCGATAAATAAAAACATGAACAATGTCATATAAAAACACTATGGACACAAATGGATAAAAACATTAACAATGACATATAAAACTATAAACACTGAATTTGTGTGAGCCCTTCATTCAAACATGAGTATTTTTCCAAATTTTAAATCAATTTACAAAAATATCATTATTGATAAATGTATATAAATCTTTGATTTAAAATTCATCCAATAACTTACTATCTTCATAATTTCTTATCCACAATACTCTCCTCCCTTTAACTATAATTTCTAATTCAAATCATACACTCTGACTTTTTTATGAAAGATCAATTATTTTACCATTAGGTTAAGAGAATAAAATAATCTCAAATGACGTGAAGTGAAAAGTAAATAAAAACAACGAAGCCTATTTTACTTAGTTTTCACTCTTCAAGTTACTAACAATCTAATATACTACGGATTTTACTTAGTGAAAAGTTTTTACTCTCCTTTTGACTTTTTTATGAAAGAGCAATTATTTTACCATTAGGTTAAGAGAATAAAATAATCTCAAATGACGTGAAGTGAAAAGTAAATAAACACAACGAAGCCTATTTTACTTAGTTTTCACTCTTCAAGTTACTAATAGTCTAATATACAACGGGTTTTACTTAGTGAAAAGTTTTCACTCTTCTTCACGTTACTACTATACTACGGGCCAACGAAGCCCATCTTACTTAAAATTAATTTTAAACTAGATGAAAAGTTAATGTGACAAAAAAAAAAAAAAGATCATTCATTGTTTAAACGATAAAAAATTGTTTATTTTAAAAAATTCAAAATATAAGTTGATATTAATCAATTTATGCTTTTCAAAAACTGAAAATATAGGGGTAAGATAAAAAAGATAACAATTTTACGAAAAGGCTAAAGACACTAGGTTTATTTTACTAACGTAAAATACAAATGCATTCCGACGGCGCTCAACCAATAAAAAAAAAAAAGTGTTGAGCGCCAACGCTTTCAACGGCGCTTAAATCTTAATAAAAAAAGAGAGGCAAAAGTAAGAAAATTAGGGTTTTGGGTGCTAGCGCCATGCGCCGGCGCCCAAAAACCTATCTTTCCGATTTTTGCCTAATATTTTTTTTATTTTTAAGATTTGAGCGCCGTTAGAAAGCGTTAACGCAAAACGTTCATATTCGATAGCAAGTAAATTCAAAATTGTGTATATAACACGCCCCCAAGCTTATGACCATTGGTTTATAGAACTATAATGTTTTTTTCTTTGAAATTCTATTGATCTTTCTGCTAAGAAACAATTTGGTTTACTAGGCTTTTTCTAATTTTGTGTTTAATAAATGTAACCCTTGAGAGACTTAAGATTTAACTGCATGCCTTAGGGCATGTGCAACATATTCTTCAAAAAAAAAACTCTAAAATGGAGAATTTTTTTTAATTTTCTCTAAAAAATTTTTGTATAAAACCCAATAGCTTGTTCAAAATAGGGAGTAATGAATTTATTTATTTATAGAACCTGTCAAAATTTGTTCATGGGTTGAATTTGAAGAACTCCTTTTTGCTGAAAATATAGGGAAATGAAGACATAATTTTCCCAAATTCCCTATTTTAGAGTTTAGGATAGGGAATTTGTTGGACCAAAAAACCCTCAAAATCTCAACATTCTCTAAAATAGAGCATCTGTTGAACATGCTCTTATATCACGCTATTGTATTTATTTTGTTCCATTTTAATTAATAATATATTATATATTTGATTAAATTTATAGCGGTAATAATGTAAAAAACTTAGCTATAATTACACACAAAAATATTTTTTAGTGTATATTATAAATATCATGGTTAATAATATTTTTAAAATAAAAATAAAAGAAAAGGTAACTAATTAGACATTTTACCACTATTACTCTTAATAGGGTACCCATAACATAAACTCATTTAATAAATATACCTTTATTTAACTAAATTCTTTCATTAGGAGAATTATATAGAATAAAATAAGAGGGGTCTACTAAACAAAAATCTATATAAAATTTTTTTTTATTTAATCCAATTCTTTCAAATAAATATAATGAGATGGCACAACGTAAAGGTGTCACTCAACAAAATTTAATGGGGCTGATACATTGAATTAGACATTTATGCTTTTATTTTTCTTCTTATCGTGAATACATTTATATTTTAATATACATATACACTATACTAAAAAGATTAAAACCACAAAATTATTTAAAAAAATATATATTTAGATTATATTTTATTTTCATTACTGTTAAAATAAAATAACTTTTATTTAAATTAGATATGAATTTTATAATAAAACAATTTGGTTTACTAGGCTTTTTCTAGTTTTGTGTTTTGTAAATGTGCCCCTTGAAAGGAGGGTGTGTAGAGTTTGAGAATAAATACAAAAGGTTGGGGTATATTTATTTAATTGAAACATTAAAAAGCCTAGTTATTACTATAATTTTTCAAAAAAGCCTAGTTACCAAAATTGTACTTTTATAATTAGGCAACTTTTATTTAAGAAATATATCACTTCTATTTTTTTATCACAACTTTTATTTAAATTATATTCTACTTTTACTGTAAAATTATTATTTCTGTTAATTTTTAAAAAAATTAAAAAAAATTCTAAAAAATTAGATTAGTTTTTAATTTTGTTTAAAAACTACAATTTTAAAAATAAATATTACGTATATATTTTTAAACGATAATTGGATAAAATAGAGTTTTTTTTTAATGAGTTTTTATTTTGTATGTCCCTCTAATTTTATCATTCTAATTGACTACCATTATTATTTTGTTAAGAGGTATATTTATTTAATGAGTTTATGCTATAAGGACTCTTGATGGAGTAATTTTACCTTATATTTTTATATAAGTTCCTAATATTTATAAAATCAAATACCCAAACTTTAATTAAAAAACTCTTTATGAAAAAAAAAATGTTTATATAGTACAATTACAAGGTACATGAATTAAATGGAAACCAAACAAAGCCTAGTATTAATGCACATCGTGAGCCCAACACTTCTCAGTATTTGAGTTGTCCAGGTTGTTTAGTCCTCACTAAGGACCACTAGCTATTGGAACTTGGAAGACGACAACTATTTGTTCTTTTTTTCCATTTACTCTCTCTGGTCCTCTAACCTGTTATCGTTGCTCCAGATCTCCGTCGCATTTGATTTTCACATGTACTCTCCTACTGTTGCCTTTATTTGCTTCATCTGTTGTGTTTGAGAATCCATCTGCATTTTGCTAGTTTTGATTTCGGTATCGTATTTGCGTCTTCGTCCTTCTGTAATCGTTCGTTTTGTTATAATTTGTCGATGATATTTCACGGTTTTGATTGAATCGCCTAGTTTATCTCTATTCTTTTGCGAATCAATCTGCATTTTGCTCGATTTGATTTGGTATCGGTGATGGTGCAAAAGTCCTTCAGTTGTTTTTAGCTTTCCGCTAGGTTTTTGCACGAGTTTTGATGGTTGATTTTGTGTTTGGTTGCCAGACTTTTGTGTCACACTCGACGATCAAGCGATGTCGAAAGGCGGAACTCTGGATCTCGCTTTTGGTGTCGGAGGAAAGATCGAGAAGGAGGAAGTTCTCTCTGCTGTTGAAAAGTACTTTCTCACATTTTTTTTTATGTAACACTTTTAATTAGCTGACCAAAATTACTTTTTTCACCGTGTTCTAAGTTTGATGCAATACTGATTCTGCATGCTTGTAGCTCTAAGACCAAATCAAGTTTAAAAATAATTGAAAAGGTTAGGATCATGACGGAGATATCTTATGACGTCTTTGATCGTAGTCGCATACTATTTTAATTTGGAAGAAAGTTGTAGTGATCTGAATCTGAAAACGAATAAGCTGTTGGATTTCTAGAGGGATCTTGCTGTTGATTTACTTTTAACTATGACGATGATTGAAATGTGATAGATCTGAGGTTTTGACTTCAAGAACTATCTGCTTCGTGTGTATACAATATAATAGCTGTCAAGTGGTTTAAGGCCTAGGCAAATAAGCGTAGGTTTAGTAAAATAAGAAACAGTCAAACAGCATAAAGGACTGTCTTGTAATGAGATTATTTCCACAATTAAGTACTATGGTCTCAAGAATCTGACAGGTATACATCTGTATTTAGTACTTAGGCCTTTTTAGTTTGATGCGGAACATGGATTTAATGGGTTCCTCTGTCGTGATTTATTGCTCTTGAAGTGTTGCTGTCGAGGCCAGCTGAAAATTGAATTAACTTGCCCTAGTTGAATCACTCATATGCTTCAAATTCCTACAACTTAGCTCAAAATACCGATACCAAACCAAATCCTGTTTCATGTGTGTACTTGTATTTATCTGGACTATGAGATGTTTATATCTTGAAACCACTTATTTCTGTATCGATGCCTTGCAGCTTTGAAAAAGTATGCTGGTATTCCAACTGATCTGCAATTTCTTACACATGTGTGATATTTTGGTTATATTTACATCTCATGTTCGCATGTCAAAAGTCTATTTCTTCTTGTCACGAGAACTTGGTTGTTAAAGTAGCATGTTTATTAGGTATGAGAAGTACCATTCTTTCCATGGAGGCCAAGATGAAGAGAGGAAAGCTAACTACACAGACATGGTAATCATTTTTATCTTTTCTCCATGCTGAAGAGTTGCCATTGTTTGTGAAGATAAATAACAGACATTTTAATTCTCGTTTCTTCTTTTTAGTTGTAGGATGCATAAGGCTCTATTTTTTTTATTATAATATAATTACAGAATAAACACGTGTGCGAATATTGTCCAAGTCTAAGTTAATCACAGTAAATGTTTCTTTCATCTATCTTGCTGCGCAGGTTAACAAATATTATGATCTTGCTACTAGCTTTTATGAATATGGATGGGGAGAATCTTTCCATTTTGCCCACAGGTAATATATATAATATAATAGAAAGGGAAGACAATTTGCATATGTTCATCTGTTAGTTTATTACCTAGAAATTGAGTGTGAATTGATTGATTTATGTCTGTCTAGCTGTAATATCTCTCTTATAGTGTTGTCTGGTCTTAATGCTAGATGGAAGAACGAGTCTCTTCGGGAGAGTATTAAACGTCATCAGCACTTCCTAGCGTTACAACTAGGGTTAAAACCAGGTTACAAGGTCTGTTTCACCTCTAAATTTCACCCTTTATTTTATTCATGTGTTTTGTTTCCTCAAATTTCTTAACCAGGGTTCATTGTGATACTTAGGTGCTGGATGTAGGATGCGGAATTGGTGGACCATTAAGGGAAATTGCTCGATTTAGGTGACTATTTTTTGATTCCCCTGTTGGAATAAAGAAATTGTATGGTTTCGTATGGTCTGTTTTGAATTTTCGAATGCAAAATGTGTGGTACTTTTCTACCATGAATGGTCTGCTGCTTGTTCTGAAGAAGTTGTCATTTGGTCCATGGGTATATTGAATTCATCAACTCAATAAACCATAAAAGGTTGAGCTGTCAGCTCAGCCTTTGATGGTTTAATATTCATTTTCGAATGAAATATTATGGTATATTTCCCACCATAAAAGATTGTACTGCTTTTTCCGCAGAACTTTGTTATTCGGTTGTTATGTATCTAAATTTCATGCATCAGATATCTCAACCTTTGATGGTTTTATGTATTTTGAAATCTTTTGTTAATCCCTATATATTTACCATCATCATCCTTGGCTAAAAAGTTGGTTCTCTATCTGTAGCTAGTCAGGATATGTTTGGTGTACCGTGGTTGGCTTTAACGTTTAGAATCAGTCCCCATAGTTTGTTAATTTTCATTGGGCACCTTATGGTGTAAAAGCAAGCAAATTGAAGGCATGAACAGAACTTTACATCAGAGTTTCAGTTGGGTGTCGGACTGAGCTATGACTAATTTAATCTCAAGCTCAAACAAAGTGGACCCATAGCAAATTCTAATCATCCCTCGTCATTAAACTTCAACACTGTCAGGAGTCATCACCTCCGCTTCACCACTTCATGGCTGAAAAATAGCTTCCAGCAACCTTCAACCTTGGGGCTTTTCCTCTCAACCCTTTACCAAGTTACCAACAACACTTTCAGTGCTCTCTTTCTTACATTTTATGGTTGGAGGTGCCAATGATGCAGGTTCATTGGCAATGAACTTGCAGTTTATGGCATCGCAGGTTACTGTAAATACTTCCTTACAACAATAGTGGTGATACTGCTAGATGTGATGATGGTTGTGCATGATGTTTGTACTAATTACATGTTTAAACTACATTTAACATTCTGATTTGCTTATATTGATGACTTGAATGAAAAGATATCTGTAATTTGCAATAACTATCCAGTGCCATTCCTATTCCTGATTACATAAATTATTTTTGTACTTGAACTAAAAGTTTGCCAGCTCTCTTGCATTTTAAAACTGTGTATGCATAATATGGCTGATTACATACTAATCCTTTCTAGTTTGTGCGATCCTTCATACACATGGTTCTGATGATTATCCTTTTGCTTTTTTTGTTCTTTTGTTGTTTTGCTTCTGAGCTGGTTGTTAAATTTTCCATGTCAATTTTTTTGCAGCTCAGCATCAGTGACAGGGTTAAACAACAATGAATATCAAATTACCAGGGGAAAGGTATTTTTTTTCCTTGTTCTCTCTTAGTTCTATCCCATCTCTTCCGCATCAATGTATATTATCAGGAATTACTGTTGCATGTACAATATCTTACTTTGGTTACATGCCAATGTATATGTAGCCTTGGATGGCTGTTTATGCTATGTAGAATGTAAATGTGATTCGAAGAATGCCTAAACGGCGATATATGGATTTTAAATCCCTGTGGGTTTCGCAGGTACTAAACAGGATTGCAGGAGTAGACAAGACCTGCAACTTTGTGAAGGTTTGTGCACTGATCAAGAGCATTGCATACTTATATTAAACCTTATCAAGTTGGGTGTTTAATCTTTGTACGATGTACTACTGTTGAAACATACAAGGAAAAACTAGTTACTCAGTGTAACCAATATATTGGGGTATGCAGGCTGACTTCATGAAGGTACCATTTCCCGAAAATTCTTTTGATGCCATCTATGCAATTGAGGCCACATGTCATGCACCAGACGCGGTATGTTATTAACTCTCTGGCTTCTTACGTCCCCCCTCTTCCCTTCCCCTATCTTGTATGTTTATATTACTGAGCAAAATTTTGTTCTGCACATAAAGGTTGGGTGCTATAAAGAAATGTACAGGCTATTGAAGCCTGGACAATGTTTTGCCGCATACGAATGGTGCATGACTGGTGCTTATGATCCAAATAACCAAGAGCACCAGAAGATTAAGGTAAGTAGTTAAGTTTTGACGACAAAATATCCAAAAAAATCTCCATAGATTTGATACATATACTCTGTAGTGACAACTGTTAAACAAATGCAGGCTGAGATTGAAATAGGTAATGGCCTTCCAGACATCAGGACAACAGCACAATGCTTTGAAGCTCTTAAGAAAGCTGGTTTTGAGGTTGGTAGAAAAGCCCTTAGTTTTCATAAAATACTTTTTTGTCTAACACAACACTAATAATTCTGCATTTTTTGGTAAGGTTGTATGGGACAAAGATCTTGCTGCCGATTCTCCCGTTCCTTGGTATTTACCACTCGACACAAGCCACTTTTCCTTAACTAGCTTCCGCTTAACTTCTGTCGGACGATTCTTCACTAGAAACCTGGTTAGATCTCAAATCCTGTATCACTTGTCATTTACATTCATGATCCTGTTACAGTGAAATTTCAATTCATACTCTATTCAAACCCTTTGCCAGGTGAAGGTTCTAGAAACCGTGGGAGTTGCTCCAAAGGGAAGCCAGAGAGTCCAAGCCTTCTTAGAGCAAGCTGCAGAAGGACTGGTTGAAGGTGGAAGGTAAATATTTAGTTACTATTTGGTAATTGCATTCCATTAGATTATATTATATGATCTCAAATAATCCTCTGATTAAACTGGTAAATTATCACTTTCAGGAGAGAGCTCTTTACGCCAATGTACTTCTTCTTGGCTCGCAAGCCTCTTAACTGAAACCAATAAGCTCGAAGGTGCGCACTTTCGTTAGACCGGTTGCTAAGACTCCACTGGCCATAGTTTATGTAACTGTTGCATGACTAAGTTTGTGGTAATTTGCTTAATTGTTTAGCATTGCTATTTGCATATGACATCAGATTCGTGCAGTATTAATCCTTGTAAGGTATGTATGGTTGTTTTCGGAGCTTTTCGTATTTATGGGTAGCTTTCTTGTGTGATTCCTTTTGCTATGATCATGCTCTAAGCAATTGTCTTCTTTTCTTTGGTAGTCTGAAAACCAGGTTTTGAATTTTAGCCAGTAATCGTATGAACTATGAAGAGTAACACATCCAAATTGGCCATGCGATTGTAATGGTCTTTTCGTCCTTTCATTAACCAAAAACGCATTTCAAATTACATTATTGAAATAATTTGATAATATTTATTGCTAGCTGTCTCTCGATGGCATATTGATTGAGGACAGTAACCCACTAGTTAGAATTTTGATATGAAAAAAAGGGTTGTAAGACGCCGACGTCTATGAGCGCTCTATCTCAATTTAGGCCCAGAGACTCGTAAGACGCTAGCGGATTGCGATTCATTAAATCGATTTCCGTGCATTTAGCTTTTTCAAAAAAAATATTCGGTCAAGGATCGGAACTGGACCGGAGAAATCACTGTTGGATCGCTCTTGGGCCTTATATTCAGGTCCTGCAAGATCTGTTTAGATCAATTGGGCTTTAGATAAATTTGGGGTTTTTTGGACCAAATCTGAGCTTTTAAGAATTTTGACTAACCGAACCTGAATATCCGGTTTAGGTCCGATCCAACGGATATTCAGGTCCGATTCAACAAGGACTTTTTGGTCGGATTTTGTCCAAAATGCCAGTTAGGATCGGAAAATAGCATCCCTATTTATAAAAGCTTACTAATAATGACTTGATCCCCTTAGATGAATGCTCACAAAAATGCGTTTTTATTTCATCTTCAAAAAATATAGTAATTTCAATTATTATTCTCCATTCTATAAATAGAAAAGTTAGATCCTTTGTTACATGTAGAGCAACTTAGAGGCCTCAAGTCATTTGTTTATTCCGTCGTTGGGTCATTACACTCGGTGTCATATTTTGAGTAACGTGGATGAACACCAACGTTAGATTTGAGCATGTGTAATCTGAAGACCCAAGCTAGCAGCCAAATGGCATCAAAGTTTTTGTCACGCATAGTATCACCGATTCGCTGTAAATATCAACCTCTTTCATGTTACTCGGATTATCATCAACCAGTGGAAGCTTGTGTCTTACACGAGAGTATTATTTAAATCTATATTTTAATATCACCAACTTTAGATTATTTTGTTCCCATCTTACATTATCTTAGATATCTATTTTAAGTTAATATAAAATAGTTTTCTGTCGGAGATAATAAGGTTTCACGTCGAAAGATGGAGACATCTGAGTCTTGTATATAAGATCGGTGGTCTACTCCTCCTATTGGTAATTGGTTTTAGTACGTAACCTCATCGGGTTTATGTGTTGGGCTTGGGCGCGCATATGCGCTCGAATGCAGACGATCCCCGCTCTACCGGTCCGTCTGTATCGGACTTTGACATGGTATCAGAGCGGTTAGCCTCAATTCGGCTCGCGATCCTAACCTGTGGACAAGTGCAACTCATCCGAGCCTAGTATATAATGTTGGTGAGCTACTCCTCCTGTTGCCAATTGGTTTTAGGATGGAATCTCGGCGAGTTTATGTGTTGGGCTTGGGCCTCTGTCTGTATCTGACTTTGACACTTTCTAATTTCCAAAATGTTTTTCGATTTTTTATGTCAATTTTATCCTGATATGTGATAAATTTAATCATGCCAAAATAAATATTAATACGTAAAACTTGGTGTCTTTGATTGTAATACTCGAGACAGCTTGAGGTATTGACATTTTCTTTGAATATCTTTATAGTAGAACATAACTTGTTAAATTTTTTATATTTATGATTTATTAGTCTACTAGTGAAAGTCATTGCCGCCTATTATCTGGCTGGTGTCGTCGTGATAATAATTATACGGTCTAAAATAATGTTTGAAAAGTATGTGAATAATATGAGTTACTTTATTAATGGCTGACTTTAATGGTGATTTTCATACATAAGCTTAACAATATTTTATTTTAAAATTACATAAAAATAAAAGTAACTTATGTAGCTTATATTCTAGTCTCGCGACATTTTATTTTGTCGACATGCGATAAACCTAACATATCATGAATAATTAAATTTTTAAGGGAAAATTTTGGATGGTACCCCTGTAGTTTTGGGTTTTTTGGATTTTATCTAGAAGTTTTATTTAGTTCGGTTGGTGCCTTGTGTTTTTTGTATTTTTCGGAAAATGCCCAATTCAAATTAAATTGTAAAAGAATGTCAACTAAAATAATTTTTGTTAAATAAGAAAAACTTATTTTTTAAGAAAATGATAAAAGAGGCTAAACATTTAGTTCATAGGTTTTTTTTAAAAATTTTTTTAAGTTGACATCCCCTTACAATTTAAAGGTAATTGGGCATTTTTCGAAAAAGACTAAAACACAAGGGCACCATCCGAGCTAAAAAAAACTCTGGGCAAAATCTAGAAAACCCAAACCACATGAGTACCATTTGAAATTTCCAAATAATTAATTAATACTTAATAATTTTCATTATTAATGATAAACGCGTCCAGATTTGCGGAGGGCATTGAACCTTATTCTAAATTCTAACAAAAAACAAAGGAATTTCCGTGGTCCTTGTACTTTAGATTTTTCGGATGTATCCGGACGGTTCCCTTGAGTTTTATAATTTTTCAAAAACACTTTTCTACCGTACATAAGTTAAAATTTTTGAAGGGGGTTTAACATTCGTCAGTTATTGTTAATAGTCATTTTAAAGGGAGAGATAACTTATTGAATGGATAATTTATCTTTTTATTCGTTTAAAATGTTAATTTATGAATTGTAAAAGGTAAATGGTGCATTTGTCGTGCCAAAAAATGGAGTTATTTGATAGATTATTGTGCCAAGATTATTTTGGAAGGTTATTTTGGCCTAAAAAAAGTACTCAAATGCAAAGAGATTATTGAGATTATTGGTAGATTATTGAAAATTTTCATCCCTAAAAATAATCTCTTGATACCACCAAATGGACCCATAATCTGAAAAAGTTTAAAGTTCAGGGTCTCAAGGATAGCATCCGAAAATTAAATTTTTTTAACAAATTATAGGACCACCATTTCAAAATTTTTATAAAATAATAACATTAATGGTTGACTTTTATAATGGTAAAAAATTGAAATTCGTATGCTAATGAGTGAACGGTACGATCTCTTACAACAATTTCAAATTGGTTGGTTCATAATTGATTTGGTCACAATAGCTTTGCAATGAAACTATATTGGCCTACTTACAAAAAATTGCAACTTGCTTTGGCTTGAACATGTCACTTACGCATTGAAATATTCCTTTTGAATGAATTATATCATACGTTTGATTTGTTCCATTTTAAAAAGACACGTTAAGTATAGTCGTTACCCAGACTTCTTACCTATGTACTTCCTTCAAGATAAACGTTGTTGCTCGTCGCTACTTGTTGACTAGATCAGTTTGCTTTCCCCTGAAGATTTGTTAGCTTTCGGGTCTTTCTTATGTATTTTTGTGTGTTTTTCTTCTACTTTGTTGTGTTCTTCATGACGGTTAGTCAGTCTGCCGATCTTTTTCGGCCTTTCGATTCACTAAACGGCATGTCGTCTAATGTTTCGAACCGCTTTCCCTTTTAAAAAAAAAAAGACACGTTAAGTTGTACTTGTACCTCTCTTATATTGTATTTCGTCCTTTTTGATGATGTTAAATATAACCACACAGGATCTATTATTTTATGCTTGTATAGTCTGGCATAACAACCAAGTACTATTATCTATTCTTTGAATGTAAATCAAGTTATGCTTAGGCTCATATTACTACGCAACTTCTTTTCTTTTGTTTGTTATGGGAAATCATTTGTTTATTGGAAAATAGTGATGAAAATTGTTTACGTTATATCTACGGAAGTCGTATTCTCACGGTTCAAGATTTCGTTATTGCACCACGCATACGGATCCCGTAACAGTCATAAGGTCAAAAGTTACGGGTTCCGTAACCGTGACCAAAACTTCACGTTTACGGATCATGTAACCGTGACCAAAAGTCACGGAACCTAGAGCTGAGCATCGGTTCAAAACCGCAAACCGAACTGAACTGAACAGTAAACCGCAATCCCAAAAAATGTGGACCGCAAACCGAACCGCAAATGAACCGCATTTTGTGGTTTGGTTACGGTTTTGCGGTTTTGTTGCGGTTTTGCCGGTTTTTTTTTGTGATTTTGCTGTTTGTTTTTTTTTTCTTTTCAAACCGCAAACCGAACCGATTAAGTGCGGTGCGGTTCGGTTGCGGTTTGGACCGCAATTTGCGGTACGGTTGCGGTTTGGACCGCAATTTGCGGTTCGGTTGCGGTTTGGACCGCAATTTGCAGTTCGGTTGCGGTTTGGCCCGCAATTTGCAGTACGGTTGCGGTTCGGTTCACCGAACCGCAATCTGCTAGGCCCTAACAGAAACCGTAGCCGTCATCATTACGGGTTCAGAATCCGTAATTAAAAAAAATGTTAATACTAGAATTATATTCGAATTGGGTTCTCATGACTGGTGGGCTTGGCAGAAGTCTGACTTGCCCAAAAGCTATAATCTCATCCGGTCAAGCTCTATCTAAAACTCGATTCCACAGGACTGGATACCCAATATTTACACAGCCAAAATAATTTCATGCAAGTGTGAAGCCTACCCCAAAAAAGACCTGCTTGGTTCAGTTGGTTGTTCCTTTTACTTTCTTTGCTTGGAATTATTCTAATGTAATTAAGGGCCGTTTGATATCGATATGCTGGTTAAAAGTATAGGTATGAGTGGTTTGATATCGATATCCTGATTAAAAGTACAAGTATGAGTGATGACAATACTCATATCCCGGATTTGATACTTTAGGATATCAATATCAAATTGATACATATTTTGATTTTTTTTCTTTTGATACCGTAATATTTTTAAAAGGTATCGAGTTTGACTTTTCTCGACATTTCTTTGCGTTATTTATTTTCTTCTTCCTCACACAAATACTTATGAAGCATCAACCCCGCCGCCAACCGGGAGAGCTACCGCTACTGTTGCGGACAGGAGTAACCAACGTTGCTGCCCAAATATAGAGTAAGGAGAGCAAATGTGATACATGAAAGATACGCACGAGCGATAGGGCTATCTAGTGAAATGAAGAATCGCTGAGAAATCACAATTGATGATTATATAACAAGCTTGTTGTTCTTCAGTCTAAAAGTGGGATGAGAAATCACATACAAATTACAACGTATCAAAACCAAACGACCCCTAAAACCATTTACAATGCAGTAAATTTACTATTACAAAAAATAAAAGTAAATTTAATACAAATCAGAAAATGTCAGAATTTTCAAGGATGATTTCTTTAATTTATATAATTCAATGTAATTAGTTTTAATTTTATTTTTTGTAATAGAAAAAAAAATTCGATGCTCTAAGTATACGTTAAGCATACCCTCGTCTAGGGTTGTTAAGAGGGGCTGAGCGTCAAGCCGAGTTCAAGCAGCTGACATAACAAGATATTTACACAGGCCGAAAAGGAAAAAAATCACGCAAATATGAAGCCTACCTCAAATAAGACCTGTATGAAATATTCCGATGTTTTTACGCCAAGAACAAGAGAACTCGGTGCATTGTACCATTTGTACGCAATATCTCTTGTTACAGAAAAAACAAAAAAACAATTGATTAAACTTTGATATTTTATTGTAACCAAATCAATTCAAGAACAAATGGGAGCACACGTTACAACAGAGCACCAATCCTAAGCGTAACAATCACACTCCTATTTGATTTTCTCATTTTCCATCAAACAGTAGAATAAAGGATGAACTCCGAGAAATCTCTCGTCGGAACACTAGCATTCGAGCAAACTCGTAAACCTAACTTCTCCGCCGCGAGACGGTTACCGTCAGATCCGTCGGAATTTGACGACGCCGATGGTGGATGGTAGTAGAGCCGACCGGTCTGAGGACAGTGAGAGTAGAATCTCGCCGCAGCTCGTACTCCGGCATCTAACAGCTCCGTATATTTCCCCATTCTCTTCTCTCGATTCGGTTTCTAACCCTAGAATTTCAGAGTCTCTGCAAAAATTGGATTAGATCCGATTGAGAGAAAGAGAAAGGAAAATATGAAATCAGAGAGAAATTTGAATGCTAGAAGATGTCCCAAAGAAGAGAAGAGGCAGAGGCCATGAAATGGGGGAAAATTTCTTTTCCTTTGCTCTGGTTAGGGTTTGAGGAACATGAGAAGAAGAGGAAAGAGGAAGGGAGTATTTATAGCAGTTGAATTTAAGGCGTTTTCGTTTCTGTATCTTCTCTGCTTCCACCGCGCTTTCCTCGTTTTTCCTCCTCGCTATTTTTATTTATTTTTATTTTTTTAGGTCACCTATTTTGTTGGTATTAGGTGATTGAATTTATTAAA
This sequence comes from Fagopyrum esculentum, assembly GCA_033239045.1. NCBI lineage: Eukaryota > Viridiplantae > Streptophyta > Magnoliopsida > Caryophyllales > Polygonaceae > Fagopyrum > Fagopyrum esculentum. Next base: position 3,638,930 of record BSUD01000003.1, read on the forward strand.
ATTCTGCCCCTTTTATTTTGTGATTTTCAAAGTTGGCCCACTATTCTTCCTTTTTTATCCTAGGATAGTAGGATCTAGTAGGGGTGGTCATAAATCCCCCTTAATCCCGTCCCGGTCCCGTCCCGATCCAATTTGCGAGACGGGACGCGGGACGGGACGCGGGACGGCTACTTCCCATCCCGGTTAATCCCGTTCCGTCCCGCATATATATACATATATAAAAATAATATTTTTTATATTTATAAATATTATATACATAAATAATATACATAAATTATAAATTTTAAAATAGTATTTTTAAAAATATTTTATATTTTTAGAATTATTAGATCTATAATTTTTCATCAGTCATTCAATCACTCTTTACCACTTATTTGGTTGGATCTAAAATACTAGAGTTTATGCTCTCCCTTGATTTAGTCTGTTCGCCGCCTTGCTCAGGTCCATTGCATCGCCGCCTTTGCTCTACCCCGTTCCATCGTCCTTGTATATTTGGATCAGCAAGACACTTTGTTGTAACTTGAATTTGTTTTCAATGTATTAACTACTAATGTAGGCGTCATGAATCGATAATTAGGTATCGAGATTTTTTCCCCCCGATTATTTGTGTCTTTAAACATGAGAGAAAACAGGTATATATATTGAATATAATCGGTGCATAATTTTTGCGGGATTTGTCCCGTCCCGTCCCGTCCCGCAAGGAACAAGGCCCACGTGAGACAAAGAAAAAAAATACATAAATCCTGTCCCATCCCGTCCCGCAAATAACTTGCGGGACGACCCATATCCCGTCTCGTCCCGTCCATGCCCACTCCTAGGATCTAGGATTACATTTTCCTCTCACCTCATTTTCTCTCCTTAGACTCCTACCAACTACCAAGTTTGAATTAAAAAAATTGCAGTAAATGGATGTTTAGTAGTTGAGAAAACTACTACTTAACATGCAAGTTTCAACAATATCCTCATATTTAGGTTAAGTTACAAAGTCACTCAATAGGAAATTTACATTGGCATAACAAATTTTATTTTTAATTTAATATTTTTAAAAGACTAAAGGGCTGATATGTAACTTTCTCGAGAGTTGGGATATTTAATGTAATTTTCATTAATGCGAGATTATATACTAGTTGTATGAATATGGGACTCCGTACCTTTGCCTTAGGTACTTCCTCCGATCATATTTAAATGACTTTTTGGGGTATAAATTTTGATCAAATTTAAATGTCGTTTTATGTTTACAAGGTTATTAATTAAGAGAAAGTTGTAAGAATAGTTTTTGAAAGTTGTTTTTATTTCAACATTTTAAAATACGATGTTCGCTTATTGGTCTAAAAGGGTGGTGAACATTTAATAAGTGGTAAAATTGAGAAAATTTTTTTATAAAATTAAGGTTGTTTAATAGTTTTCTTAATAATTGTGTCAATAACTAAAAAGTCATTTTTTATGATCGGAGGAAGTAACAAACTCTTGGGTAGAGATATTAAATTAAATCTTCAAAAAAAGTAAATTATAATCAAGAAAAATCTTAACTATTCCTAAAAACAATTACAGAATCTCAAATTTACATATGCGTGTGTATAATAATTATAAAAATACTTTGAGAACTTTGTGAAATTACTAAGAGTTCTTGAAAAGAAAAATTCAGAAAGTTAGGGAGATGTTTCGTAATATTAGGAAAGTTTAAACTTTAAACAGTGTCAATAGCCGCGTATGAGCTGGGTCCCTGCTGGATGGTGACCCTTCAAATGGGGGTTTTATGATTTAAATTATATATATATATATATATATATATATATATATATATATATATATATATATATATATATATATATATATATATATATATATATATATATATATTACTATATCAACAAAAATACTAATAAATATGTACATGAATTTTTAATGAATTGTGAATATTTGGTAGATCTATTCCCTTTAGGGATACTACCTACCATTGTAACATAATATTTTTCTATGCTACTCCACATGTTTTATTAATGTTATTTTATAAATATATGAACTTGTTTATTTAACCATAGAAAATAACGTATCAGCACGTCGAGTCTACGTTTTAAAAGAACTTTAAAATATATTTCAATCGGCTCAAAAGCAAACAAAGTCTGACTACTCGAAATATAACAGCATTTCAGTGTTACTCTAGTCATAGAACCGATCATTGACATGCTCAGCTCGTTTTCAAGAACGAGTCCGAGTACCTAGTGTAATATAACATCCATCGAGCATCTTTATCATTGAATGAACAAGAAGTTAAATCTTGTTATGCGAGGTTGGGTTGTCATTTGACTCCTCGGCTGAAAACCCAAATTTATGTTTTTCATATATTTTTAATGCATACACTATTTTATACGTTTTTCAATGTGAATATAATTTGACGTGAATAAGTAATTTAATGGCGAGTCCGTCTAATGACATTTGTACCATTTTTATTATTATAAAACCAGAAAATATTGATAACTTGGTAAGAAACTTTCTGTAACTAACCGAAACTCATCGTTTAGATCGGTGTTTTACAGAAAAATATATTGCAAATAAAACTGGCCCAAGTTTAGACGATATGGGCCCAAACGGGCCTGAGATACGGCCCAATATATTTGAAATGGGCCAACTTAAAGCCCAACATAGAAAGGCCCAATATATTTGTGTATACGTATCGACATTACCTTTATATGTTATTAGTTATGTTATAGATTGATAAATTACTATTTAAAAATGATTTTTTTATATCATTGATGATTAATCATACATGTTATTTAACTTTCAGGTTACAAATCATGGTTTCGAAAGACTTACAATAGAGTGCTAAAAAAATAATCTGTTTGAAATATTTGCAATGAATAATTTTCAGAGATAATTTTTCATCCTATATTTTATATTATAGTATTTTTTATAATAACTTTATATATCACACCTTATAACCTAAATTATAATGTAAAAAACATCGTCAAAATGTAGTAATATAATTATAATGTAAAAAGCAATTGTTAATATATTTTAAAGATATTTCGTTATGAGGATTTACAGAATTAGTTATAAGTGATTGAACACTTGTTCACTCCACATATATTTATTTTTAATGATTTTATAAAATTAATTCATTGTAATTTATACTAAGAATATAAAAATATAAGTTATATATTGAAGGTTAAAATCTTCAGGTGTGAACTCAAAGGATGTGAATGTGAATATGTGATGGTGAATTAGGAAGAAGGTGACGACGATGGGCGGATGTACTATAAAATTAATTCATTGTAATTAGGAAGAAGGTTAAAAACATCATACTTGAATTGAGCATGACTTATCGATCTAGTACGAGATCATGTGAGGATAAATGCGTATGTTTGGGGCACCGGGACCCTTGCTTTTCTGTATAGATGGTTGGGAGACGCTACTAGGAAGAAGGAGACGAAGATGGGCGGATGTACTACGCTATTACAGATGCGGTTTTATAAATGTTTTTCTTTATAAAACGTAACTTTAGTGTTAAGGATAAAATTAATAACTTTTTTTGTATAGTTTTGGATTTACGCACATTTCTCATCATTGGGATGTGCAGTTGTGGAGGATCCAGAGTTGCTAGGGCATGCACGTTGGTCTTCGAGACATTTTGTCCCGAAGACTCAGTCGAACAACGCAGAGAGGCTACATGCATTACGAGCTCAGTTTGACCAGATAAGGGCGGAGGATGTGTGTTTTACCCCGTCTGATGATCGTGTGCTTGATTTTGGGGGAGAGTTTGGTGTTTCTCGCTATCGAGGTATCATACGGATATCCGACATAGAGGAGGCGTAATGTCGGATTAGTTATTGCGAAAATTTAGGTACGTACAGACCGTGCTTCTACCCCGAATCTCACCCATCCACGAGGTACCTCCGGCGAACGGACGTGGATTCCACATACAATCCTCACCGTCCACTTTTCCTCTTCAATTTGCGTTCATACAAGCTCAAACAAACACATACACTTCTTCGAGTTTTTTCCGGCTAGAACTTGGAACATGAACGAAACCTACGTTTTTTTCTTTTCCAGGTTCTCCGTGTCTATCACAACTCAATTGTAGGATACGAAAGCCCCTTATATCCACCCATTATTTTTTTAATGACCAACACAATATTCATTGCGTTTGCCACATACCGAGCTCAACCCAATAATTTCTCTATCCGCAAAATATCCTTGAAACTCAAAATTTGACGAATAATCGGTACCGAGTGCACGAGAATGTTCCACAAGATCCTAAATAAAATAACGAGTTGTATTATTTTTTAAAATATACATATTATATTCTTAAATGTCAAAAGATATTCCGACTACTTATACAATTCCGATTCTCTATGCTAACATTGTGTAAAGCTATTCCGACTAAATAAAATAACATAGAGTAAAATATAAATGAGTTTGTACACTTACTTAAGGTTATGCGAGAATTTCTTTCGGATCACTGTATTTTTCAATTTCGAACGGCATAATAGAGCTTTCACCATCGGATTCTACATCTCCTTCTTCGGAAAACGTCGACATTTTAACGGATTTCTTTCTTTACGTTGTTGTGGTTTGATGTATGTGAATAGTGCAAAAATTTAACATGTAATATATAGGCTCGAAAATTTCCAACGACTATATTTCAACGGCTAAATTTTAAAAATCCGTTAAGCAAGAAGGAGGCAGAGGCGGAGTCCGCCTATATCAAGGCAGATGTCCGCCCCAATGGTAAGCCAGTTGTATATCCTCTCTAATAGAGTAGTTACTCTAATACACGACCCATTCAAACTCTTCAATTTATATCCACTCTAAACAACACTTTTATGTAAATTAATTAAACTTAGACTAAGCCAACCATATTGTTCCATCCATTAACTCACCGTTTTGGAAATTAACAAAATATATTTTTAAATCCAAAATAAAAGTCATAACAAATTCAAAATGTATTTAGATCAATTGACTTTGTTTCAGTTTGAGCCCAATTTTTTTTTTTTTGAAATATATAACCAATATTTTGGACATAGGGATTTAATTTATTTACAATTATATTTTAAATTTTATTATATACAAAATATCGGGATGAAAAAGTTACGGGCCGTATCTTGTTCCGAGCGTTTTTTTGACGGGACATATTCGGAACGAAATTACTATTTTTTGATAAAATTTTATTGTGGACGAAATTTGTGTCCACCCTAATTTTAAAATTTAAATCTACATAAATCACTAAATCAGAATAACTTAGGGGTATGGCTACAAATTTTCTAATTTACACAATTCATATAAAATATCCCAAATAATGTCCAATTCCTCAAAATAGTTATATGTACTTGAATTGTTCTCAATTTCTTATTCTCGCTAATTTCACAAATATAAGCATAAATATTTATGGACAATTTTGTTAACTATGCCTTTTTGAAAAACTATAGTAGTAACTAGGTTTTTTAATGTTTCAATTAAGTAAAGAGAAAATTGTCGAAACAGTACCCCATCTTTTGGGCTGACTAAACTTTAGTACCCCGTCTTTTAAACTATCAGAACGGTACCTCAACTATTGAGCCCGACCAAAGATTAGTACCTAGGTTACTGTTCATCCGTTAAATTCAAAGAACAGCGTGAATTCTGAGGGGCAAAATCGTCCACTCTAAAATAAACCCTAATTTCTTTCTCCTTTCTTACCTTTCTCTCTCAAATCTCAATCGCTGCAGCCATGGTTTGTAAAGCAACAACACAGTCTCTAGATCTAAAAAATTTCAAGTAAGAAAAGCCAAAGAAGAAGGTCATTTAAAAATGAACCTTTCTCCTTCAAAATCAACTTCAAGAGGGGATTTGCCTAAAAAAAAAGCAGATCCTCTTATGTTGAATTATACGAATAAGGCAATCGAAGAATGGAAGGTGAGAAGAGGAAGATCCATGGTGTGAAGATCTGACAAGAAAGCTATTCCCTCCTTGGTATAAGATTCCAAAAAATCGGACAGGAAAGCTATCCCCCTTCAATTGAACAGCTTCAGAAATCCTTTCCAATCGAACAACTCAGTCAAAACAGCAATCGACCACCTCTTTCAATCCAACAATCAAGGTGTCACTCAAACAAACCAGCACAAACAACCAAGCACACTCTAATCCGTCAAACAATCAAGAATTTCGAGCAGAAAGAATGATACAAATCAAAGGATGAGACTAATCCAAGGCTGAATTAGTCGAAAAGAATGAACTCCCCAAAAATGTCGCAAGAACCAGACTAGACAATAGAATGACAATCCCCGAAAATGCCGGTAAAGATCAAGCAAACAAACAACCAGAAAATGTAGCGATGAACAAAATCAATGAACAGAATCAACGAACAGAGTCAAATCCAAGCAAACCACGAATGAAAAACACAGAGATTTGAGAAAGGGGAGAAAGGAGAAAGGAGAAAGAAATTAGGGTTTATTTTAGATTGGACAATTTTGCCCCTGAGAATTCACGGCGTTCTTTGAATTTAACGGATGAACAGTAACCTAGGTACTAATCTTTGGTCGGGCTCAATAGTTGAGGTACCGTTCTGATAGTTTAAAAGACGAGATACTAAAGTTTAGTCAGCCCAAAAGATGAGGTACTGTTTAGACAATTTTCTCTTAAGTAAATATACCCCAACTTTTTGTATTTATTCTCAAACTCTACACACTCTTATCTCAAGGAGTATATTTACTAAACACAAAACTACAAAAAATCTAGTAAACCAAATTGTTTCAATGTAATTTATTACCCAACAACATGTTATTTCCGTCAAATTATTGGAAATTTTCCCAAGGAAACAAAATTAAATTCCAAAATATTATAACATATTTCTTTTTTTTTTTAATTAATGCATGCCAAATAAATTAGGCCAATTATGACTAGTATATACTTTTGATCGATTATTTTTCAAGAGACAAAATCATGAGGTGAAAGATAATACTAACCTATCTAGATAGCTACGTGACGAGCTTGGGGGTTTTACCCACTATATTAATAATAAAAAAACGAGAAGTTAGTGTAAATTAGTCATAATATGGCACAATTATATTAAGGGCTCGTTTGGAAGCACCGAGAATCATTCTCGGTAACGGAATAATTCCGAATCAATAAAAAACGACGTTTGGTTAGAGGTCTTTAAACACATAAAAGTAATCTCATCCATTCCATTTCCTTTCTCTACCCTTATTCGATTCCATTCCGTTTCCATTCCATATCTCCAACCAAACGGGCACTAAATTCCTACTTCTATATAAGTAATTAATTTTTTTCCCCAATCTTTAGGTCTTGACAAAATGAAGGGTATTTTAATTTATTTTACGTCAATAGTTCACATATGACCTCAGCCTATTCGTCAACCTAGCGGCGTGTTCCCATCAAACTGCTAGCATGCTATTATCGTCAACTTATCGGTTTTTTTTATTATGATCAATCTAATAGCATGCTATTACCACCAATCTACTGACATGCTATAACCGCCAACCTACCGGCGTGGTGCTATAACCGTCAATCTATTGGCGTGGTGTTACCTACCGGTGTGATTTTATAACCGTCAACCTACCGGCGTGGTGCTATAACCGTCAATCTATTGGTGTGGTGTTACCTACCGGCGCGATGCTATAACCGCCAAACTACCGGCGTGGGGTTATAACCGTTAACCTACCGGCGTGGGGTTATAACCGTTAACCTACCGGCATGCTATTATCACCAACCTACCGGTGTGGTGCTATTTATAACCGTCATTCTATTGGCGTGGTGTTATAACCTCCAACCTACCAGTGTGGTGCTATAACCCCCAATCTACCGGCGTGGTGCTATTATCGTCAACATAACAACGTTATATTGTCTCCAACAAAACAAAGGCCAAAAAAGTGAGGAAGGTCCATCGAATCCTTATTATGCTTCTGTATATAAACGTTGCAAACAGGCTTTCAACCTCGTGATCTCTAACTTAGGCCTTGTTCGGTCTAGCGAGATTTTTGAGTAGTCTAAACTTTTTGAGTAACTTTAGCTTTTTGGGTAGATTTGTTAGTAGAGTTTCAAAGAGGTTTGTAAATTTCGAAAATCTAGCAAATAAGCTAATTGATATTTGGTAAAATTATATTTGTTTCTATATTTGTATCGTAGATTTACCAAAAAGGAAAAAAAAATGTACAAATTGGTAAGTTAAGTTTAAGGGGTAAAATTAAAAAAAAAATGCTAATCTACACAAAAAGATATCATTTGAACATTTTCAAAATTGAAAAAAAAAAATTCTGAAAAATCCAATAAAAAAGTTAATCTACCAAATAAGCTGTTGTAACGAACACCCATTAATTTTCATTTTTTCCAAAGCTCTACAAAAAGCTCCGCCGAACATGCCCTCAATCACGTATACATCATTTAATGAACAATAACTTGTTTTATAACATACAATTATGATAAAAAAAAATTAATAACATACTAAAAAACAAATCTCATAAATAATTTCAAATAATTTATCTACAAAATAAGTTTATGTTTGTAAATAACAAGAGATCAATTAAGAAATTTCTCATGAGAAAACCAAAAGAATTCTTTAGTATACCTTAATTAAGCCATATTATATATGGCCAACTATTAAAAAGTGCTTAATATAAAAACAATTTAGTGTTGTTTTTGTCTCATATTGTCATTAATGGATACTTCAAAATTTACAAAGAGCTAGAAGGAAGACGGGCAACAAGTTGTGCCGCCAATTCTTTCTGAATAGCGAATCCAATCTTCCTAAAAACAACATCAGAAGACCTAGGAGACGTAACGTTGCCATACAAAACCCGTTGCACCCTCTTCAGAATTTCAATAGCATCGGGCGCAAGGAAACCAAAGGTGTTGAAAGCGAATGGAAGAAACACATGTTGATTTTCAATACAAGCTTTCTCATGTTTGGCCACCTTAGCAGAAGCCGCATTAAGCGCCGCCTTACCCACCGCAAAATGCCCACTACCCAAACAAACAAGTGGGAAACTCCAGTCAAAGAATTTGCATATCATACCAAACAAAGCCTTATGACGATGGATGATGTCATGGGTTATATGGCAGGAAATGTTGAACATGAGTTTGGCAAAGAATCATTTATAAAAAGACAATTCACACGATTTGTATTCCTTTCACATTGTAACACTATAGATATTCAAAGTCTCGAAATGGATAACCTTAGTCAACAACATAAGTGGTATGAATGTATGTTTGACGTGTGAAATTAGGTTTGACTTGTTTTGAAACTTCCTCTCCTCTCCATTAATATAATGATTGTATACGAGGATGTCCCACCACGTGGAAATTTGAAACCGCGGATCTTTCCACTTCATGGTACCTCTCATATACGATAATGGAGAGTAATTAGTGATGGTCGGTGCATCAAACGTATTTTGGACGGACCAAATTAACCAAACATATATGTTTTTTTTTTTTCCGAAAGTATATATATATATAGGTTAGATCATACGAAGAACACCGTATATACATGACAACAAATTCGTCATTATTACTAGTTTTGTTACGAATGTGTTATATCGTTTAATGTATTATTCGTAGTTATTGTTGGTTGAGTGATTATTCGTAGTTATTGTGGTTATTCCTAATTATAATTAGTTATGAGAACAATCTTAGACCGTCGGATGATGAATATTAAAGGGTCGAGATTTAGGGTATATATCATAATTAATAATAGCCACGAATAATATATTGAGCAATAAGACTTGTTCTCATAATTAATAATAACTACGAATAATATATCCGCACCTATGTTTGGTAAATTTTATATATATATATATATATATATATATATATATATATATATATATATATATATATATAGGGTCCAGTTCCGGTGAGGAGGACCCTTGAAGATAGGAATGAGGAGAGGCGAGGTGGTGACATGTGACATGCCACGTCACCTTTTTTTTTCAGCTTTTTTTTTGTAAATAAAAATTGGTGTTCATATTTTTATGAGTATGTGTTCATTTTTAAAAGAGTCATTGTTCATATTTTATCAATAAATGTTCATTTTTTTCCCAACACTAACTATTCGTTTTTTAACATTAATTGTTCATTTTTGTATTTTTATAAAACATTTTTTTTGGATTTTTTTAAAAATTATACTATTCTTTCAAATCGTGTTAATAAAATATGATGGTCATTTTTTTACAAGTATGTATTCATTTTTTTTATACAGTTATGGTGTTTATAATATGCTGTTCATTTTTTTGAAAATTATACTTTTCTTTAAAATCGTGTTTATAATATTCAAAGATCGATTACATAAAAAAATTGTGAAATCAAAGAGAATATAAGACGATTCAGGTTTTGTTTCTTCGAATTTTTACTCTCACTATTTAGATTTCCATTCTTAAGGTTTAGGTTTCATTATGATTGATGTTTGTGTTCGAAATCAAAATTGTTTGAATCATTTTGTGTTTGTTAAGTTTGATTGAGGAAATACATGTATATACATATGTTGAGTTGGTCTAATAGCTCCAATTGAATAATCTATATGCTCCTTTTAGTGTGCACGCAAATTGTTCGGTAAAATGCCTTATAGAAAAATAGTTTATAATATTCACAAGAACAATGATATAAAAAGTATGAACATTGACGAATAAAAATATAAACAATGACGTATAAAAGTATGAACACCAATTACTTATCTATAACTTTGACACATAGATAACATATTATGATAATCTTTTAACGTTTTGTGATGAGTTTTTTTATTTTTTGTGGTTATATATTGTAAATGAACATCTATGCATTATAAAATGAACACAAAAAAATAAATGGATATGACACTTTGATGAATAAAAATACTATGAACACCGATGTATAAAAACATGAACAATGACATATAAAATTATGAACACCGATGACTATTTTGAACGTAAGGGTATTTTTCCAGATTTTTAGTCAATTTACAAATATGCCATTAATGATGAGCGTGTGAGAGCCCTTGATTTAAATTCATCCGATGGCTTACAACCCTCCTAATTTCTATCTACAAGCTCTCTCCTCACTTGAACTAAAATCTATATATATATATATATACACACACCAAACATAGGTGCGGATACAGGTTAAACACGAAAATATATAAAATGCAGTAAAACCCTAAATATGTACGTTTAGTGAACTTACACACAAGTGTTTCGGGTTCCATCCTAAAACCAATTGTCAATAGGAGGAGTAGTCCTAAGACGTATATGTTAGGTTCACACAATATCGTATTGTCGATATGAGACTTTTCACACATCTCAACACTCTCCCTGAAGTGTTAACTACCTGAACTAGTTAACACTTAACACATTTTTTTTCTTTATCAGGTCGAGCGTCTCAATCTCTTTATAGCTCGTCCACAATTTTTCTTTTTTGACGGTTTCACATCTCATTCTCTTTCAGTTAATCCCCGAAGTCAGGAAAACGGACCCGGGTCGGATCTGATCTGATACCATGTTAACTTATCTTATATATCAAGCGGATCTAAGACGTGGAGGAGATGCATGTTAAATGAACCTAAATACAAGTCTTTCGGGGTTCCATCCTAAAACCAATTGACAATAGAAAGAGTAGCCCTAGGACTTATATGTTAGGTTCACACAATATTGCATTATTGTCAATGTGACACTTTTCACACATCTCAACAATTGAAGCTAAGCCTTTTAAAAGCGGAGTTTGTGTCATGTCCAGATAGTTTAGTTAATGAATCGAATGAGTTGTGTTTTGACATGGTCAAACTCAAGTCGTTTATAGAAGAGATGAGATTGACACAATTTTAGCAAAGCTTTATAAGCATTCGCATCCTGTTGGTTTAGTAAGTGAACAAAAATTTAGTTTTAAATTATAACATAAATAGAGTTTACATAAAATGTAAAAGAAGAATTTAGCTTTATTCCTTTATAAGGTTTAAAAGCAAAGCTTTATAATAAAAAAATAGTAAAATATAAAAGAAGAATTTGTTAAATGTATAGAAAAATGTATTAAAAAAATAGAGTTTACATAAATTCTAAAATAATAAGTATAATATTTACTTATATATAAATAAAATTATTAGGATTAAACAAAAATTTAGCTCTTTTATTCATATAAATTAATAATAAGTAAGTTTGGTAAGTAGTTATTATTACGTAATATGTAATTTAATTATTTTAATATGTAGATGTTAAGTATATATAGATATTTTTAACAATAAGTTTTGTAAGTAGATATTAACTATTCTGTTATTTAACTATTTTATTGTGTGAGATGTCAATTTAATATATATAGATATTTAGAAAAATCAAATTATGTGCTAATGACATGTGGCACGAGTAACTTAAGTTAGAAAGTGGCACGTGACAATAAGAGTTTTTACTTTAATAATATTACGCTGATGAATCGAGCTATTTGCGACTAAGCTCGAGTACCTTACGTTGTATAAATTTTTTTCATTAAAGATATACTAATATGGAAATTATATGATCTCTTACAACTAGAGATCACTATATAATGAGAATAGAGAATATTTTATAACATTTAAAGATATATACATTTATATCGTTTAAATAATATATCCTTTTAATTAGCTGGTATAAATAATTTTTTTTATATATATAATTAATAATTTTTTAAACCGTCTATAAAAACACATGTTTTATATAATTCATCATAAAATATGATAAATATAAGTAATATTCTAAACTTCATTTCTTGTTTATGTCATTTAATGTACTTTGACAATAACTTTCCAATTTGCACATTCAACTAATGATTTCGAGTAATTTTTGGAAACAAACCTTTCTTTTAAATGAACCTATCCTTACCCAAATAGTTTTCTTGAATTTTATTTTGACAATAGATTAATTATATAATTTTAAAATATAGAGTGTAATGTTGATATTTAAAAATTGTGTTTGGTAAGTAGATATTTATTTTATATTATAAAATATTTATTTAGATATGAAAATGTCAACTATGTATGTTTTTTGAAAAATCAAAACCACGTAAAAATAACACGTGAAGACGAATAGATAAGGAATTAACATGTGACATGAAGTGATTTGACTTTAATAGTAGTATAGATATAGAGATAATCTTATAAATAAAAATGAAAAGATTTTAAATGAATATTTGATAAGATATCTTAAAGTATGTAATGATTGTGATAAGATATCTTTTAGTGATTTGACTTAAATTGTAAGATATTAATTTATGTTAATTATATATTTTTAAAATATAGTATAATATAGATATTTAAAAATTATGTTTGGTAAGTAGATATTTATTATTATAGGATAAATTGAGAAAGATGATCAGTTATTTCTAATTAATAATATAAAACTTTAAGAAAATGTCACGTAGCAAGAATGAACCAAATGCAAGAAAATGCTTTGACTTTAATATCGAGTATAGATATGAGAAGTTTAACAAACGATTGTAAAAATTATTTTAATAAAATAAAATAGATATTTGATAAATCATAATTATAAAAATAGTACTTGAGAAGTTTTGTATCGTATATAAGAAGTTTTACAAACTATCAAAGATTTGACAAAAAAATAAAAAATAAATATTGAGAAATCGGATTTCAAACATTTTTTTAGTTGAACGGTGCAAAAAAAATTTATAAATTGGTTGTAGAGATAAAAACCACTTGCTGAACGTATTTTTTAGAGATAGTAAGTAATGCTTTCTCTATAAGTTTCTACCAAAAATAGAAGTTTAACTATTGATTTACTTTTTTTTAAAAAAATCGGTTTGAAGATATTATTTTGCTAAACTAATTTAAGATTTATTAAAAAAATTATATTGATATATTTATTTTTAGGTATGACGAAAAAACTCGATTAACCAATCTGGTTTGTTGGCCGAAATAAATTATAACACTTATATTTTAGATATTATTTAATTTTTTCTTATGATTTAATAAAAGATATAATTCGAGAAAAAAATACGTGAGACTGGTAAAAGTGTATAGATATATAGTGTAAAATTTATATTTACAGCCTTTAAATTTTATTAATAATATTTAAAAGGTGTTTTTGTCAACAGAAAAAAGGACAATATCCTATTGATAGGGATGAAAAAATAACTATATAAACAGCCTACTCGTTTGAGCCGTTTCCTCTATCCTTCTCTTCCCTCTGCTCGCCCTCGCTCTCTCTCAATCTATTTCTTTGCATCTATCATGGAGTCCACGAATCGTTGCTCTGTGATCATAGTCGGTGCTGGTATTTCTGGTAAGATTTCATGCACTAGTCGTCGAGATTTAGCCAAAGCTACTCCTTCTTTTTGCCGAATCTTATAATTCTAAACGTTTCTTGTTGATCTGTTCAGGAATATCAGCGGCGAAGCTATTGGCGGAAAATGGAGTTGAGGATTTCGTCATTCTTGAAGCTTCGGACCGAATTGGAGGAAGAATTCTCAAGGATAACTTCGGCGGCGTGTCGGTGGAACTCGGAGCCGGATGGATTACCGGCGTTGGCGGACCGAAGACCAATCCTCTGTTAGAACTTGCAGCTGAATGCGATCTTCGTACCTGTTTCTCCGATTATAGCAATACTCGCAATAACATCTACGATCGATTGTTCGTCTTTCTTTATCTTTGGTTTATTTTCTCTATTTTACTTAATTATTGATTACGGGGTTATCAAGTTCTGTTTTTATACATTTTTCTCAGTGGCAAGATATTTCCGAGTGGAGAAGCGGCTGATTCGTACCGGAAGGCGGTGGAATCGGCGATTATGAAACTTGGAGCCGAAACCGATAGTAGTGATGATGAATCGCAAAGGTAGCATACAAATCTTTTGGAAATTGTACTGAGGAATGTTCCTCAGGTGCTCATTCATGTTGATTTGGTTTGAATTTTGGATTTTGCAGTGAACCTAGAACGCCAATAGAGCTTGCAATTGATTTCATACTTCACGACTTTGAGATGGCTGGTGCGTATTCTATGCTTCCGTTGGAATTTCTATCTTAGAATGTTATTTATATCATACAACAGGATGAATAGGTTCATGATTTTGGTGGTATTCGCTTTTATATTCCTTTTTGGCCAGCAATAATTAATTTGTGAATGCTGAACAGTATTGGCGGTCGATATTGTTTGTTTTCTGTTCAAGTATATCAAAATTGGCTTTTTCTCCTCCAAGTTTGGAATTTAATGGTCAGTAATTTGTTTTGATTTGTTCGTCCATATTCTTCCTTGTAGAGGTGGAACCCATATCAACATTTACAGAATATGGTGATGGAGAATTTCTAGTTGCAGATGAAAGAGGCTATGAACATCTTCTTCAAAAAATGGCTGAGACGTTCCTTCTGAACGCAGATGGATTAGATGCTCGTCTCAAACTCAACAAGGTAACCATTCTTTCGATACTTTAATGTATGTATCACCACTGAAGATTTTTTTATTTTATTTTAGCCTTTGTTCTGTTTCTACTTTGTAGTAAACAAGATCACATTAAAACAAGGGACAAGGACTGGTTAATTTAATTAATGAAATCTGAGAAGAAGAAGGTAGTTTGTAGAGAAAAGCTAAAAACTGTAGGAGTCAGAGATTAGATTATTTATTGATGTCCTTTTCCGAGTTTTGTGTGGATAGTGATGTGTACTGCTGTGGTGAAAGCTATTTCTAGGCATTGACTTCATCAATGTATGTACGAATGAGATGCTACATTTTTTATCATCTAACTGTTCACAGTTTCCGCGGTACTATATACATAATTTTGTGTTCATTGTAATTAACTTATTGGTTTCCTGAGTTTTGTGCGTAAGCCATTTTAAGCTCTCCCATGTAGTGGAGGTCAATGTTAGCTCAAATATTCAGGGACATTTGATGACTTTCTTACTTAAGAAGATTTCTTTTGTGCTCATTGTAATTAGCTTATTGGTTACAATCTGTGTTTCTCAAGATTATGGTAGCTTGATATCTTTTTGGGCTGAGCAGGTTGTTATTGACGTGCAACAATCAAGAAGTGGTGTTACAGTTTGTACTGAGGATGGCAGTGTATATGAAGCTGAATACATAATTCTGTCCGCTAGCATTGGGGTTCTTCAAAGCAATCTCATTTCATTCCGACCAGCATTGCCGGTGAGATACATCTCCAATCTATTTGTTTACCTTTCTTTTCTCCACATTGCTACTGTAAACGCCATCCATTCTATTGAAAACAATAATACACCTCTTGGCATGAGTTAGTAAATGAAAGTTGTACTTTAGGGAAGTTAAAAACAAACGTGTTGATAAATTCAATGATAATTGGGCAACCTAACCATAGATGATTACCCAAGTCATTACGTTAGGCAACACGAAAACACGGTTGACATCTCGTGGACCCTTTGATGAAACATCATTTTGGAACTTAACTATTTATCTGTTCTACAGAATGAATTCTATGCCACTGAATTATCTTCTCCTGTTTTTGGGGCCCTGAAACTTCAGCTGTGGATACAAAACCTAGAAGCTGTTTTCCATGGTTTTGTGCTGCTATTACCAGTGCATTGAAGCCATTAAAAAAATTAAGATTATTTACTAAATTGTCCAACTGATAGGTTTTTTTTTAATCTTGATAATGTCATTGAAATAAACAGAAATGGAAGACTGAGGCCATACAAAACATTGAGGTGACGGTGTACACGAAAATCTTTCTCAAGTTCCCCTCCTGTTTCTGGCCCTCTGGTACAGGCAAAGAGTTCTTCATCTATGCGCATGATCGTCGAGGATACTACACATTCTGGCAGGTTTGGAAATTATAAAGTATTTATTTACATTTCAACTATTTTTGTGTCGGTTGCGTTATCTAACATCTTTGTGTTGCTTTGTCAGCACATGGAGAATGCATATCCAGGATCCAACATCCTAGTAGTAACATTAACAAATGGGGAGTCAAAACGTGTCGAGGCCCAATCTGATCAGGAGACACTACAAGAGGCGATGGAGGTACTAAGAAATATGTTTGGCCCCAACATACCCGATGCTTTAGATATCCTTGTTCCACGTTGGTGGAACAATCGGTTTCAGCGCGGTAGTTATAGTAACTATCCAATATATCCTGATCAACAACTGTTCAATGACATTAAGGTAAGACACTTCCACAGTTTCACAGAATTACTGATCAAATTTACAGCAAGGAGCTTTATGTTGGTATGTTGACAGGCCCCTGTGGGACGAATCTTTTTTACTGGGGAGCATACAAGTGAAAGGTTCAATGGCTATGTTCATGGAGGGTATCTTGCAGGAATCGACACCGGGAGATCTCTACTAACCGAAATGATGATGAGGGAGGAGATACAAAAGTCACAAAATCAAAAGCTTTTACTTGAGCCCTTATTGGCAATTACAACCTCTCTAGCTTCACCTCAATCAAGTAAAATTTCTTGCCTGCAGAACTACGAATCTCCGAGGCAAGTCTTGGTTGGTAGCAATGTGAGTGTCTCTAAGGCTATCTTATGACTACATGAAACCAAGATCAATGATAATCTGAAACTTGATCAACGTAACCCAAAACTCGACTAGAGAGGGCAAAGCAACAGAACTCGAACTCATCAAATGCAGTTCTTGTCCTTGATGTTGTGCCCCCGTCGAGTGATTTGAGCTTGTCGATGCATGGGCTCGGCCTGCTCGGATGAGGTATGTGCAGGGGTCAGGCTGGTGCTGGGATAACAAGTATGCAGAACTATTGGTTAATTGTTATTTTTCTGGTGTTTTTGTAACAAGACTTCAAAACAAAACGTTACTCGAATCGATTCGATTGTTGTTTATCCCACATTCCCGCCCGGTTATTTTATATGTTATTGACTTGATACTATTTATATGTCCCACAACTTGTATTTGGATCGAGTATTCCTCCGATCCAGATAATTGTTACTCGAAAATTTGATTTGAATGTTTGAATATATGATCGTTTTTCATAATTTTCATCTCCATTCCCGTGAATGACATAAATCACCGGCACTGAATTGAACGATCCTGAATCTAAGGCTGTCCAAACGGTCCGGAACGGACCGGAAAACCGGACCGGATCGGACCGGAAAGAACGATCTTCATTTGATCATGTACATAAAACTGAATATATTGTGATAGATGAAGCGAAAGTTAGTTGTGAAAAATAAAAAAGAAATAAAATTTAAAGATTATTACATGCTTTACGCATAAAACATGTTTATTCCTAATTTCGTGCAATGTCGGCAACCAACTGCATAACTGAAGTCTGGAAGAGTACGGTGAGCAGTCATTGTCACTGCCAAGGGGAAAAACACAGTGAGTCCCATACAACAACAAGAAGAGCCCAGCGAACTACCCAACCACCATTTTTGAGCTTCCCAGTGTTTTCTCACAAGCTAGGTAGAGAGAAAGAGATCGGGTTAATCTTGATTTGATCGATTTCTGGCAGAAAATGTTGGTCCAGAATCGCCCAAATCCAAATCCCGAAGCTCACACCGACAAATCTTCATCAATCCCACACCCTAAACCCCACCATTTCTCCCAATCCAAATCGAATCCCAAATCCATTGATTTCTCCAGTTGGGTTTCCCTAAATCCTCTCAAGGCTACCGCGTTCTTCCTTATCTTCCTCACCTTCGCCGCCTTCCTCTTCCTCCTTCCAGCTGCTGATCCTTCCTCCCTCTTCTGTTTCCGCCTCAAATCTCAATCTATATCATCAAACGAGATACAAAACCCTAGCGTTGATTTCCATTCAATTGCCCCGATCAAGGACACTTCATCTCCTTACTCTTCGTTTCGATCCGATCAGTGGATCGTTGTCTCCGTTACCGAGTATCCGACTGATTCGATTCGGAGCTTGACGAGGATCAGAGGCTGGCAGGTTTTGGCTGTCGGGAATTCGGAGACTCCCGCCGATTGGAGTCTTAAAGGTACGATTTATCTGTCGTTGGAAGATCAGTCTAAGCTAGGGTTTCGAATAAATCAGTATCTGCCATCTGATTCTTATGTTAGGAAGAGTATTGGGTATCTGTTTGCTATTCAGCATGGAGCTAAGAGGATTTTTGATGCTGATGATAGAGGGGTTGTGGTCGATGGGGATTTGGGGAAGCATTTTGATTTGAAATTAGAGAGTGCAAATGTAATGCAAGAGAAGATTTTGCAGTATATGAAGCATGATCCAAATCGGACCGTTGTGAATCCTTATATTCATTTTGGCCAGAGATCAGTCTGGCCAAGGGGGTTGCCATTGGAAAATGTTGGCCAAATTGGACATGAGGAATTCTATGGTGAGACATTCGGAGGGAAACAGTATATTCAACAAGGTATTTCTAATGGCTTGCCTGATGTGGATTCAGTTTTTTATTTCACTAGGAAGCTGAGTTCCGAAGTGTTTGATGTTAAGTTCGATGCACGTTCCCCCAAAGTTGCAGTGCCACAGGGTTTGATGGTACCATTGAACTCGTTTAACACAATCATTCATTCAAATGCTTTTTGGGGATTGATGCTTCCCGTTTCAGTTAGCACAATGGCTTCTGATGTGCTAAGAGGATACTGGGCTCAAAGGCTGTTATGGGAAATCGGCGGATTTGTTGTTGTTTATCCTCCTACAGTCCATAGGGAGGATAAAGTAGAGGCGTACCCGTTTTCAGAAGAGAAGGATCTACATGTAAATGTTGGTCGCCTGATTAACTTTTTAGATTCTTGGCAGTCCTCTAATCAAAAGTTCTTTGAGAAGATCTTGCAATTGAGTTTTGAGATGGCTAAAAATAAGTTCTGGGCAGAGATGGATTTGGACCTCACAGTTGCCTGGCTTCAGGATTTGATAGCTGTTGGTTACAAGCCACCTAGACTAGTGGCATTACATTCAACAGGACAGAAGTCGGTTAATGGTGAACGACGGAGGGAATATGTCCCTTCCAAACTTCCTTCCACACATCTTGCTGTGGATGAGAATAGTACAGTGAACTATGAGATTGGAAAATTCATTCGGTGGAGGAAAAATTTCGGGAATACTGTGCTGATCATGTTTATTAGGGGTTCTGTGGAGCGGACTGCGTTAGAATGGAGATTGTTATATGGCAGGTTATTCAAAACTGTGGTTATTTTGTCAGAGGAAGCTCATCCTGATTTATCTGTGGAGCAGGCACATTTGGATGATATATACAAGTGAGTTCTACTTGCTTGTAACTCTTTTTTTATCTTCACATAATTTCATAGAATACTATAAATGCTTGAGAATACTGCAAAAATTGTTGAAAGAATTGGGTTAAATAGGCTCTTTTCTATAGGCTTTACTTGTTTTGTAAACCCCTCTAATTTTACCCTCTATATAATTACCCCTGATGAAAGAGTTGGGTTAAATAGGGGTATATTTACTAAATGAGTTTATGTTATGGGTACTAATAGTGGTAAAATGCCTAATTAACAATTTTACCCAAAATTGTTTTGTTTTATTGATCATTAAATTATCCATTGGATGCAGGTATTTACTGGTGATATTTCAGAGATACCCTAGTGCTGAGGGATTTTTGTTCCTCCAGGACAATACTGTCCTCAACTACTGGAATTTGCTTCAAGCAGACAAGTCGAAATTGTGGATAACCAACAAGGTATGTTTTGATAGCGGTGAATTTTCTGTATTTATGTTACCAAGCTCAAAATTTATCCGTCTTCCGCACACTTGTATCTCAAATTTACTTGTTGCTCATGTTAATTAGGTGCCTAAATCATGGACAGCTGTTTCAGCTAAAGGGAGTGATTCACAATGGCTTTCGAAACAAGCAAAGATGGTGAGGAAAGTTGTGAGCATAATGCCTGTTCATTTGCAAGTCAACTTCAAGGATAGCAGCCCCAAAGACGAGAGCATTGTAACCTGCAGCTCAGAGGTGTTTTACGTGCCACAACGCTTTGTGGGAGATTTTGTAGACCTTGTGGGACTCGTGGGCAATTATAAGATTCATTACACAGTCGCGGTGCCTCTTTTCTTCATGTCAATGGACGCGCCCAATAACTACGACCCTGTTCTTAACTCGGCAGTCTATAGCAATAATGGCCTGTTGTCGCTGGATTCTGCAAACTCGTACTCTTTGCAAGCTCCTGCTCTTCACCCATGGAATGTTTCAAGTGAATCTGAATTTGCAAAACTCATGGAGTTAATGGCTCTTGGGGACCCTCTTCTAATGGAGTTGATATAGAACTCTGTTTAACAGCACTCTGATACACAGTTTAGTATCTGGACAGTGGAAGAGGAGGAACAGGGTAAATTTTTTTAGCTTTCCACTTGAAAATTGTTTAGGCTTTTTTTTTTTTGGTATTGGGCTGGAGTGAATTGACTTCCTTCTCATTAGTTCATAAAACACTTCTATTAGTGGCGAAGGATGTCTTGCTATATAGGCACATTTTCTCATTCAAGAATTGTTAATATGTCATTACTGCATAGATAAAAAAAAAGAAGGAAGCAGTATTCTTTCTGCAAATAGCTTTGGCTACTTCAGTTTCAAATATGCTCAGATCCTTTCTTCTACTTTTCAAAATATACACTTTTTAAAAATAGTAAAAATGAATATTTTAATTATATATGAACCAATATTGATGCTGCAAAAGGGCATTCTTTATTAACCTTCAATTTTGCCACTTCTGTTGGAAAGGCAAACATAAACAGTAATGAAAGAAATCTTTACAAAAGCCTCCAGAACAGCATACTTCTTTTAGATCACCTTTCAAACACAATATATACGAACATACAACACATTTCAGGCCCTCAGCTATAGTATTTTTGGTACAATTTGCTTGCTATTGCAAGGGCATCTCCTCGAGCTTTTGTCGGATATATTTTTGTATCTGATTGCCATTTATTTGAGTAAGATATCCACTCCTTTCTCCATTCCTTCAACTTGAAGTGTTTGTTTTCTCTTACTGCCTGGGAAAGATGCTTAAAATACGTTGAGGCTCGCGGAAGATAATAGTCTTCTAGCAGTCCGCTCCAGAATTTATTTGCTAATTAGGAATTGACAAGTTAGATTCATCTGGAAGCTGCGTAAATTGTGATTGCAAAATAGCAACTTGTCATTCTATGAAGTGATGAACTTACCATAATCATGGAGCTTGCTTTGGTTTGTCTCACTGGTGTCATACCACATGCTCACTTGTGTTCTTGCATTCCACTCATACTTAACAAGAAAAGAAATTATGTCAAGTTTCACCAAATATAACATCTTACATATGTTGCAGATAGATAATGGAATACCAAAAACAAATAAATTCGACTATTTAATTTGACATGTCATTTTAAACACTGATAAAAAATGTGAAGTGTCATGTTGTGTTTTTCCAAATAAATAAAAGTAATAGAGAAACTAACTAGAAAACTCATTATATTGAACTTCAGGGTTTATCCGCAACAAATAAAAAAAGGTCATATGTACTGAATTTTGGATAGTTTGGGGTTGAGTCCACAACTTTCCCAAAGACTGGGATACATTGAACAATTAACCCCATGGTTAAATTAGGAAGAACTGTTGAAGAATGATGGTTTTATACAAAGGAGAAAGACTAAATTCAGTTATTAAGCAAAGAAAAGTATAACAGAAAATTTTCTCTATATCTCAAACTTAGTGGAATTTCAATAAGACTACTCATAATCTCACCTGTTTTAGTTCACTGGGATTGGAAGCCAGCCTTTTTGCACTCTCAAGCCATGTTCCGAGCAGAAAATTATCTTCAGAAGCAAGAATTTCTTCAATATCCTTGATGAGTTGAATAAAAGTCTTGCTATGGAGATCTAGAGATTTTGCATCTTTCTCTAAATAAGCATCTATAGCCTTCATATAGACTTGATTTGCATGCTTAGAGAGAACTTGTCTGGTCAGATCAACTAAGTCATATCTACCATCAAATGACTAGGTTAGTATCTCGAAAACATTATTGTTTCCGTATCATCATAGCTCAGGTTTGTTCAAATAAAAATGAATTAGGAGAGGCTGTATCATGATCTTGTAGGGGCAGTATTCTCTTATGAACTAACAAATTTTACATAAGAAAACCGTTTCCATCAAAGCAAAGGTAACCATTAATCAGAGAAAGAATTGCCTTACCTATAAGTGAGGCTTCCATTTAGTTTCATTCCCGCATTTATAAATAGGCGCAATGACTTGACAACTTCCTCAGTGGGATACCATAGATGTGCCTCTGGAGTGGGAACTTTGGTTTCTAGCAAAAAATATCTTGGGTTTTGGTGTGGCATGAGAAGAAGCCTTTTCTTTTGGTCTTTTTGCAGCATAGCAGAGCTAGAATTCACTGCTGGGTCCCAGTCCGGTAACATTACTATGTAATCCCTGTTATGGTCCTGAAACAAAGAAAGTATAACTTTTACCATGCTTGATGCATGGTTTTGATCATAAATTAGCAACAATTCAACAAGGAATACTTACAGCAATTCCATCTTTACAATTGTAAATTGTATGATACAGAATTTCCCAAGCTTTCTCTATTTGGTGATCAGATTGCCCATACCGCCTGAGAGAGTAGCTTTTAAGCCATTTCTACAAGTTTTGACGGTAAAATAGGTATCACCTCATTGCAACTGGATGGTTTGAGGATTATTAGACTGGGGTGTGCAATATTTACCATTACTGGGACTTCCGTACTGTGAAATGCCATTTCAGACATAAGCTCATAAACAACAGGGTTGTGTTCTATTCCTTCCATGCACATACCGACACCAACCTACGTCAACATGTGAAGCACTTTCTTCTATAAGTGGGATAAAGAACCATATACTTCCATGCACCAAAACGGTACGAAATCAATGGAGTATATTTAACAAATTCTGATCAAAAGTAAAACCGTACCATCGTTGAATTTTCACTCGTTCTGGCATCAACTGGTCCTGAAGAAACTGAATCCAGTGTCCCATACATTTCAAGATTTCCACCAAAGTTATGCAACATGCACCTGGTAATTTATGGAAACGATATTTAAATCATAAAACTATTTCATGCTGATTTCGTTCAGCAATATCAACAAAAGTGTCTTCAGGTATCAAAGTAGGAGGTTTTACAATGAAACAGAAGCATTGCTTACCAGACATATGGGGTGCCATAAAATTGAGAAGAATTTTTCCATACGGGTTTGACATCAGCAAAGAGATCAAGAACTATCATCTTTCCAAAAGGAACAGAATGAAGAAGAGCCTGCATTTGAAAATTTACAGTCAGAGCAAGTTACATGAGAAAAGTGTCTGCTTTCACAGAAGAAAAGAGCCTGCATTGGGATTTTTACAGTTGAAGATTTTTGACTGAATAGAATTGCATAAATTCATTGAGCATTAAAACTTAATAAGAAAGATATGTATACAGTTCAGGTTGTACATTCACATACTTCTGTCTGCTGTTGCTGCCAGAACTTAGAGTCCGTGTAGAAGAGCCAACCCTGCAAACAGAATTCAACTTGGAGTCATATGTATTGTGGATCATACAGACAATAGACCAAGCATGGCTGTCCGCAAAGGAGCATACTTGCATAAGCCACACTGCATCTTTATCAGCTTTCGCCATTGCGTTATAAACAGCTGCTCCAAGCAATGAAATATATGCTGGGTCACTTGTAGGTGGGGAATTTTCATTGAACGTATCACTGTATGAGAAAAGAAGCAGATGAGGATCAAGGAACAAAGAGAGAGGACGTTGGCTCACATATCACGAATTATCTACTAGTATATTATTTTTGCAGAGTGCCCACCACCCCATACCTCAAGAAAAATAGGGGCATCCCGTGATGAGCAATACACAAAAATGTCGTGTAAAGATCAACAATAATATGAACGCAAACTGCAACTGATAGAGCTATATCATTCACTTCAGCTTAAGGTCTCTTAACACACGAGGATACCCTCATTATCCCAGTTTTAGTTGAAGAGAATGTATTAGCACTTTGTTAAGCATCGAAATTTTGTCAGCAAACAATTGCAGTGGAGAAGGTCAAAGGAAAATTTACCAGTTGTATATGTCCGTCACATCTCCATATTCTGTTCAATTTAGAAAGCAGAAAGAAAGCGAGAACACGTTAGTATGATAAATAAAAAATTGGGATACAAAACAAAGAGGTTAGGAAGCATATATATGTAACAATAGGGCATAACAGGCTTCTCATACAATTCGATAAGAAGTTGCAGCTAGAAAAAACACATTTATCCTCTTTCAATAGCCTTACATGCTTGATTACAGACCGTTAAAACTTCAACAAGTAGGCAACTTTATTTAATGCAGTGAAGCAATGTAAACCAATGCATTAATAATTACCAAATATTTATATCATGATTATTACTGCTTGGGTAAATAGTACAGGATCAAGGAAATTATGTTTGCAACATAACTTCTGCACAATAGAAAGTGTATTCGGTTTTACATATGTAAATTAAGAGAAGATGCCTCACCTTTGATTTGCTGTTTAATAAAAGCCTCCCCAATCTTAACAAAAAGAGGATCAGAAGGATCCAGAAGATATGTACAACACCACCTTGGATCACCGTTCACGGTATTCCTAAGAAAATTTTAATAGAAAGAATTAGACATAATTTGTTGATCCCACAGGATCCGGGTTCCTTCTTTGCATCACTAAAATTCTATAACTGAATTTTTAGGCTAAGAATGCCGTTTTATTATGATATGAGTTGCAAAATGCAATATGAAAAAAAAAATATCAAAATCGTGACAATGTAGACTACCAGTCGGCAGTCACCCATGATCATGAGAGTGCAAGAAATAACACTAACTAGCTAATAACACTGAATAGTTGCTAAGCAACATAACATTACATGTCTGCAAGGGAAAATATGTGAATCCAGAAATGGAGAAAGTGGAATACCAGTCACCAAGTTTAGTAATATTTGATGAAGGAAAGATCTTTCTTAGTGCAGCTGGAACATTTCCGGAAAATGATGGCAGTACTGGAATAAAAGATAAAAGTTCACCAATGGAATAAAACATGCAATATAATATAAGTTAAGAACACTCTATTTAAGAGTATAATAGATCAAACTTTTGTATATTACTAAGTAGGTGAAAACATTAGTGAGAAAAAAGAAAGATAGAAAAATTCAAGAGAAGACAGAAAGATACCTGGAGTCATGCCTAGCTCCAGCATCCTAGATAATATCTTCTTTTGCATATCCAGTTGCATATCCAACCAATTTTGTGATAATGGCCCACCCCATCTAGAGCATGAAATATAGTGCATCTTAAAACAATCCACAACAAAACAATACTAGATCGCAGATGGAACTAAAATAAAAACGACGCTGATCAGGATGAGAAAATATGAAAATAAATAAAGACATCATAATGAAAATGCACTATTGTATATAAGAAACAATTAGCAGTTTAGCACAGACCACATCATAGATTCCTCTAGTGAAATGAACATCAGAAAAAGAGTAATGCAGTGGATAAAGGCAGTCCAGAGATTTTAATAAAGAGTCTTCAAGACAGGCGATTATGCCGTGAAATAGGATTAGTTAAAGTCACAGAATGGTGACATAAGTACTAGCATATTGTAAATAAAGGGATTAACTCATCTTCTAGAATTATCTCTTACACATGACTTCGTAAGGAAATAAACGGGGCAATTTTAAAGGGCTTATGAGCACATACCCATGTAGATTTCCCATGCGAGCCCAAGCAAGAAAAGCAGGTCCCCCAAAGAAACCATTTAAATCTTCCTTGCTGATGTTAAAATCCTATCAGCAAAAGATGTCAGTATCCACTAAACTGCTCGCAGTAGGAAAGTATGAATGCTCCATTAATTTCGATTTGTTTGGTGGCATACATTCTGCAGACTATGGGTCCGTTTGGTATGCATGAGAGATTGTTTTTGGGGATTGTTATTTTCAATAATCTCTCAATAATCTTGATAATATCTGTGTATGGGGGTACTTTTTTGGGGCCAAAATAATCCCAAAAAATAATCTGGGCATAAAATCCCTCCAATAACCTCATATACATGCCCCACCGAATGCACCCTATGAGTCTATGAGCTATAAATAACCATTATTAACATGAAGTCCCAATATTAACTACTCACCATGAACACTTTCTGCCAAATGGATTCTTGACCAGTAAACGCTAAGGGTAGATTGATTCCTTGAAGTGCCATCCAATCAATCTCCTTCTCCCATCTCTCCCAGTCCCACCACACATATGAATCTACCAAATGCAAAGGTATCACTTATTCATCAGAGAAGTGACCTGTTCTTGGAAATACATTTTCCTCTTTGATATTTAATGGATTAGGTAAAGAGAACTTAGACAAAGATCATTGCATCAGATTAGTCATAACAATATGCAAAGATGATTATAATCCTAAAATTTACGCTCACCATATGAATACAGTAGACACCAATAAATCAATGAAAATTGACTCTAGCCTTTTATAGGGTTGGTTTAAATGTTTAATGAATAGAGCATGACTGCAACTCACAGCTTGAAGTGACAACATTTTGGTAATAATTCCATGGAACCGGACGATGAACAATCACTCTGTTTTCTCTTAGAGAAGGCAAATATCCAGGCTTAGGAACAGAAGCCATCTGAACACCTCCTGTCTTGTCCCATGAGATATGAGCACCACATGAGTACTTTAAATACCAATGCAGGCCAGATGCAATTTCCACAGCTGAAGTTCCTTTAATACTGACGAAAAATGAATAGGAGAACATTGATGTCAATCACAGAGGTTATAGCAATCTAAACTAGAACCCACAGATATTATATAACAACTCCTTAACAAGACCCCGACTTACCCCCTAAGCTTATGACAACACAAAAGATTCCTTTTATCCATTTCAATAGACATTGTGTAATGATAAATAGGCTTCAAACACGATTTAGGTTACATCTCATCTAGGAATTTCTGTTTCAATTCACATAATTTTAAACCTATTACTTGCAAAAAAAATTGGGCCACCTGCTTGTTGATGCAAAACTATTGTTTATAACTAACTATATCAAAGGCATGACTAACATCCTGTCACCCGTAGTGCAAATGTAACGAGGCAGAACCAAAATTTTACATACACAATTTCTGGCCCATTCTTGTTTGATTTATCATAGTTCTCAACCCAGAAGCAGCTTACTCCACCACAAACATCCTGTCATCAGTAGTGCAACACATTGATATAAGTTATATCACTATTTTTGTCAGCAAAAAAAAAGAAGAGCATCCTTATTAGTAAAATCAACGATAAATGGACTCTTGTATCCTGATCATCTCAGGAATCAGCCGCTTAGCAACATTGATGGTTACCCACAATTGGAAACTTTAACAGAAACAGGTCGCAATTTGGGGTCTTTTGAAATTACGTATAGCCCAATTAAGTGGGAAAACCAATTATATGGTACAGAAGAGTGAGTGCAATCTTATGCATATGATGTATTATGGTCAGTAATGGTTTAATTCCCGCAATTCCTTTTTCTGTTCTACACAATATACACTATATACATAATACACCTTCCCAAAGGCAGAATACTTATATCAACAGCAACACAAAGTAAGTCATCATAATTTCTCTCTTTTGGGGTCTAAACAAATGTATAGATGTATATCACTTTACAGGGTATTCCGATTGTAGAGAACGACAAAACTTTCTTCAATATGCTTGATAACAGTGATTCTAACAAGTGGATAAAAAAGAAAGATTACAAACCCACAAATAATAGTGAGCATCATTGACACATATAAACTCAAATAATAAAATCAACCAACTGAAAATGGAAATTGAGGTAAGAAAGGTCTTCAATTGGTACCTTGGAGATAATTTTGAGCTCAAAGCTAGAAGAGTAGACGGGTAGCAGCCTCTGAAGAAGGGCTTTAGCTGCCGATTCCTGGACAGTGGAAGATTGCTTTTGGGAGTCCAAGCGGTTGATTAAATCCCTAATTGGAGCTAAATCATGAGATGAACTAGCTAGTGGGTAGACGAAAACGATTATTAGGATGAACAATTTAAGATTCTCCATGGTTGTTTTATTTGGAGCAGAATCAATTCGGTCAAGGGCTCCTCTGCTCGACAGTGAGCTTTTTTTCTCTATCATGCTATTTGATTACTTCCGATGAAGCTGAATATTCAACCAGCGACTCAAACAGGCAAACAAAACGACGTCGTCCTGCTCATAATTTTATATCTGCAAAATTGCAAATAACGGAAAAGTCTAAATGAAAATGGGATAACTTAAGCGACCGTCAATTTATCGAATTCAACGTGGTAATAATACGTTTACGATAAACTCTTAAAAACGATAATTAAGAGTTCGTTTGTGCGGGATAACTCGTCAAAATTGGATGGAGCAAACATGAGGCTTTGTGTGCGTCGTGAGACCGTTATCTTTTGCTTAATTCCGACCAATTTAAATAGTGGGTCTTCTCCGAACCTAAAAGGCTTCTTATTATCGTCAATATTTTTGTTCAGTTCCTAGTTTCATAAAAAAATTCGTTTTTTTTATTATTTAAGGATAAATCCGTTTAAATTTGAAAAAAATAAACACATGATTAGTTTTTAGTATAATATTATTTAGTTGAATAATAAAGTTAGTTTATTATAAACATTGACATACCAAATTTTTTTAATAGTAACCACTCATAAAAGTATGACAAATAATTAGTTTAAAAATAAAAAAGTAATACAAAAACATAATTAATAAATAATACAAAAACATAAATTAATATTTTGTGGTATATGCACAGTCACATTTGACATTACCCGCCAAATCACGTTCCCACATTTCCAAACAAATCAACTTTATGAACCATTCATCCTTTCTCTTTGGAGGACGTTGGAGCTTCAAACTCTTCAATGGCGACTTTCACTTGCTCACTCTCCCTCCTCCGATTGTCACCTTCCAAAATCACATCTAACACCCATCGACACCGCTACCGCCCAACCAAGTGCCTTCACTCGCCGTCGCATGAATCAATTTCAGCTAAACCCAGCTCTTCCTCTAACCCTCCTTCAAAATTAGAAAGTAAAGACAAAAGTTCCGATTTCAATTACGCCCTCGCAAACCCTAATGGCAGCAACAACAGTCCTTCTAGCTTAGCTCAATCCGCCGAATCTTCAATTGAACGAGTAACTTTGATTAGCCCTTTATCTCTTTCAATTCAAATGATTTGGGTAAAGTTGGTTTCAGCTTCTTCTTGTGCAGGTCATATTCGATTTCCGATTTTTGGCGCTTCTTGCTATTGGAGGTTCATTAGCCGGTTCATTATTATGCTTCTTGAATGTAATATTCCCCTTTATGATCTTACTTTAAGTCCAGTTAGTAATGATATTAAGAGATTTTTGCCACTGATATTAGATTCTTGTGTTTTGAGTTTCAATTTTGGAATGTCAGTGTTGTGTTTATATTGTAGATGCATACAAGGTTTACTGGTCAACTTGTGTAAATGGATTACACACTAGAAAGATGGTTCTTCGTCTTGTTGAAGCTATTGGTGAGAATTTCATTCAAGTATGTCAATTGTTGTCCAAATTGAGTTGAGTTACTTGAGTTTTGCTTGAGCTTGTTCACTCACTAATAAAGTCGAATGTTAATATTTGTTTAAGTTCTACTAAAATTTAGGCTTGGCTCGATTATAAACAAGTTGAATATGAGCCTATGAAACCCAACTTGAACAACGACCCTAATGATGACCAGATAATTTAAACTTTAATAGGATTATTATGTGAGACTAAATCTGACATGGCTTGAATAACCTCCCTAATGATGACTAGGTGAGTTGATCACTAATAGGATTGTTATGTGAGTTGAGCTCCGGCTCAAATAACATCCCCTAATGTCGACTAGATGAGTTAATCTTCAATAAGTTTAATATGTGACCCTAGTTCCTTCTCGGCTTGAAAAAACTCTCTCGAGCTCGTTCATTTTTTAAACAAGCGGAATATGAGCATTTTGTTAGTTTACACTGATTCTTCGACTCTGTTGATTCAAATAACATATTACATCTAGAAAACTTATGTGCTTGTGCAGATGTTTATCTAGCCGGAACAATAATGTTCATCTTCGGTATGGGCCTCTACGGATTATTCATCAGCAATGCCTCTTCGGGTTTACCTCCAGCTGATGACCGCGCCCTTAAAGGCTCGTCTTTTTTTGAGATGTTTGCACTCAAGGTAATCTTGTATATACAGAGAAAAGAAAGTGAACCAGAATTACCTTATACAAACATTACAGACCATGTCAAATGATTTTCTATTGTGTCATGAATATCAGGAGAGACCAAAGTGGATGAAGATCAGCTCATGATTGCTATAAACTCATTGAATTCAGTATCATTGATGACAAAACAAAAATAAAGAAGATGCGTTTGCCGGGAGTCGAACCCGGTCTATTGCTTGGAAGGCAATTATCCTAACCGTTGGACTACAAACGCTTGATGAAACTTCATGATGGAGTGTTGAAACATCAACACGGTAATTTGATCAGAATGACACTCTTATATTTATAAATTATGATTATTTGTGGTTAGGAATTTAGGGCCCGTTTGGTTTAAACTCCGGAAATGGAATGGAAACGAATCTAGTCCATACGTACACCCTTATTCATGAAGTTGTTGAGAATCATTTTTTATGATTTGAACTAATTGTAGTAGAATTTGATTAGTTTTAATACCCTATAGGGTAACAAAGTAGGGGAAACAAATGCATTTTACATAAAACCAACCGGAATGATTCCATGAATAAGGTACATACGTGGACTAGATTCGTTTACATTCCGTTTCCGTTTCCGGAGTTACAACCAAACGGGAGGTTATTATCTATTATTAGAAAATATTCGTGGATATCACAAGATAATTTATAAACAGAAAAAAAAATACTAATTAAAATTTTAATATTTAAAATATTACATCTACACAATGTTAATAATTTTAAATAATGTTTTTAAACGGTTTTATTTAGTATTATTTACCATACACGATGTATCTTAACTTTTTATTTGTATTTTTATTGATAAATGATTTATGTATGATGTGAATATGTTTATAGTCTTATATAATTTTTTTCCAAGGCATTAAAAAAAAAAATGTCTGCGCACACGTGGGACGATATAATTGGAGAATATGCGTCAAAAAGCGTCATGCTGCAATACACTATCTTTCTTACCAAATATAATTATAACACGTGTCTATCTCTCATTGGATGAAACACCTAACTCTATTCCTAGAAAAAACTATATAAACTGCAGGCGGTCCCTCACAAACTCATACATCCGCGCCTATTCTGAACTTCCAACCTTCATCAAAGCAGAGTTTCAGAGATCAAAAGCGAAAATGGATTGCAGAACCCTAGTCATGGCTCTTCTTCTTCTCTTTGCTTTAGGTAAATATATAATAATTTGATCAGTTTTCTTCTTCTCTTTGCTTTAGGTAGTTACAATGTTTTTTTGATTAAAACAGAGTTCCATATTGGCATGGCGGCAGCGACAGCAAAGGAGGAAAAGATAAAAGACACGATCATCGGAATTGATCTCGGAACTACGTACTCCTGTGTCGGAGTATATCGAAGCGGGAACGTCGAAATCATAGCAAACGATCAAGGAAATCGAATCACGCCTTCTTGGGTTGGATTCACCGACACCGAGCGTCTCATAGGAGAAGCCGCTAAGAATCAAGCTTCCTCCAACTCTGAACGCACCGTTTTTGACATTAAGCGTCTAATTGGCCGGAAGTGAGTATTTTTCCGTCTATGTTGAATTTCAATAATCCTATTATTAGTTTGAGAAATT
This sequence comes from Fagopyrum esculentum, assembly GCA_033239045.1. Taxonomy (NCBI): domain Eukaryota; kingdom Viridiplantae; phylum Streptophyta; class Magnoliopsida; order Caryophyllales; family Polygonaceae; genus Fagopyrum; species Fagopyrum esculentum. The sequence goes on from BSUD01000003.1 coordinate 3,671,630, forward strand.
GATTCAGTGATTGTACTGTTACAGATTTGAGGATGAGACTGTGAAGAATGATATGAAGATGTTGCCGTATAAGGTGGTGAATAAAGCAGGGAAGCCCTATGTTGAAGTTAGGGTTAAGGATGGTGAGGTTAAAGCTTTTAGCCCTGAGGAAATCAGCGCTATGGTCTTAACGAAGATGAAAGAGACCGCTGAGTCTTACTTGGGGAAGAAGGTTAAGTATGCTGTTATCACTGTTCCAGGTAATTTTACTTTGCAGATTATATGACGAAAGCCTATAATCGGATGCGATCGATTTTCATACAAACGGGACTGAGTTACTTTGTTGTTTTGTAGCTTATTTCAATGACGCTCAGAGGCAAGCCACAAAGGACGCAGGAACCATAGCCGGGCTCGAAGTGGTCCGCATTATCAACGAGCCAACAGCAGCCGCTTTGGCATACGGGCTCGACAAAAAAACCGAGGAGAAGAACATCCTCGTGTACGACCTTGGTGGCGGAACCTTTGATGTTAGCGTCCTTGCCATTGACAATGGAGTTTTTGAAGTCTTATCCACAAGTGGAAACACTCATTTGGGAGGCGAAGATTTCGATCATCGCCTTATGCAACACTTCATCAAGTTATTCAAGAAGAAGCATGGAAAAGACATGAGCAAAGATAACAAGGCACTTGGGAAATTGAGAAGGGAGTGTGAGAGGGCAAAGAGAGCATTGAGTAGCCAACACCAAGTTAGAGTTGAGATCGAGTCTTTGTTCGATGGTGTCGACTTTTCCGAGACTTTGACAAGGGCGAGGTTTGAGGAGATGAACGCGGATTTGTTTAGGAAGACAATGGGTCCGGTTAAGAGAGCCATGGAGGACGCCAAGTTGAAGAAGTCGGATATTGATGAGATTGTGCTTGTTGGCGGGAGTACTCGGATTCCGAAAGTTCAGGAGTTGTTGAAGGAGTATTTTCAAGGGAAAGAGCCCAGTAAAGGAGTGAATCCGGATGAGGCTGTTGCGTATGGAGCTGCGGTTCAAGCTGGGATTCTTGGTGGTGATGGAGAAGGTATGGTTTTGCTTGATGTTGCTCCATTGAGCCTTGGAATTGAAACTGTGGGTGGTGTTATGACTCCTTTGGTTAAGAGAAATAGTGTCATTCCTTCTAAGAGCTCCAAAGTGTTCACAACTTACCAAGACCAACAAAACACGGTCGAGATTAAAGTGTTTGAAGGCGAACGAAGCTTGACAAAGGATTGCCGCGAGTTGGGTAAGTTCACCCTCTCCGGAATCCCACCCGCTCCGAGGTAAATCCATCTCCATTCATTGAATCTGTAAATAGTAGACATATTCTGTCACTATAACATATATGGTAATGTACAGGGGAGTGCCACAAATTGAGGTGACATTTGAGGTTGATGCAAATGGGATACTTCAAGTGACAGCGGAGGATAAGGCAGCGAAGAACAAGCAATCCATCACAATCACGAACGAGAATGATCGTCTAACAAAGGAGGAGATAGAGAGGAAGGTGGCAGAAGCCGAGATGTACGCAGAAGAAGATAAGATTGTGAGGGAGAGAGTAGAGGCTAAGAATAAGCTAGAATCGTATATCTACAACATGAAGAACACAATCGAAGACAGCAACAAGCTAGGAGGGAAGATTGATGAGGAAGACAAGGAAGAAATCGAGAAAGCATTGAAAGATGCAGTGGAGTGGTTAGATGACAACATGAATGCAGAGAAGGAAGAACTCGATGAGAAGATGAAAGAACTTGAAGCTGTGTGTAACCCTGTCATCAAGAAAGCTTACGAGAATGGTGCATCTGCTAATAGTGAGGAGGAAGATGATGAAGATCATGATGAGTTGTAGGGTAGAACACAACTGATATAATCTTTTTATTTTGTTTAGTTTTGGATACAGAAAGTTTATTATAGATTCAACAATCTCTTCATAACTCTTGAATTGTATATTTCCTGGTTATTTGCACTTGTTTAGTTTTGGATACAGAAAGTTTATTATAGATTCAACAATCTCTTCATAAACTCTTGAATTGTATATTTCCTGGTTATTTGCACTTGTTGAACAAATGACAGAAAATCACTTGTCATAATCTGAATTGTATATTTCCTGGTTATTTGCAAACTACATTCAGAAAAGGGGCAAATAACCTTGATTAAAAACAGGACATGAACAAATGACAGAAAATCACATGTCATAATCTGATTTCAAGCAACCTTGAAACAAACAACAACCAGTTTCAATAGCAAACTTCCCTTAATCGGAACTGAGAAATGGTCCGGACAGCACCAACAAATCTAGATAACACCAACAACGGAAGTGATAAAAGCAAGCAAACTATACTTCCTTTGTTTCTCCTGTTACAACTAATTCTATACATAACAACTCTCTTGAAGAAAAAATAGCCTATATGGGACTCGAACCCATATCTTTATGCGTAAGCACATTGCTCTTCCATTTGAGCTAATAGGCTAAACAAAGAGTCCACAAAGGTCATTGCTGATTTCATATTGCCAGCTTTTTAACCAATTTTGGTGAATTTGTGACTGCAGATTATATTCACAACCTTGATTAAAAAACTGCAAGTTTTCGTCATTTGAATCTCTAAGAACTTGGATTAGTACTATGCATTTTGGCCATCCAGTTTGCAAGCAACTGTAATTGATTGTTCATATACATTCACAAGTAATAACAGAAAGTTTCACATAGAGAACCAAGGTATAATAGAATAAAACATCAGTAATTCAAAGCCCTTGTCCAAAAACTATCCTATTTGTTTATGCTTTCCAGAAGAACATTTGCAAATTCTAAGAGTTCACAAGTTACATACTCAATTCAATTACGGTTAAGGAAAATCCAAAATGGGCAACCCAATGCTTATTGCTTACAAATCAAGAAGGAATCCAAATACCCAAATTCTCAAAAATTCTCTTTGTTTTCAAGTAAGATGATAATTCAATCACCAGCCTAATAAAACCATGAACACAAAAAAAGAAGATAAAATAATTGCGTTTGCCGGGAGTCGAACCCGGGTCTATTGCTTGGAAGGCAATTATCCTAACCGTTGGACTACAAACGCTTGATGCTTTAGAGAATCGTGCTGTTATACTGCTTTCATTATAACGAGAAACTAAATCAACTAAATTTAATGACATCCTTTATTGTGAAAGATTACAAAATTCCAAAAATTAAAACTATAAATAATAGTCCATAAACGCCAACCTCCAAAAAAAACAAAGCAATTAGCCATGGATTACAGAACAATAGCCATGGCGATTCTCCTCCTCTTCGGAGGATTTCACATAGGAGTGTCGATCATCATAGAAGTGGAGCGTGACCCGGTGGTTGGGATCGATCTCGGAACTAAATCTTCGTCTATTGGATTTTATCGAAACGGGAAAGTAAAGATTATAGCAAACGAACCTTCCTATGTAGCCTTCACCGCCGACAACGAACGTCTAATCGGCGAATCCGCCATGAACCAGGCTTCGTCCAACATCGAGCGCACCGTTTTCGATATTAAGCGCCTCATTGGCCGAAAGTAAGTAGTCATGCTCTAGAAGTTCAGTTCAAAATTATGTCGAATAATTTGACTCAAATCGTGTTTTAATTTGATACAGATTTGAGGAGGAGACGGTGCAGAAGATGATGAAGATGTTGCCTTATAAGGTTGTTAACAAAACAGGGAAGCCTTATGTTGAAATTAAGATGGAAGATGGTGAGATTAAAGCTTTTAGCCCCGAGGAGATCAGCGCCATGGTTTTAAGCAAGATGAAGGTCACAGCCGAGTCCTACTTGGGGAGGAAAGTTAAACTTGCTGTTATATCTGTTCCAGGTAACTAAGGATTCAGTAAAATTTCATCTTCTTAACACAATATAATAATGCAGAAATTATCCTTGTTTTGTACTGTTTTGTACTGTTGTAGTCACTCAAAGACCTTCAAATTTGCAATTTTGAGGAAAATTGTATATTTAACATTGAAATTTGTTTGAGGGAATTTTATCAAGTTTGAAAGACATCCAAACAGTAGATGGATTTACGGAATTCTGTCAGATTTTGACTTTGTTTGGTAAACCTAGCTAAAATTAAATCAGAATGTATTGTATAAATTTTCATTTTGCTCTTGTGCTAGAGTTGCTAAGCAATAGTAAATGGAACAAGATGAATATGAAAAGGATTAAATTCTTGAAAAATGCTAAACCTTGCCCACAAGGTTATGGTAGATGATGAAATTTCATGGTTTTTTGCTCTCCAAATTACCCAATTTTTCTTTAAAAAAACTAAATTATTTAAATAATTTACACTCTTATATTAACATATTTTTCAACATCTTGTTGTTTTGTAGCTTATTTCAATAAGGTTCAGAAGCAAGCCACCAAGGACGCAGGAACCATCGCCGGGTTCGAAGTACTCCGCCTAATAGACGAGCCCACAGCAGCTGCCTTAGCTTACAACTTCGACACCTATAAGTACTGGAACAAGAACTTCCTCGTATACAGCTTAGGTAGCGGAATCTTCGACGCCACCATCCTCTCCGTCACTGATGGTGGAATTAATGTCTTATCCAAAAGCAGCGGAGACACACACCTGGAAGGCGAAGATTTCGACCATCGCCTTATGGAACACTTTATCAAGATCTTTAAGGAAAAACACGGAAAAGATATGAGCAAAGATGACAAAGCACTTGCAAAGCTAAGAAAAGAATGTGAGAAGGCAAAGAGAGAATTGAGTAGTCAACATCAAGTTAGTATTGATATTGTGTCTTTGTTCGACGGAATTGACTTTTCCGAGACTTTGGATAGGGCGACGTTTGAGGAGTTGAATGAGGATTTGTTTAAGGAAACATTGGAGTATGTTAAGAAAGCTATGGAGGACGCGAGGTTGAAGAAGTCGGAGATTGATCAGATTGTGCTCGTTGGCGGGAGTACAAGGATTCCGAAAGTTCAGGAGTTGTTGAAGGAGTTTTTGGACAAGAAAGAGCCTATTAAAGGATTGAATCCGGATGAGGTTGTAGCTTATGGTGCTGCCATTCAAGCCGTCATTACTAGGGGATATATATATGCTGAAGGTATTTATGTATATGAGTTTAGTCTCTCAAATCATAATCATCAATTCTTAATTGTATCTGATTTACTAAGTTGAAATTGGTTAATAGTGAGCCCAAAACTCCCTAGGGCGATTGATCTAGTAAGAAAGCTTGGAATTGAAACCGAAGGTGGGGTTATCAAACAAGTGATTAGGGGAAATATTGTAGCCCCAGTGAAGAACTCGACAATAATCACAACCTACCAAGACCTACAAACTGAGGTCGAGATCAGGGTGTTTGCAGGTCCGGGAAAATTCACAAAGGATTGTTATGCATTGGGAAAATTCACAAACCTAGAGCGATTCATGGCGACGAATTGTAGTGAGTTGGGTAAGTTTAACCTCTCCAACATTGCACCTGCTCCAAGGTACGTCGTGTGTAATTTAATACGCCTATTTGTCAATTGATTTTAGGATGGATAGTTCAGTCACCTAGAAAACCCGGAAAAAGTAGTTAATGAAGCCTAAGTAGTTGTGAAGGAAAGTTTACTGATGAAACTTGTTTGTGTTGAGTTTTAGGGGAGTGCCACAAATAGAGGTGACAATTGAGGTGGATTGGTTTCGGAATATCCAAGTGACGGCAGAGGACAAGGGAACGAAGAACAAGCAATCCATAACCGTCAAAGATGAAACTGATCGTCTGCCACAGGAGGTTATAGATGAGATGGTGAAAGAGGCTGAGTCATATGCAGAGGAGAGTAGACAGTTAGCGTTGAAGCAAAAAAGCAAGCTTGAATATTGTATCTTCAACATGACGAACGCCATTGAAGATAATAACAAGCTTAGGATGTGGGTTTAGAAGGTAATCCGGAATACAGTTCATTTCAGGGTTGGAATGTCTCAAACAATTGTCGAATATATTCTAATGAAGCTTTGACATTTACATGTCAAATTGACAAATGGAGGTTAACGACATGACGACTTACCAAACAAGTTTCGGTTTCGGTTTACTAATGAACCTTTCACTGATGACACAAGTTGCCGATGCATCATCTGTTTATCTCATCGAGATGTCCGTGTTCACCTCGACTGAGCTTCCTTAGCTTCGTTTCCCTTTCTATTTCGGTTAACCAACCAAATGACCATTAAAAATTGATCAAAAGGATAGATGCGTTTGCCGGGAGTCGAACCCGGGTCTATTGCTTGGAAGGCAATTATCCTAACCGTTGGACTACAAACGCTATTTGATTGATTTGGGATGTTTCATGATATGAAAACTAAGCGTTTAGCTATATATGAGCTGAAGTATTGACAGTAAAACATTGAACTGTTATATCTTACAACAAGTGAAGTGAAAATAACTAGTCTTAGCAATGAAGCACCACTCACCACTTAAAAAAAGGCTTTGTACGAAGACCTGCAGGTTTTGGTTGATAGACAGTAAGATGAAATGAAAAGGAGGGCAATTGAAATCGTCAAAAAACTACAAAGCTTAAAAAAAAATGCTGGCTGTGGGGTTCGAACCCACGCGCACTTATGTGCAGAAGATCTTAAGTCTTCCCCCTTAACCACTCGGGCAAACCAGCTTATGGTTAAGATATCCACAATGACCATTTTTAAACTCAAAAGATACGTAGCTCAAGAGGAGTCATATGGGCGGGTCATTCTGCTTTGGGTCGATTCAAATTGGTGAAATCGTGTTATTCGGTTCATCGGTTGTTGTGAGTTGGGTTTACAATTCTCATTCGGGCATATTATTTGGTCAAAAGTTAAGTACTTCAATAGAGGGTTAATCGGAAGGGTCGGGTTTAGAATTTGTTATTTTTCGAAATTCAGATTCTCGGGTCAGACGGTTTTGGGTCATTTTAGATTGGGTTGAATCGGGTTTACTCGGATTGGGGTGAGCCGGGTTTAGGATATGATACTTTTTGAAATTCGGGTTCTTGGGATATTTCGGACATATCGTTAGGGTGAAATTAGATTCCGTTATTTTCGAGTTCGGATTACATTAGTTTCAACTTAATTTTTTACAGATAAGTACTTCCAATACAAGCATGAATATGTGTAAAGCCTGTCTACGGAATAGTATGAACAAAATTCTTGAGCGGTAAATATGTACATTGAATCAAGGGAATGCTCAAGTTTGTAGCCCCGAATACATTGTTTAACCATCTAAACCGCAACTTATTACCAAATTTTGCTTGTGTTCTATTTGAGAGTTTGATTATTTTGTTCTCTATTTGTCCATTTCAGATATACTTTTAGAGTTATTAATTAGTACCGGACCTCCTTCCCAACCCAAACAAAAAAAATAATTGACTCAACAGATAAATTACTTAAAATCAGATTCCGTTATTTTCGACTTTGGATTACATTAGTTTCAAGTTAATTTTTGGCAGATAAGTACTTCCAATACATGCATGAATCTGTGTAAAGCATGTCTACGGAATAATATGAGTAAAACTTGAATAAATTAGGGAAATGGGACACTTTATATATTGCTTTTGTGAAATGGGCCTCTAGAGAAAACAATAAAAATTAGGCTTACACCTAGGCAAATAGGACATAATTGAAATGATGGTACTGCACAACATTTAAATATTGATGGGATGTTTATTATTCATACTTTTTGGTTTTTTAAATAAAGTGAGGGAGACTCTCACTTAATCGTTCATATGTTAGGTGTGTTGTTTATTTTTTGGGTATTGTATGACGAAACTAGGTTGTTATTTTTTGGGTATGTTAGGTGTGTTATTTATTTTTTTGTGTTGTATGACGATTTATGTTTGATTACCCAAAATTCCGATCTCAAAATTAGGATATACACTTACCATGTTCGATCTACTACATTGACAACCCTACGAACAAACCACTTACCCAAACATACTAATATCTTACAAAACACTTACCCAAAATGTGTTATAATGTTGGATATGTTTTATAGTTATCCAAAATGTGTTATATTTAAAGTGATATCGTGAATATGTTTTATGGTTACCCAAAATGTGTTATAGTGATCAAGTGTCAAGCGAATTTTTTTGCGTAATGACCAAATGTCATTTGATATTGATGTTTGTGTACAATATCGAGTTTTGAAAATTTTGGGTATGAAAAATTTAAATTGGGTATGGATTTTGTATTAAGTGATGTTTAAATTGGGTATAAATATAAAATATTATCCAATTTATGAATATTGTTTTATATTGATATTTGATTTATTGGGTATGTTGTGTTCGAATATGTTTATGTACTTTGACAAATTTATTTTTGGGTATGATTGTGACATTAGTTGGGTAAGCAGATTTTTGGGTAAGCGGATTTTTTCTGGGCAAAGGGCTGCGTTTTTTTGGCCCCAAATTTCCTCCAAATGTCAATCAAAAGTGTCACAGTCAGCACTCACATCAGCCATCACTCATTAGTCATCACTTTTGTCACCTTTTTGTCCTATTTATGAATTAGTTTAGTAAATTAGGAGCCCTATTTCTCAATTTGTAATTGGTAGAGTCCTAAATTTCAACTCTATAGTGTAAAAGACTCTAAATGCCAATTCAGCCGTAAAACTTCTCGAATGGTAAATATGTACATTGAATAAGGCGAATGCGCAAATTTATAGCCCCGAATACATTGTCTAACCATCTAAACCGCAACTTAATACCAAATTTTGCTTGTGTTTTGTTTGAGAGTTGGATTATTTTGTTATCTATTTATCCATTTCCAAAAAAAAAATTGTTAAGAGTTATAAAAATGTATCGGACCTCCTTCCCAACCCAAACAAAAAAACAATTGACTTGAATGATGAACATATAATGGCTAACATAACAATGTAAATTATATAACTTAAAAATAAAAAGGGGCATTCCGAGAATCGAACTCGGGACCTCTCGCACCCAAAGCGAGAATCATACCACTAGACCAAATGCCCTCTTGTTTGGTTGTTTTCATATTACTTTACATAATCAAACTCCGATATAGAAATATATTAAAACCAGTATCAAAGCATAATAGATCAAAGGCAGTCCTATTGTTAGGAATTAGTTAAACCCGGTTCGTGTTAGCTTCCGGTTCATGGGTCTGAGTTTAAGTATTAGGCCGGTTGGGTTTGTTGATGGGTTGGACAGGGTGCTTGTGTTCTGATTGAAGATGGGCTGAATGCAGGGCCAGTTGGGCCTAGTTGATCGAGGTCCAATGGTAAGCGCCCTAGTCCATCTCACTTGGTTGTGTAGCAGCTTGAAGCGTTGCATGGTTAAACGCTGCGTTGCTTAAGAGACACCTCGTGACACTGAGTACTTAAGCTTCCTTCTCTGTTGATGAAACCCTAAGGCAGCCAAAACACTTTCACTGAGAGAAACCCTAGATCTGAAGGAGAGAAAGAGAGAAAGAGAGAAACACGAGCGAGAGAGAGATCCGAGCCGAGTGCTTCGTCTGAGTGATTATCTTGAGACGATCTCTGTTGTCTAGATCTTGCTTTGCCTCTAAGCACAGATCCTTACCTGTGTTGGTTTACAGACCTCTCGCCTATCTTTGTTCTTGTTATTCTGCTCTTGATCTTGTATGGTTTTCTTGTGTCTTTGAATGCTCCTTCTGTAACCGTTCTTCACTGTAACTCTACCTAGTGGATTGGGCTGGCTCTCCCCTCCTGAGATCCCGCAGAGTAGAGCTTAACTCGAACTGCGTCACCAAACTCTTTGTGTTCATCTGGTTTTGAAACACTGGATCGATCTAGATCCAGTTGTGTTTGATTTGAAAAAGCGATACAGATTTCACAAATTGGTATCAGAGCAAGGTTTTCTTGTTTCTTAAAGTTGAAAATCTGTTTTTTGTAATCAAGACGATCTCTCCTTTACTCTTCAAGTTTTTCGTTCTCTGAAACCTCTGATTTTTTTTTTTAAAAAAAAAATTGCTTCCGCTCAAATCTATCGTTCTTTTTCTCGTTTTTTCTTTCATCAAAACCGATTGTGAAAACTTCTGGCTTGTTTTAAAAACTCCAGGAAAGAGGATCACTCCTTCAAGCATTGTTGCTTAAGGAACCCTAGGTACAAGAGAATCGAAAGAACTCAAAACTTACAGTGTTTTGAGGATCTTTGATCTCTTAACAAAGGACGGCAGGATCTTTAATTCCAAAAGGCTGCCTCCTCCATAGACCCTAAGTACGACATCTGGGATCGTGTCTCCTTAGACACGGGACTATGTCGGAAAACACAGTGAGGATCAAGCCCTTTGATGGCACCTCGGACTTTGCCATATGGCAACTGAAGCTGAAAGCAATCCTAATCAAGGAGAAATGCTGGACCACTGTACAAGGAAAGTTCCCTCCGGATACTTCTCCAGATAGGAAACAAGAGCTTGAGGAGCAAGCTCACTCTGAGATTTTTATACGATTAGCTGACGACGTGGCTCGTCAGGTTGTAAGTCTCACTGATCCTTCTTTACTCTGGAAAAAATTGGAAGATCTATATCTGAAAAAATCTTTGCCTAGTCGTATATCTCTGTTATGTAGATTGTTCAATTTTAGAATGAATGTCAATTTGTCTTTGCATGATAATTTAGATATTTTTCTGAAATTAACTCAAGACCTAGAAAGATGTAATGATAAGATCTCTGATGACCATTCTGCTATACTTTTATTGAATGCCTTGCCTAGTCAGTTTGACAATTTTAAAGATGTTATCCAGTTTAGTCAGGATGAAATATCTAAGGACAAAATACTGGAACAAATAATACAGAAAAATGAAAGTATGAAAGTCTTTAAAACTAGTCATAAAACTGATGACAAATCTGAGGCCCTTATGATGAAAGGAAATAAAAGAAACAAATCAAAATATAAGCAGAAATATGAACCAGAAAAGAATAAAAACACTTACTCAAACGATTCTGATAAAAAGAATAAAAAATGCTTCTACTGCAGTAAACTAGGACACTACCAGGAAGAATGTAGGAAGAAAAAGAAAGATGAATCTAGCAAAGATAAATCTACTCATTCTGCATCTTTATGTGTATCTGATTATCCTAATGAACTGCTTGTTTGCTCATCTAAACATGATTACTCTGAGTATAATATGCCTCTTAATGCATGTTTGTATCATCATGAAATTCTGATGTGTTCTACCTCTTCTAGTACCATGAATGATTGGATCCTTGACTCTGGATGTACTATGCATGCTACTTCTAATAAATCTGTTTTTAGTAGCATCGATCTGTATAATGCTGGATAAGTTATGCTAGGTGATAACACTAGTTTAGCTATAAAAGGAATTGGAAGTGTACCTTTATGTATGCATGATGGTGTTACTAGAGTATTACAAAATGTTAGATGGGTTCCCAAACTTAGGAGAAACTTATTATCAGAATCTGTCTTTGATAATTTGAACTGTACCATTGTCACCAAAAATGGTGTTAGAGATGTGATTAGAAATAATGTTGTACTAATTAGAAGCATTAATAAAGGAGGCCTATATCATGTTATTACCTCACCTGAAATTAATCTGTCTAAAACAACCAATCTAATGACTCTAGCCCAAACTACTCTCCTACACAGTAGACTGGGACACATGGGAAATAAGGGAATGTTTAGTTTGTACCAACAAGGTCTAATAGATAATAAACCTGCTAACCTAGATATATGTGAAACCTGTATTTTAGGAAAGAAAACTAAACATAGTTTCACAACCTCTAGTTATGTAGCCAAACAACCTCTAGAGTACATACA
>BSUD01000003.1:3687920-3705420 GCA_033239045.1 Fagopyrum esculentum
TGGTTTACAGACCTCTCGCCTATCTTTGTTCTTGTTATTCTGCTCTTGATCTTGTATGGTTTTCTTGTGTCTTTGAATGCTCCTTCTGTAACCGTTCTTCACTGTAACTCTACCTAGTGGATTGGGCTGGCTCTCCCCTCCTGAGATCCCGCAGAGTAGAGCTTAACTCGAACTGCGTCACCAAACTCTTTGTGTTCATCTGGTTTTGAAACACTGGATCGATCTAGATCCAGTTGTGTTTGATTTGAAAAAGCGATACAGATTTCACAAATTGGTATCAGAGCAAGGTTTTCTTGTTTCTTAAAGTTGAAAATCTGTTTTTTGTAATCAAGACGATCTCTCCTTTACTCTTCAAGTTTTTCGTTCTCTGAAACCTCTGATTTTTTTTTTTAAAAAAAAAATTGCTTCCGCTCAAATCTATCGTTCTTTTTCTCGTTTTTTCTTTCATCAAAACCGATTGTGAAAACTTCTGGCTTGTTTTAAAAACTCCAGGAAAGAGGATCACTCCTTCAAGCATTGTTGCTTAAGGAACCCTAGGTACAAGAGAATCGAAAGAACTCAAAACTTACAGTGTTTTGAGGATCTTTGATCTCTTAACAAAGGACGGCAGGATCTTTAATTCCAAAAGGCTGCCTCCTCCATAGACCCTAAGTACGACATCTGGGATCGTGTCTCCTTAGACACGGGACTATGTCGGAAAACACAGTGAGGATCAAGCCCTTTGATGGCACCTCGGACTTTGCCATATGGCAACTGAAGCTGAAAGCAATCCTAATCAAGGAGAAATGCTGGACCACTGTACAAGGAAAGTTCCCTCCGGATACTTCTCCAGATAGGAAACAAGAGCTTGAGGAGCAAGCTCACTCTGAGATTTTTATACGATTAGCTGACGACGTGGCTCGTCAGGTTGTAAGTCTCACTGATCCTTCTTTACTCTGGAAAAAATTGGAAGATCTATATCTGAAAAAATCTTTGCCTAGTCGTATATCTCTGTTATGTAGATTGTTCAATTTTAGAATGAATGTCAATTTGTCTTTGCATGATAATTTAGATATTTTTCTGAAATTAACTCAAGACCTAGAAAGATGTAATGATAAGATCTCTGATGACCATTCTGCTATACTTTTATTGAATGCCTTGCCTAGTCAGTTTGACAATTTTAAAGATGTTATCCAGTTTAGTCAGGATGAAATATCTAAGGACAAAATACTGGAACAAATAATACAGAAAAATGAAAGTATGAAAGTCTTTAAAACTAGTCATAAAACTGATGACAAATCTGAGGCCCTTATGATGAAAGGAAATAAAAGAAACAAATCAAAATATAAGCAGAAATATGAACCAGAAAAGAATAAAAACACTTACTCAAACGATTCTGATAAAAAGAATAAAAAATGCTTCTACTGCAGTAAACTAGGACACTACCAGGAAGAATGTAGGAAGAAAAAGAAAGATGAATCTAGCAAAGATAAATCTACTCATTCTGCATCTTTATGTGTATCTGATTATCCTAATGAACTGCTTGTTTGCTCATCTAAACATGATTACTCTGAGTATAATATGCCTCTTAATGCATGTTTGTATCATCATGAAATTCTGATGTGTTCTACCTCTTCTAGTACCATGAATGATTGGATCCTTGACTCTGGATGTACTATGCATGCTACTTCTAATAAATCTGTTTTTAGTAGCATCGATCTGTATAATGCTGGATAAGTTATGCTAGGTGATAACACTAGTTTAGCTATAAAAGGAATTGGAAGTGTACCTTTATGTATGCATGATGGTGTTACTAGAGTATTACAAAATGTTAGATGGGTTCCCAAACTTAGGAGAAACTTATTATCAGAATCTGTCTTTGATAATTTGAACTGTACCATTGTCACCAAAAATGGTGTTAGAGATGTGATTAGAAATAATGTTGTACTAATTAGAAGCATTAATAAAGGAGGCCTATATCATGTTATTACCTCACCTGAAATTAATCTGTCTAAAACAACCAATCTAATGACTCTAGCCCAAACTACTCTCCTACACAGTAGACTGGGACACATGGGAAATAAGGGAATGTTTAGTTTGTACCAACAAGGTCTAATAGATAATAAACCTGCTAACCTAGATATATGTGAAACCTGTATTTTAGGAAAGAAAACTAAACATAGTTTCACAACCTCTAGTTATGTAGCCAAACAACCTCTAGAGTACATACACTCTGATCTTTGGGGACCTGCACAGGTTGACACCATAGGTGGAAGGAGATACTTTATCTCTTTTATAGATCACTTCTCTAGAAAAGTTTGGGTCTATCTTCTTAAAACTAAAGATGAAGCCTTTGAAATTTTTAAGAATTGGAAAAACCTTGTTGAAACAGAAACTAATAAGAAGATTAAATGTCTAAAAACTGATAATGGGCTTGAATTCTGTAACAAATTATTTGATGAATTTTGTAAAGAACAAGGCATTAAAAGACATTTAACCATCCCTGGAACACCTCAGCAGAATGGAACTGCTGAAAGAATGAATAGGACCTTGCTTGAAAAGGCAAGATGTATGCTAGTTAGTGCCGGTCTCAAACCTTCCCTATGGGGAGAAGCTGTTACTACAGCTTCTTATCTCATTAATAGATCCCCTTCCTCAGCTATAGGATTCAAAACTCCGTATGAACTGTGGACTAATAGGAAACCTAATCTCAAATACCTTAGGCCCTTTGGATGCACGGCCTACACTCATGTGAGTGAAGGCAAGCTGCAACCAAGAGCTAAAAAGGGTATCATCTTAGGATATCCAGAGGGTGTAAAAGGTTACAAACTACTTCTTATTCAACCTGGAGGGTATAAGGTAGTTGTGTCTAGGAATGTTACCTTTAATGAAACTGATTTTCACTTTAAAAATAAACATTCCAGTGAGTCTAATGGCACTGCTGGTGAGTCTGAAGAGAATTCCAATGTTGGAACCTCTTTTTACATGCCCAGTGCAAGTCACAACAATGCTGAAATTGAATTCGACATTGGTGACTATTCTGAAGGTAGTGATCTACCTAATGATGATACTACTACTAATGAAAGTAGTAGCTTTCCTTCACAACCTGAACATAGTAATAATTCACATAATCAACAATTAAGGGGGGTAGATGAGCCTAATATTTCTGATAACCTTGATAACCTTAGAGTTCCTACCTTGTCCCCCAGTGCTGGAACAGGCCATGAAAGTCAAAATGACCTGAGTTCCCCTGGTACAAGACAAGGTAGCAATAACTCAAGTCGTTTTGATTTTCATGGTCAGTATCAGCTCACAAGGGACAGGGCTCCTAGGACTATCATCCCAAATAAGAAATATGCTAATATTGCTGAATATGCTCTTATTACTGCTTCAATTGTGAAAAATCCCTACACTCCTGAAACTTATGAACAAGCTGTTAACTGTAAGGATTCAAAACACTGGATAGCTGCTATGAAAGACGAAATTGACTCTATGCATGCTAATAACACTTGGACCTTAGTTAATAAACCTAAAGATTCTAAGCTAGTTCAGTGTAGATGGATTTATAAAATAAAAGAAGGTCTATCTCCTAATGAACCTGACAAATATAAAGCTAGATTGGTAGCTAAAGGGTTTACACAGAGAGAAGGAATAGACTATAATGACATTTTTGCTCCAGTAGTTAAGTATAAAACTCTGAGACTTATGCTTGCAATGACTGCTGTTTCTGACTGGGAAATGGAACAAATGGATGTTAAGACTGCTTTTTTGCATGGTGATTTAAATGAAACAATTTACATGTCACAACCTAAGGGCTTCATTGATTCTACAAATACCAATGCATGCTGCTTGCTTAAAAAATCTATCTATGGATTGAAACAATCCCCTAGACAATGGAATTTAAAGTTTGATTCTTGTATGTCTAAATTAGGCTTTGTCAGAAGTGATTATGATACATGTTTATATTTTAAGAATGTTAAGAAGCATGATCCACTGTATGTGTTACTCTATGTTGATGACATACTTTTAATATCTCCTTCTAAAGTTCTTATAGCTAGCATAAAACATGATCTCAAAAATCATTTTGACATGAAAGATTTAGGACATGCTAAGAAAATATTAGGAATCTCCATATCTAGGGATAGATCTAAGAAATCCATGTTGTTATCTCAGACTGATTATGTGCATAAAGTTCTGCAGAGGTTTAATATGCTTAATTGTAAACCTGCAAATGTACCCTTAGGAGGGCACCTTGAGTTGTCTAAAAAGGATTGCCCTACCTCTGATGAAGGCAAAAATAAAATGTCTAATATACCATATGATGTTGCTGTTGGTTCTGTAATGTATGCCATGTTGTGCACTAGACCTGATCTTGCTTTTGGAATATCTGTATTGAGTAGATATATGTCTAATCCTGGTATACCTCACTGGGATGCTATGAAATATTTGCTCAGATATATGTGTGGAACTAAGGATAAGTGTCTTGTATATAAAGAACATATCTCTCGTACTAACCTGATTGGATTTGTAGATTCTGATTATGCTAGTAACAAGGATAACAGGAAGTCTACTACAGTCATTTACTTCACTTGGGCTGGGAATTGCATTTCCTGGAAGTCACAACAACAATCTGTTGTAGCCCTGTCCTCAACCGAGGCTGAGTACATGGCAGCTACTGAAGCAGCTAAAGAAGCTACATGGCTCAAAGGCTTATTAGAAGAAATAGAAAACAAGACCTATGTTCCTGTTGTATATACTGATAGTCAAAGTGCTTTGTACTTATGTAAAGATCCCATGTATCATGAAAGAACAAAACATATTGATATCAGGTACCACTACATAAGGAAGAAGATCAAGCACAAGCAACTGGTGATACAGAAAATCAAAGGAGATGTAAATCCAGCTGATTTTGGAACCAAGGTTGTCCCAGCTGACAAGTTCTCATATTGCAGAGACTCTTTGCATATTGAGGATGGCTAAAAAGGGGCAGCAACACTGGATCTATGAAGGACAGGAGTACCCCTAATCCACTACTGGTAGTATGCAGCTGTAGAACCTGGTTTAGGAGGGCATTTGTTAGGAATTAGTTAAACCCGGTTCGTGTTAGCTTCCGGTTCATGGGTCTGAGTTTAAGTATTAGGCCGGTTGGGTTTGTTGATGGGTTGGACAGGGTGCTTGTGTTCTGATTGAAGATGGGCTGAATGCAGGGCCAGTTGGGCCTAGTTGATCGAGGTCCAATGGTAAGCGCCCCAGTCCATCTCACTTGGTTGTGTAGCAGCTTGAAGCGTTGCATGGTTAAACGCTGCGTTGCTTAAGAGACACCTCGTGACACTGAGTACTTAAGCTTCCTTCTCTGTCGATGAAACCCTAAGGCAGCCGAAACACTTTCACTGAGAGAAACCCTAGATCTGAAGGAGAGAAAGAGAGAAAGAGAGAAACACGAGCGAGAGAGATCCGAGCCGAGTGCTTCGTCTGAGTGATTATCTTGAGACGATCTCTGTTGTCTAGATCTTGCTTTGCCTCTAAGCACAGATCCTTACCTGTGTTGGTTTACAGACCTCTCGCCTATCTTTGTTCTTGTTATTCTGCTCTTGATCTTGTATGGTTTTCTTGTGTCTTTGAATGCTCCTTCTGTAACCGTTCTTCACTGTAACTCTACCTAGTGGATTGGGCTGGCTCTCCCCTCCTGAGATCCCGCAGAGTAGAGCTTAACTCGAACTGCGTCACCAAACTCTTTGTGTTCATCTGGTTTTGAAACACTGGATCGATCTAGATCCAGTTGTGTTTGATTTGAAAAAGCGATACAGATTTCACACCTATTTAGTAGTAGAGCATCAGATTGTAGAAGAAGAGAAGCTGGAGTATTGGATTATGTGGAAGTTCAGTTCCTGGAATATGCAAAAATTGATCCAAATCCTGACTTATCTCTCCTATATCACCCTTTGTTCTATTTGTACAATAGTGCAAGATTTCCAAAGAATTGGACCTGAAAGACAGCAAAATGAGAAAGTTAAGAAGATATCATATATAGATCATAACTGCATATGTTTGCATTCACGTTGCTTCTGTAGGTCATACCCACCAATCAGTCAATTATGCCAAATTATGATTTACTACAGCAAGTTACTATCCATAGCAAGTTCAAAATTTTGTTACATAGAAAAAGACTGCTTGAGAGGCAATGCAAGAACAAATCACACAAAGCAAGAATCAGATTAGTATGCCGAATGATGCAACCATTCTAGAGTAATACTATTTTTTCATTGATTCAACAAGATTATTGAACAAATCACTCAATTATCCACATGGTAAGCCAAGAAGCAAGTACAAAGATTGGAAAATCAAGGGCCTATGACTAATGTAAATGAAAGTTACAAGAGGTTATGAATCATAACCTCTTGTAACTCAATATTGATACACCCAGATCGGATTGCAATGAATGCAAAATATTCAGGGAAGCAAATGCTTTCAATCAAGATCACAAACATGAAAAACAGAGTGACTGCTTGTGGGGCTTTTTAAGAATCAAACGTGAGAACAGAAACACTAGAATGTGCTTTTGGAATTGACTTCTATGGAGTTAGGAGAATCAGTCAGTCAACATTAGTCACAGAAAAATATTGTGACAGAATAAATATTAAAAAGCATCTTGCTCAGTCAACATGGAGAAAATATTCGAGACAGACAATAAATGCAAACAAAAAAAATGCAAATAAAAAAAATGCAAATAAAAAAATTTCCGACCTGCCGGATTATCTGTTTGACAACTACAGTCCTCCGCTCTACCAACTGAGCTAAGGTCGGCTGATGAATATTAACTATCCAGATTATTAGTAACTACATCATTAGACATTGCTGATGTACTACACAAACATTTACTTTGGCATATTAGGGAGACCTGACAACATCCAGAGTTGAATGATAAAATAGTTATGAGCAAGAAATGAAATCAGATGCGGGTCAATATGATACTACAACATCCAGATCATTACTAACTAGTAACTACCATTAAACACTGCTGATGCACTACACAAATATTCACTTTGGCATATTTGGGAGACATCACAAACATATGAAGTGCACTTGATTAGGTGCTTTAAAAAGAAGATTAGATAGAAGATGCACAACAACACGCAATTGCACAAATAGAAGAGTGGATCGAGAGAGAACCAGAGTCACGTAACTGAACCGTTGGAGTTAACTCTCCAGAAAACGGTCAAAGAGACCTAAACTAGCTCTTTAGGCAAAGGCCAGTTGCTATATTTGTGCTAATGCCCAACTTTAAGGACACTGCTGGACCAAGAGTTGCTTGTAAAGATGTAATTTGTAGATATGTACATGATTGATTGTATCTAGAGCTGAACTCACCTTACAACCAAAGTACCAAAGTAAACAGAAAAAGATGAAAAAGGAAAAAATACCAAATTGTGGGGCATTCCGAGAATCGAACTCAGGACCTCTCGCACCCGAAGCGAGAATCATACCACTAGACCAAATGCCCACTTGATGACTCCTAATATGACGACTCTAATTAGAAAATATGCAAACGTCAATAATTGAGCAAGCAATTTAGAATTGAAACTATTGGAACACCTCAAATAAAGATGATTGCCAACATATAAGTTGTGTTCTGACTTCTGAGGGGCATACCGAGAATCCAACTAAAAAATAAGAATTATACAAACAGACTAAATGTCCTCTTGACATCAATCTTCAAATGTTTATATCAATAATGGTGCCTTTCAGAAGTCAATGACTGAACTAACCATTTACTTGTCTAAAGTAACACGAGAAGGAATCACAAATATCAAAATGGAGATGTTCTACACCCAAAGCACAATTCATACATCTAAAGCAAATCAAATTTTAATTGATTGTTTTGTAGATTAGGACACCATCCGGAATTTCACTTGGGCGCCATCCAAAATGTTATAAAGCTCACAGGTACCAACCGGAAATTGAACTACTCTCTGGCATAATCCGAAAAAGCCTATAAAGTACAAGGGCACCATCCAGGATTTCCAAAAAAAAAAATTTGCAACAAACAACAAAGATTAAATATAATATATTTCCTGTACGCAAAGGGCAGTTAATTAAAAACCTGAAGGAATACAATCCCACCTGCTGGATTCGAACCAGCGACCTAAGGATTACTCTGCAAGATGTAACACCAACTACAGTCCTCCGCTCTACCAACTGAGCTAAGGTCGGAATTTCACTTGGGCGCCATCCAAAATGTTATAAAGCTCAGAGGTACCATCCGGAATTGAAAAACTCTCTGGCATAATCTGAAAAAGCCTATAAAGTACAAGGGCACCATCCAGGATTTCCAAAAAAAAAATTTGCAACAAACAACAAAGATTAAATATAATATATTTCCTGTACGCAAAGGGCAGTTAATTAAAAACCTGAAGGAATACGATCCCACCTGCCGGATTCGAACCAGCGACCTAAGGATTACTCTGCAAGATGTAACACCAACTACAGTCCTCCACTCTACAAACTGAGCTAAGGTCGGAATTTCACTTGGGCGCCATCCAAAATGTTATAAAGCTCAGAGGTACCATCCGGAATTGAAAAACTCTCTGGCATAATCTGAAAAAGCCTATAAAGTACAAGGGCACCATCCAGGATTTCCAAAAAAAAATTTGCAACAAACAACAAAGATTAAATATAATATATTTCCTGTACGCAAAGGGCAGTTAATTAAAAACCTGAAGGAATACAATCCCACCTGCCGGATTCGAACCAGCGACCTAAGGATTACTCTGCAAGATGTAATACCAACTACAGTCCTCCACTCTACAAACTGAGCTAAGGTCGGTTTCCACAGACCAGTTAAAACTAATGAAGTCTTGGTAAGTAACTACTTAATACATATGATGAGGCTCATTATGGTCCAAAAGAATAACATTCTATTGTGGTAATTATACAAGGAATGATGAACATAGTTTTCTGGATTCATAGATTGCTTTCTCACCGCACTTTCAGTAGGAAAGAAATGTTTTACTGAAGTTGAACAAATGACAATTAAACTTTAACTGCATAGACATGTTTGGAGCAGAACTCCAGCTTGTAATAAAATACTTCAAATAACTGAGTATGATCAAGTGATCATCCAAATAATGACATTACCAAAGCATTTTGCTCATATAATTGAGGTCTACATGGAGAAATATATTTTGCAACAGAGATGATCAAATGATGAAACATCAGTCGATAGTAGGGGAGAAATCCACATACTCAGATGATAAAAAATAAAGGAATATATTGATGACAAATATATAATCCAACCTGCCGGATTCAACCCAGAGCGACCTAAGGATTCCTCTGCAGGATATTACACCAACTACAGTCCTCCACGCTACCAACTGAGCTAAGGTCGGTTTCTACACACAAGTTAAAACCAATCACAGTGCATATTGACATATAATAAGATAATCATGACAAGAAATGAAAGAGACTATCTAGAAACAACAATGAAAGAGACAATCTGAACATTCATCCACCAACCTATCCATTTTAACCACAGATATAAAATCCATACATTTTTCGCAAATTCAGCTGCTGGTAACATATAATGAAGCTGGGAAAATAGTCATTTTTGGAATTACACTAGCACGGGCAAACCATAACAGATCCCAAAGATCTTTTTCTCACTTGCACTTTGACTAGGAAACAAAGGTTTCTGGAAGTTGAACTAGATGACAATGAATTGCAGTTGCATTTGAACTCCAAAAGATATTAGTTGCAGTAAAACACTTCATCCAATGAGAATAATCTTGCAAATCATGCATGTTGTGATATATAAAATAATAAAGATTAAAAATACATTTTACAAGAGTTTTGCTCATATAATTGTCAGCTTGCTCATTCAAAGCACAATTCATTGGAGTGGAGCAAATACACTCCTAATCACGGCCACAAGGGGTAATCCATTTGCAGATTATTCAAGAACTGAATTTAAAAACTTTTGAACTCACCATCATCATTGGTTAGATATATAAAATAATAAAGATTAAAAATACATTTTAAAAGAGTTCTGCTCATATAAATGATGTCCATATAGAAAACAATATTTTGTAACAGGCAATTAAAGATATAACAATGAAAGATTAGACAATGTGAGGCATAGATCATATATTCAGATGATAACAAAGTAAAGGAAAATTGTTGGAAAAACTATAATCCGACTGGTCGGATATATAATATAATAAAGATTAAAAATACATTTTACATCAGTTTTGCTCATATAATTGATGTCCGTATACAGAACAATATTTTGTAACAGGCAATAAAAGATAAAACAATGAAAGATAAGACAATGAATTGCAGTTGCATTTGAACTCCAAAAGATATTAGTTGCAGTAAAACACTTCATCCAATGAGAATAATCTTGCAAATCATGCATGTTGTGATATATAAAATAATAAAGATTAAAAATACATTTTACAAGAGTTTTGCTCATATAATTGTCAGCTTGCTCATTCAAAGCACAATTCATTGGAGTGGAGCAAATACACTCCTAATCACGGCCACAGGGGGTAATCCATTTGCAGATTATTCAAGAACTGAATTTAAAAACTTTTGAACTCACCATCATCATTGGTTAGATATATAAAATAATAAAGATTAAAAATACATTTTAAAAGAGTTCTGCTCTTATAAATGATGTCCATATAGAAAACAATATTTTGTAACAGGCAATTAAAGATATAACAATGAAAGATTAGACAATGTGAGGCATAGATCATATATTCAGATGATAACAAAGTAAAGGAAAATTGTTGGAAAAACTATAATCCGACTGGTCGGATATATAATATAATAAAGATTAAAAATACATTTTACATCAGTTTTGCTCATATAATTGATGTCCGTATACAGAACAATATTTTGTAACAGGCAATAAAAGATAAAACAATGAAAGATAAGACAATGTATTTTTAATCTTATATTCAGATGATAACAAAGTAAAGGAAAATTGTTAGAAAAAATATAATCCGACCTGCCGGATTCGAACCAGCGACCTAAGGATTCCTCTGCAGGATGTTATACCAACTACAGTCCTCCGCTCTACCAACTGAGCTAAGGTCGGTTTCTTCAAACCAGTAAAAACTAATTTGTGCATACTGACATCACACGGACATATTATAAGGTACTTCATTACCAAAGATGCAATCAAATGCAGAACAAGGACCAAGAATGAAAGACCTTATCTGCATCTTTGCTATTAGGTAGTAAAATAATCAAAATTATTTTTAATAGGCAACAAAAAATATAATAATGAAACACCGGCCAATAGTAGGGCATATATCATATATTCAGAGGACAACAAGAAAAGGAAAATTGGTGGGAAAAATATAATCCTACCTCCCTGATTCAAACCAGCGACCTAAGGATTCCTCTGCAGGATGTTACACCAACTGAGCTAGGTCGGATTCTACACAAACTAAAACTAATTACAGTGCATATTGACATATCATTAGATAATTCATGATGAGTGAAGACCTGGGGACAAGAATGAAACAGATAATCTGAAATTCATCGACCAACCTATCCATTTTAGGAATGAAGTTATATTCCATAGATTTTTGCACATTTCATCTGCTGGTATGATATAATGAAGTTGGAAAAACAGTTATTCTTGGAATTACACAAGGACAAACAAACCATAACTGATTTCAAAGATCTCTTTCTCACTCGCAATTTGACTAGGAAACAAAGCTTTATTGAAGTTGAACTAGATGACAATGAACTGCAGTTGCATTGAACTCAAAAAGAATAACTGTAGTAAAATACTTCATCCATTGAGAATAATCGTGAAAATCATGCATGATGTTATACCCTAAATGTCAGCTTCCACATCCAAAGCACAATTTTAGAAGAGAAGTAAATTCACTCCTATCAACGGGGCAATTCATTTGTAGATTAAACAAAAACTGAATTTAAAACCTTTGCACTCACCATCATCATCAGTCGGATATATAAAAATAATAAAGATAAAAAATACATTCACAAGATATACTAATGAACGATCAGACAAAATAGTGAGGCATATACCATACATTAATTTGATGGGAAAAATAAAATCCGACCTGCCGGATTCGAACCAGCGACCTAAGGATTCCTCTGCAAGATGTTACACCAACTACAGTCCTCCGCTCTAAGCTAAGGTCGGTTTCTGCACACCAGCTAAAACCATTAACAATACATATTGAGAAAATAATAAGATGATTCATGACCAGAAATGCAGAACTAAGAGCAAGAATGAAAGAGCCCACCAAACATTTATTCGCCAATCTATCCTTTTAGCAATGAAGTTAAATTCCATACATTTTGGTAAATTCATTTGCTGGTTACATATAATGAAGTTAAGCAAGGAGTTATACTGGGAAGAATGAATAACTTATCTCATAGATCTCTTTCTACTAGCACTTTCATTAGAAAACAAAAGGTTTATCGAAGTTGAAACATATGACAATCAATAGAAGTTGCATTGAAAACCACAAGACATGAACCGTAGTCAAATACTGCATCTATTGAAAACAACTTGCAAATCATGCAAGCTGCGATACCATCAATGTCAGCCTCTCACCTAAATCACAATTCATACAACTAAAGCAAATTCACTCCCATCTACAGTGTAACTTATGTATACTAAGCTAAAATCAATATAAAAAATTCGCCTTCACCATGATCATGGGTCACATAAAAATTAATGGGAAATATAATCTGACCCGCCAGATTCGCGACCTAAGGATTCCTCTACAAGATGTTACAACAACTACAGTCCCGCGCTTTACCAACTGAGCTAAGGTCCGTTTCTGAAAAAACAGCTAAAACTATTTACTACATAGTACATACTAATATCATCATAGCATACTAATATCATCATAGTGATATATGATAAGACATGTCAAGGCCAGAACTGCAGAAACTAGGACAAAAAACGAGAGAGCTTATCTGCATCTTCGTTCAGCAACCAATCGATTTAATTTTAGTACATTCATTGTTACTAATTCATCCAGAAAAGTGTAACGTTGGAAATCATAGGTACTGTGATACCCTCATTTAGAATTTTCCCTCCCTCCTGATTTTAGTTGAAGAAAAAGCTTTTAGTAAGAAGTACATCATGCAAATCATCAACAAGAAGTCACAGTTATATGAGAACTACATCATACACAAATCTACTGTATATATATATTATATAATAACAGGTTCTATTAAAGGTCAAATGAAAAAAAAAACTACGCAGTCCCACAGGCAGATTGGTCTACACTATTCCAATTTTCAGAAAACCAAACTAGGTTTTTTTAATAATAGCACGATTCAAGCACTTGGTAATTTGTCAGCGAACAATCAGGAGAAATTAGTATTTGATAGTTGCTATAGAATAGCTACGAACCCAACAATTAAAAAACTTCAAGCTCGATCTATCCGACCTGTCTCGGCACACATAGATATAGACAAACAGAAAAAGAAGGGTAGAGAAATCTAACATACCATGAACCCAAACTAGTTACGAAGAATCGCAATCTTCGTTCACTCTTCCATCTCGACTGCCAATTGGGGTTTCAATCCTAAAATGATAGAACTTATCGGCGATGACCGACCCCAGCCATCGACCAAGTACCGTCGGCGGCTTACAGTTTTGCAACATGTAGCAGTAGCACTCAAGTCAACGCTACGACGCTTCGATACTTAGATTTCACAACACCACCCTTCCTTTATTTAAAATTATATAAAATTACCCATAAATTAGCAGATTACACATAACCACCTCTTTAGACTTTTTATTAGTATTCTCTGCTTTTCTTATCAGTTTTTATCATTTTTTCCATAGATTACACATTTATTCAAAAATATCGAATTACTACTTTCCTTTTAGAAAATTGAAAAGATTGCACTTGTGACATCGACAACAATTACATCAAGTTCGATGAGCTTCGGGGTATGTCTAGTGTTTGTTGATGTTTTTTGGGGCGTAAATCACGGGGTACGTAAGCTTGGGAGGGGGACACTGCATCTTGGAAGTGGAAATGAACTCGCAACTCATTGTCCAACTCTTGGGCAAGGATTTGTCTTGGCCGTACCCCTTCTCCAACTTTTTTTCTCGGTGTTAATACTTACTTTCTAGGAGTTGGTTTATCCAATTATGTTATATCTATATCGAGAAAAATTCGGTTACAGATTTTCTTGCTAAGAGTGTCTTTAATTTTTAATTTTAAATAAAGCATGTATCAGCATGCAGAGACTTGAGACCTTCTTTCCATAAAAAAAAAACTTATCATAGAAAAATATACGTTCGTAACCAAGATATATTCTTAAAAAGATATAAACTTGACTCTTAATAAGTTCATACACATCTTAAGAATATTTACTTTTAAAGTTATTAGGTCACCAATACGACCACAACCACAAGCGACTCAAACTTCTTTAGTCTTGAATGTAACAGATGCAAAGGATCCTCGCTGCAGACTCGACCAAAGAGGTTCACGCATACGTTGTGAGAAATGCAAACGGGCCGACTTGGTGCTGCTCCAAAGTACTCAAAATGCGTCGGACATGCTATACTATTTCCTTGAACAACTAGTGTTGGACAGATGTAGCATATGTTCGACCATACTATGCAAATAAGTGAGCTGCGAGAAAGCGAAATATCATCTTACGCATCATATGCTCGTTTGTCCGAAAAGATTGTTACAGAAGTACTATCTTATGAAAAATTAAAAAACTTCCACGTAAATACTGATCAAGTTTGTATCATAAAACGCCATTGATCGATCTATATCATGTGAATAAGGTATGGCATGATAAGAAATGTAAGGGAAATATGAAGTGTGAAATAACAAGCTCAAATAAAGATGATTCAGATAAATTAAAAAATCATTTAAATAGAAAAAGGGGCATTCCGAGAATCGAACTCGGGACCTCTCGCACCCAAAGCGAGAATCATACCACTAGACCAAATGCCCTCTTATAAACTTAGACGACATAGGCTCAATTGATACTTGAATGGTAGAGAGGTATCAGTAGAACTAGGGGCGACAACTGAACTATAGAAGAGCTTATCTGAAGAATTATTTACCACCCACGGTCTATTTTACAAATTATGTTCTGGCTCATTCATTCTCGTCAATCTAACATACACTACAATGAAACTCATATGAAAAAAAACAACTGTGGTGAAAGTTATACAATGAAGAATCAGTTCATGAAATCCATCAAAATATACAAATTGCAGCAAAAAAAACATAGTGAGAAATTCCATCTTAGACAATATACAATTGGTGTTAATATGCGCTAAAATCCCGCTCTTCAAGGATAACTATTTTGGGCCAAGTTAGTAATTTGCACTTCAAGTCTGTTTAGGAGTTTTTAGTGTTATATACTCACTGTACCCTGAATGAATTATGCTTCATTTCATATCCTGAAACAATTCAGTAATGATATAGTTTGTTCTCTTCCCATATATGTTATAACAAAAACAAACCATCATAGATCTAAAGTAATCCAATACTGATTTAACAAAGTTCAGGAAGTTGAGGATTCAAAATTTTACTCAGGCATGAGAGATTAAACTCAGTACGTCACTCAACCAAACTCATTCAGGCATTGATCAATTATTAACTTATATTGCACACATCCGGGATCAAAAGAAATTCAAGTATAGACAAAAAAGTCAAACAACATTTTGCTAGCAAATAGCATGCCATATACAAGGGTTAAGGATAAAATATAAACTAACCTGCTTGATTCAAACCAGCGACCTAAGGATTCCTCTGCTAGAATTTCTACAAACACCAGTCCTCCGCTATACCAACTGAGCTAAGCTCGGTTGCTGCAGACTCGCTAAATGCAGTTGCTGTGCATTATAACTCATGAGATGAATCAGGGCAAAAAAAAAAGGCATCTGCAAAACAAGGACCAGACTAAAAGAGCTCATCTAGTGATTCATTTACAGACTAAGCCAGAGCTCATTTAAAAGTCAAACAACATTTTGCTAGCATGTCATACACCAAGGGTTAAGGATAAAATATAAACTAACCTGCTTGATTCAAACCAGCGATTTAAGGAAAACTTCAGTCTTCTGCTATACCAAGTTACCAATTGAGCTAAGCTCGGTTACTGCAGACTTGCTAAAAGCAGTTACAATGCATTACAACTCATGAGATGAAGCAAGGCAAAAAAAGGCATTTGCAAAACAAGGACCAGGCTAGAAGAGCTCAACTAGTGAATCAATTTACGGACTAAGCCAAAGCTCATTTATTCTTAATAAAAGTAAAATGATAATTTCAAAAGATCCTGACATATGTGGAAGATTAATTCAATCAAGTATTGAAAAGCAGGGCATTCCGAGAACTGAATTCGAGACCTCTCGCACCCTAAGTGAGAACTGAGAATCATACCACTAGACCAAATGCCCTGGTTGCAAACCAGTATCATCCTCAAGCTACAAAAATCAAGCTACTAAAAGATTCCAAGCACTAGCCCTCGAACAGAGTGATTAATTAATGCTGATTCCACAGTTTCATTGTTTTCAAAAGAAAAATAAAATTTGTTGATCCTAAAGTCATTGGACATACATAATGTGTACTAAACAATAGAAACAGGCATTCAAGTACAAAAAAACAAACGGATACCACCGGTTTGGGTATCCTGTTGGTTTATTTATACTAAATAATCCGATAAAGAATATTGGTAGTATTTTGAACAAGGATTCTAGGGGAGTGTCTTCTCCTAGAATGGTCGGTATGTAACATTTCGTTTTATGTTATAATAAAATGGTGAGGTGTATCGTGCACTCTCGCCTTTCTTTACCAAAAAAACAAAAACAAAAAATACACTGCAGAGCACACATTTAATCCCACTTGCTGAGTATGAATCAGTAGCTTGCCGATTTACCTAGTTTGGTTTAATGGACCATATTTCCTCAGTTGGATCTTCCTCATATGCTCAGCAAGGATAGAACAAAATTTATACTTGTAGAAAATACGCCAACAATCAAATTCTGTGAAGGAACAGATACACTTGACCTGCAGATTCAAGCCAGAGACCAAAAGATTTTTTGTGATACACAGTATTGTCCTACCCAAGACAGAGTATCACCATAGGGAGCATACCATTAGACTAAATGGCATCGTGGCATCAATGTCCAAGCTATTGGTTCCATAATATAACCGTTGCAGGTCCATCGATTGAACCGAACTAGAGTAGGCCAGGGATACACAAATATTAGAATATCAAGAATATATGACAGCTTATGTAAACCAAAGTTGCATGGGGTCAACAAACCAATTAGTCATTGATCATTGGTAAGCTAATTTTGACACAACGAGACTTAAAAAGCTAGAAACATTTAATCCCACTTGCTGAGTATGAATCAGTAGCTTGCCGATTTACCTACTTTGGTTTAATGGACCATATTTCCTCAGTTGGATCTTCCTCATATGCTCAGCAAGGATAGAACAAAATTTATACTCCCCAAGACAAAGTACCAACGGAGACTAGGTCGCAT
>BSUD01000003.1:3707920-3718320 GCA_033239045.1 Fagopyrum esculentum
TAAGGAAAAAATAGATCTGACCTGCAGATTAGGAGCTGTTTGTGGTACACACTATCAACTGAAACAACCGGAACTTTGGGGGCTTTCTGAGCATAAAACACAGGACCTTGAATCCTAAAAAGTCATTTATCTTTAGTAAGTCAATATGGGTTTAACAATAAATTTAAGCAAAAGGGGGAGAGGAAAAAAACTCATATGAAGATAATTCGGCCAAAATCAAGTATCCACATGGGGGCATTCCGAGAATTGAACTCGGGACCTCTCGCACCCTAAGCGAGAATCATACCACTAGACCAAATGCCCTTTTTGCATAAGTGTTGTCCTCAAACTGAAATGTTTGTGCAAGCAACAAAAACAAGCCAGGCACACCCTTAACGACCGGTGATTAAATAATGGTGATCCTGAAGTCATTGAATAACCCATAGCAATGTATTCAAATATACAAATGAGTATTCAAGTGTGAAAAACAAATGGATCTCACCTTTTTGCGCATTTGATAGCACCCTAAGAAAAAGAATAAAAATATTGCAGGCACCGAGACACCAGGAGATGGGCCATCTTTATGCAAATTAAATAACTGCCACATAAATTACTGAGCAAGTTAGTATCCTATATGAAAATGCAAGACAAAGAGACATGCAAAGGAAACACTAAACCGACTTGATAAGCTTGAACCAGTGACATGAACATCCAACCAATAAGTCACTGATCTACAGAAATCCAATAATGATTGGTCATAAAACAAAAGGTAAGGAAAGCATTAGAGCATAATTTATCTAAGACTTGTCTAGAAGCGGTAAGTGATTGAACCATCCCATCCCAAATTCTTCAGGCAGCCACCAATCTTGTTGGTCATGGAATTAGTGTCCACATGGAGACAAAAATATATTCTCAAAGACAAAACAAATATTAGATAATGAAGTGCAGTCTAAAATCACATTATATATACATATGCAACCTAAAACACTTACATTGAAGTAACAACTACAAAAGAAAACACTGTTTTTAAGTAACTTTATTAGCATTTATTTAAATTATAGGCAAGTGGCAACTGTATTAGTATTATAAGAAAAATAAGTATAGAGATAAAACAGACACCAAAGCTTATTGTAGCTAAGTTCTGTCTTTTTTTTAAGAAGACATGATTTTTAGCTTTCATGAATCTTCCTCTGTTATTTTTGGTTATACTCAATAGAGGAAGATACTCTGTTCTGGCTGAATGAATGAAGAACATTTCACACTAGTAGACAAGGTAAGCTAAGTAAAACTAAAACATTCACAAGCATATTATGGTACCTGATTAACAACAGATTCACATCCATAAGAGAGTTCACAGAACTGAAGCAAATAGAGAAATTGATGAGAAAAATATAATCCGACCTGCCGGATTCGAACCAGCGACCTAAGGATTCCTCTGCAGGATGCTACACCAACTACAGTCCTCCGCTCTACCAACTGAGCTAAGGTCGGTTTCTGCACACCAGATAAATTAAACAAATAAATAGCAGAGAAGTCGAGGATACCATCCAAGTCTTGTGATTCCAAAACGGACTAAACTAGAAATTCGTCATAAAATACTTTAATCAGAATAATGATAACGACAGTAAATACTTACAAGTAACTTTTAACATATCTTTAATTTGTAAGTAATTATATTAGTAATTTATAAGAAGAAAGTAGACATAAAACAGGCATTAAAACTTATTGTAGCTAAGTGAAAATTTATTTTATCTAAGAGACGTGCTCTGAAAATAAGACATTGTTTCAGCTTTCATGAATCTCCATCTCTCTTTAATTCAGTTTAACAAGAGTTTTAATAGAGTATATCAAAACGAAACAACGATAGAATGAGCAAACAGAGGACGTTTAGAATATTTTGAATTCAAAACACAACTATACAGTGATATCCTGAATGTTTCATCTTTCAACTCTCTTTATCTAGCTTTTCTAACTTGCATTGTAAATAACCTTCAGGTTCAATTAATGGAAATCATTTCAATAAAAGCCAACGCTATTTCGTATCACTACTTAAGCTGCAAAAAAAATACAGAAGGATTATTTGTCTTCGCAAAATGGAAAAGAAGTTGCATTACAAGTTGGTCTAAGCTCAGTGAAACTAAAACATTCACGAACATATTGTGGTAGCCTGAATGACAGATTCCACATCCAAAGCACAGTTCATAAAACTGAATCAAATTGACACTAATCTGCAGGGGTGATTTACTTATAGAATAAACTAAAGGTGGGTATAAAACCTTGCAAGCATTTACCAATTAATTCCACTCAACTTCTTTCGATAATAAAGAAAAAAGACATTAAAAAATTCTCAAATAATTGAGGTCCACGTGGAAAATAATGTTTTGCAAGATAACCAAAGGAAAAATAATGAAAGATTAGACAATAGCAGAGTGTATATTATGTACTCGGATGATAACAGAAAAAAGGGAAATTCATGAGTAAAAAAAATCCGACCTGCCGGATTTGAACCAGCGACCTAAGGATTTTTCTGCATATATTTTGCACCAACTACAGTCCTCCGCTCTACCAACTGAGCTAAGGTCGGTTTCTGCACAACAGCAAAAGGCAATTACTGCATATTGACTACTCATGAGATACTTCAAACCAAGAAGTGAAACCAGATGGAAAACTAGAACAAAGCTTATCTGCAGGGCTACTCACTAACCATTCAATTTTACTTTGTAGCATATAATGAAGTTTATAATGGTTCAACAAGCAAACGGTTATTGTGATCATACTACGGCGACAGTCGTGGGTCAAAAATTAAAATTAGGAAACAGGCAATGTGAGAATCATAAGTTCATAACACAACAGCAAGTCCATGTCAATGTTAATTGTCACAATTCCTTCTCTGAGGTTCTAAGTCTATATCAAGTTAGACAACGCCAAAACAGATTTATGAGGTTAACAAATCACTTGGTTGATACAGTAGTGAGGCAATAATAACGCACTGAGATCATAAAATCAAGAAAAAAACTAGCCCTCCAAGTCATGGTAACAAGAGGCCAATGATGAAATCGATCACTCGTCCTTCTAAAGATCAATATTTTACTCCATGAAACAGAAAACTAAGACCTCTGAGTGAATCATACCACTAGACCAAGTGCCGTCTCACTCTCTCAGTGACTGATGTTACTATCAATATGATCACACAATAAGTCATACTTGGAAAAGGTCGATGACTGAGCCAATAATTACATCACTGAAACCAGCAACCTATGGATTAATCTGCATGATGTTCTACCAACTACAGTCCTCCGCTCTACCAACTGACCTAAGGTCGGTTGCTGCAATACAGAAATGATAATTCATGAGTACTTCAGGGCCAGATAATCATATCCAGAACTCGTACAATATTAAAAGAGCTCATCTGAAGATTCATTTACCACCCACAGTCACGCTGATTCATCTTTGTCAATTTATTTCAATCCTACATATAGTGGAGCTTACTATGACAAACAGTTGATGTGGGAATTCTAGTATGAAGAATAGCTTGGTTAGAAGTCCATATTATACGCCGCAAAAGATACAAATTGCAGCAGAACGTAGTGAGAACATCCGGAGTATCCTGTATAATCTCGAAAATTACAAGTGTATCATACTACCTTGTATCATACTACCTTCAATTATAAGTGTATCATTAGATTCATTGCAAACCACCACGCAGAAAAACTAGTATAAGGATTGAATTGGTTACTCACATTAGTCTATATAATATTCCACGCTCAGATCGAACAAAAAATACTTTAATTATCTTTAAAATAGAAAATAGGGTTTCATCCTAGCACGATGCAATCACTTCGTAGTTCGTCAGCACAAAATCCGGAATAATTGTATAATCGTTACGAATTGACTAAGAGTGAAGATTTCAATCATTTTCTACTGAGTTGCTTAGGTGTACACGTTCATAATTGCATCGACAAACAAGCAAAAAACTTCAATACGAATAGATAGAGAGCAATCGGACTTACCATCCGAAAAACACCATTAACTTCCATGGATTAATCGGATGAAGCTTTCTCTCTTCCTTCCCTTTGTTGATCGTCCGTACCGTGCAGTAGGTTTAGGTTGCAGTGTTGTCGTAGATGCGGCAATTGGGCCACATGGGCCTAATTCAGTTGGGTCCTTCTTCACAGTTAAGTACATCAAAGAAAATTCCGATATTATTTGTTATTTTGTTATAATTTGATTTTTTTTTTTTATTCTTTACTTATACTTTCTGCAATATGTTTAAAAACACTTTAAGAACAGTTTAATATTAGTACCTTGAACTCTTGAAAAATGACCAAAGTTTGGTTGAAAGTTAGAACCTAGTGTTGATAACGTGTTGTAATTTAATTGTTTTGGATTCCTTATTTATACTTTGTGGATTGTGCTCAATAACACTTGTAATGATGTTAGAAGAGAGAAGTGAACAAGAAGAGTAGATTTCTTACTTACTCTTGGTGCAATTATTACAATGGATGAATGCCTCTATTTATAGCAAAGTGAAGGTGAATTTCATAATAGAAAATTAGGGAGGTAAAGAAGGTGAACAATTCAACTTGAACTATTTACCACAAAATATCTAATAATAATTTACTCTTAAATTCTTCTTGCAATCATGTTAGTAGACATACAAGTATTTGTAACTGATACTTGTTGAACATGTGTCTAACATGTATTTGTGATATTCCATAACATTATCTAACTTTTTAAAAATGGATTTTGTTCTTTTTAATATGAAGGTAGGAGAATAAGAAGGTCAACTTCTCGAGGTTGACCGTCCTAGATTATATGTCCCATTTTTTTTGATATGTGGTTTGATCTACTCTACTGTAAGGTTATCTTCGTAGATGATATGTCCCTTTCTTTTTATTATTTTGCTAATGAAAAAAAAATCATATTTATAAACGCAACCTCATCTTTTAGTTTTATTTACCTTTAAACATCTTGATCTTTTATCTCCTTCTTGCACCTCTAATTTCGACCTTATTTGAAACTTTCCTCAAAACTCAACTATATGAGCAATTAAGATCTTGAAACTTTACTATGACTAAACCTATGTATTGACTTCAAACCAACTCACAACCGAAAACCATCTTTTTACACTCGAATTTTAATTTAACAACATAAATAAGAGCGAGGGAAGTCTTGATTTTCTTAAAGTCGTACATACTTTTTGGCCCAATTTAGAGTAACCAAGTATACTACATGAACAATCTCAAGTGTTTAGCTACTTCCTTGAATAAGCTCGAGCGATTTATGCTCTTGAAAACAAAATTAAATGGGATGTTCCATCGATTATTCATGAGAGCTACAGTTACCTCTTGGTGTATTACAACTTAGCATCTTATGCATCCTAAGATTTTTGCGAGCTATGAACACTCTAATCGGTGTCTCTCTTCCTTATGATCCGTCAACGAAACAATTTTTATCTTTCGAAAACCTTTCAAATGTAAATCTGAAAATTTGTCAACGTTAATGAAATATATGATAACTTTATAGCATTTCATAAAATTGCCTTTTGGAAAAAATAACAAGGGGGTATTAAACCTTTTTTCTTGATAATTGTATGAATTATTGAAAAAAAAATTGAAACTTCAACCAAAATATTCTTACTATAGACTCTCATGTTGTGTATAACATAAGTTGGGACAATTATCCAAAAAAGAATTTAGTACATGTGCATATCTACTCATGTGCCCTTGTTCGGCCGTGGAATTGGCAAGGTGTCTGATGCGCCCTTGACCCCTATGTCCCAACATGAGGAAGACGAGGCACTCCGGGTTCGCTCCGATGGACCGCTCACCCGTTCACGTGCTAAGGCAATCGTCCAAGCTACCGGCTCCATCATTAGCCGGACCGTTGCTTGTCATGGACCCATTGGTTGCAAATCGTGCCTCTACGCCACTATGACATGAAGTTTGTCAAGCCGGCACCATTCCGGCGCATTTTCCGCATTTTCCGTAATTTAGCGTTTTGTAATAATAAGTCTTTTTATTTTCGGAATATTAATTTCCGGGACTTTATTTCCGGGTATTAATTTTCCGAATTTAAGATTAGACTTTTGGTTTCGGAATTTAATTCGGAAACTTAATTCCGAACTTAAATTCTCAACCTTTCATATTTTTAGGTGTTTCATTTTCGGAACTTAAATTCCGTCTTTATTTCCGTCATTTAATTTCCGACCCTTTGTATGGCCTTCATCCACTATATAAGGGATGCTTGACTCATTTGTAAAATATGCAATTTGATTAAGTAATGAGAAGTATTTTCCTCCTACTTACTTGAGCATCAATCCCTCTTCCAATCCTCTCAAAGTTCTTCTTTTGGATCTTCGATCCAAACTCAACCACATTCGAGGGTTCTTCAACAATCAACTCAACCGACTCACTTCAAGGTTTGATCGATCAATCTAGATCGACTCAATCATACAACTTCCGCCTCCATCTCTAAGCTTCCGCAACCCATCTTCAATTGCATTCGCACTTCAACTAAGGAGTAGTTGAGCTTCAGCTTGATCTAGATCCGGAATATTTCATTGACGTGTCCAAGGACGCATCAGTGTCAAAGATTTGGGTTCACTTAAGTGGTTGAATACATTTATTTTAAATCATTCGCAAATTGTATATTATCACATGTTTCCTCTCTAAATAAGTCCTCTAAGACATTCATGAAAAAGGAGTTTTGCACTTCGTAAGAGTTTTCAAAGGCTCTTCGAAAAAAGCAAAAGAGGAGGAGGAGAAGTCTATAACCGGTTTGAATCTAGTCCCAAACCTTGTATCGGGGCTCTGATTGGTCCACTTGGCAAGAAATGTGGGAAAAAGGAAGAAGTAGGTGAATATGATGTTCAATTTAGCTAATAAAACAAATCGGTTATTTATTTGTAAACTGAACCGGGACTTATGGAATTCCCTAACCTTGTCGTTCATACTTCATCGTTGTCAGCAAAACGTACTTTAAAGGTAAATCACTTATGTCGATCTTCATCGTTTGTTGGACATCGACACTTACCTTGCTGAATATTGACGTCTATTTGGTTATATGTGAATTGTTCAACATCGACGCAAGTCTTTGGAAAATCGAACTTGAGAATAGCTTGTATCTTCTTTGGATTGATTTCCATTAACAGAAATTTACGATATACCCATTAGTGTAGTAGTCCATTGCATTACATCTCATTTGATGCTAATATTCCTATTAGATTCGAGTGCATCATGGCCTTATGTAAAACATCAAGCAAACCAAACAACCAACCATCAAATCTCAATAATCAAACACATCAAACAAAAAATTGAGAATGAACTTATCCTCCAATACAAACGAAATTAGATAAATAAAGCAAAACATGAATTCTTCGCCAGAATAAACGAAACAATGAAAGTTTTTCCGAAACTAGGTTCGGATGAAACTTTATTCCGAGAATACACGATGGAGTCAGGCTTGGATATAAAACGCAATGAGTCACCGCGTTTCTTCTGTAAAGAAACGCGGTGACTAACCACGTCAGGCAAAAATTTTTAAAAAAATTTAAAGGATAAAAAAAATAAAATAGAGAAACGCGGTGTCTCACCGCGTTCCTCTTATTAATTTTTTTTAAAAAAGCGTTGCACTAGTATATAAGTACGTGAAAATATGTATTTACGTATTCATTTGATAAACTTGTTAATCTAAAACCACAACAATGAGGAACCTAATTTAATTTGTTTCTCAAATATAAAACGGCACGTTATAATTTTCTATTTATTTCCGAAACTTTTATTTTTTTTCTGTTTTACTAGTTATTGTTATTAAAATAAAAATAATTGTTCTCTCCACTAATATTTTTTTAATAGTGAAACAATAAATGAAAATAAAAAATATAAATATTAAAAACAAGTACAATAAACAAATGCATCATTCATTAGTTTATCAAAAATATAACTACATCATTCATTAGTTTATCAAAAAAAAACAAATGCATCATTCATCTTCATCACTTTCATCGATAACTGACATGTTTTCGGCTTGATAGTTTGTAGACGGACCAATGTGCCTGATAGGGTCTATATATGCAGACCGACGAGGAAGAGGGGGAGATACGAAAGGCTGTGGGATCGTCCCAAACTGCGACATGCTCCCAGATGGATATGAATATGGCATGCTCTCCATAAGGCTAACAAATCCTGAGCCGGTGAAGTATCCCGACGGCCCTGGCATAGCACCCGAACCCGAAGCACCTCCATATGATGTAAAATCTGGCTGGGTCTGGGGCTGAGCATGAGGAGGTGTCGCATATGGATAATGTGTCGTCTGTGGAGGTGTCCCCTGTGACGTACCAGCGCCCTGTGAACTCGGATGCTGGTAGTAAGACGGATGAAAGGGTAGGTGACTAAGTATATCTGCGCCTTGTGAACTCACGTAGTCATAGTACCCTGAAACTCCACTCATCATCTCCCCATATTGCTGTTGTGAGTGCAACTGTGAAG
The DNA here is from genome assembly GCA_033239045.1 of Fagopyrum esculentum. Lineage (NCBI taxonomy): Eukaryota > Viridiplantae > Streptophyta > Magnoliopsida > Caryophyllales > Polygonaceae > Fagopyrum > Fagopyrum esculentum. The sequence continues at coordinate 3,716,389 of BSUD01000003.1, forward strand.
CTTGGTCAACAGTTTCTCTTCCTCTGCTTGTTACGTCAGAAATATATTGACCCTGGAAAAAAAAATCATTATACCAAGAACTAATTGATTAACTATATGTTTATTAGTAAAGTACTCACGCTGACATAAAGATCAGGAGCGAGAGGCTGATAATGGGCAAGTGATGTATGTCCTGAAGGGTTGATCAAAATACGCGTCCTACTCGTGTACCAAGTCATATAGTCATGTAAGAAGTTTGGCACACTTTCAGGTGGGTAAGAATGTGCTATAGTTTCTGCGCGCCTCTCCCACTCAGCGATGTAGGTGCTATGAAAAATTGCCCAGTCAGTATGATGTTGGCCCCTTCTATCAACAGCGTGCAACTCCTTGCTGTAAGCACATGAGATAGGTGGGATTTGCACTTGCCCAAACTGTCTCAAAACACGCTCAGGCCGATGATGCTCCACTATATCAAAACATATCATGGGTGTCTCACTCCTCCAAATATGTCGACCCTGACAACAAAGAGGAGCAAGGGCATCCAAAATGTCGTCTGTATATGGCTCCCATACAAACTACAAAAACATTTTGGTGAGAAAAAAACATGTATAATTTAAAAGATTATGCCGTTAAAGAATATTAGATCTAACCTCATCGGACCTCTGACTATCTAGGGCATCCCGATAATACGCCAGATTTTTAGGGGCGTGCTCATATGAGAATACGTGGCCTACCCATCTATAATATTTTAAAAATAAAAAAAAATTTATCATTGATATAAACGTATATATGCAACCGAAAAATTATCAATTTATATACCTCATAGCCAACGCATCTACTCTGCGAAGAAAGTGATCACCAAGTGGAGGTGGGTGTAGATCTACTACTGGATGTCTCTGTCTCCTATGTCTTCTCGCAGCATTCCAGCGATCTGTTTTAGTACCCTGAGTCGGGTAAAACGAGCATTGGGGTCTTCCTATGGGGCTCCTCTCCCACGACCATAGCTACAATTGCTTAATGAATATTAGAATGTGAAATAAGTTAATTTATTTACCGAAAGATGTTCAATATTTAGGGTTTACCTGCAATAAGATCAATGGTCCTGTAATCTCGTATTTTTCTTTATGGGCCGCTTTACATAGTTGTCTGTACAGAAAAGCCAACGTCGCAGAACCCCAACTATATCGACCAGCTGCCTCTAGATCCCCCAACAATGGGAGGTACAAAAGTTGTATAGAGCCACCACTGGTATCTGCAAACATCACTGCGCCCATGAGCAACAATATATATGCTCGAGCATGACGCCGCACTATATCCTCATCAACATCCTCTGGGAGACCTCGTGCAATGAACCTCCGTAGCCACGAAAAATTTAAAGATGAACCTTTAATTTCACTCGGCTCCGGGCGCTCTCCAAGAAGCAACTCAACGACTCTCCCCCACTGGTAGTCTGCACTACCAGTCACAGCAGGTCCATCTATGGTAAGACCCAACAATACTGCGACGTCCTGAAGTGTGATCGTCGCCTCACCGACAGCTAGGTGAAAAGTATGTGTCTCAGGTCTCCATCTCTCAACTAATGTTGTGATCAACTCAGCATCTAACTGAAAGGAAGATCCAAGACGATAGATCCCATAAAATCCAGCCAGCTTAAGATAATGAATTACCCTCTCATCTGGTGGAAGGCATGAAACAATGTTTCTAAGATGCATTCTAGCAGTCAATGGCTGCTGAGTCTGCAAATGATTAAGCATATTGTTAAGATTACGAAATCAACACCAAATTATAAAAGAGAAAACTACATTAAACCACCCTTAAATTTTAGTTGTTTGCAGTTAACCACCCTTAAAAAAATTCTTTGCACTGAACCACCCTTAATATTACACTGTTTGCATTTAACCACCCAAATTCAACTTCCGTTATAAATCGTTAACTGTAAAAAAAAAAAAAAAA